>CAWKZR010000018.1:0-385891 GCA_963854355.1 Epinotia brunnichana
AAAACTACTGCCAATCTTGGTCTCAAATATATCTTATCCATTTAAATAGGTGCGGGTGATTACTTTAAAATTAAACGTAATCGAAGGCGGGGCGGGAATGAATTGCGATACTTTCGCCGATCAAAAACGTAAGACTTGACTTTGCCTTAATCTAGGGGCTTACTTGGTAGATCCTCGGTCTTCCTTAGCTGTACTCTGAAGAACTGGCCTTGCTGATAGAGAGCTCCTCGTGGCCCACTCGATTGCGCAAACACATCAACTCCTTGTCGTGATCACAAACTCCGATGTTGTCCACACAATAAACAACCCCGGGGCGAAATATCTCTCCAAAAAAACACGTTTAATTAATAAGGGCGGTGCTGCGGTTTAAGATGCAATAATTTGCTCCTGACCGTAGGAGTTTCAAGCGAAAACTGATTTCTTAATCATGGCCACCGTTGTCAACGTCCGTTCACGGTTGACCCCCTAGATGGCGCGGTCGTGCTTAGTTCTGAAGGCGGTTATCGCATTGGCTCAAACACATACTAATAATCCATATTTCCATACTAATATTATAAATGCGAAAGTGTGTCTGTCTGTTACCTCTTCACGCCTAAACCGCTGAACCGATTTGGGGTGGAAATTTGTATGGAGCTACTTAAACCGCTGCACCGATTTAGATGAAATTTGGTATATAAATAGTTTGAGTCCCGGGGAAGGACATATAATAGGTTTTATCCCGGAAATCATCCCCTAAGGGGGTGAAAAGGGAGGGGGGGGGGGGGGGTGAAAATTTGGATGTAATCTATTTTGATGAAATTTGGTGTAGATATAGGTTAAGTCCTGGGAAAGGACATGGGATAGTTTTTACCCCAGAAATCATCCCCTAAGGGGGTGAAATTAGGGGTGAAAATTCGGATGGAACCCATTTTAATACAATTTGGTATAGAGATAGCTTGAGTCCTGGGAAAGGACATAGGATAGTTGTAATTCCGGAAATCACTCCCTAAGGGGGTGAAATGGGGGGGGGGGGGGTGAAAATTTGGATGAATCCCGTTTAGATGAAATTTGGTATAAAGGTCGTTTGAGTCCCGAAGAATGACATTAGATAGTTTTCATCCCGAAAATCATTCCCTAAGGGTATGAAATAGGGGGTGAAAGTTTGGATAAAATCCATGTACCTAGATGAAATTTGGTATAGAGATAATTTGAGACCCTTCAAAGGATATAGAATAGTTTTTGCCTCGGAAATCATCCCTTAAGATGGTAGAAGTTTGTTTGCATTATATTTTCTAAGTATTAAGTTCAACGCGGACGAAGTCGCGGGCAACAGCTAGTATGGAATATAAGGCAAAGGAGAGTGGGGCGTGCCCTCATGTATTGAGCTAGCTACAAGATCTATATATAGTACCTACAAGATCCATACTAAAGCTTTTACACTACACGATATCCAGAGCCCGATGTCTAGGGAGCCGGTTGCAAAAAATGAAGGCCCCTTTGATGACTGATTTAAGGTTTCTAAATATACTGTAGTGTAATTAGTGTTTAACGGCTCGGCTTTTACGCTTGTAAATACGAAAGTTTACGTTAATAACAAAGTTTTAACCGACTTCAAATCAGTACCCAAATCGCTTCAAGTGCGCCTATAAAATTTGAAGCGTTCCCTCGATTTCTCCAGGATCCCATCATCAGATCCTGACCTGATGAGCATGGGACCACCTGGGAAGGGGATACCCTTTCAAACAAAAAAATAATTTTCCAAATCGGTTCAGCCGTCTTCGAGTAATCGGGGAACATACATCAAAAATAACATTCCGATGAAGTGACAACCTCTGATTTTTTGAAGTCGGTTAAAAAACAATATTGTCTTAGTTAGTAAATTAATATAATTAGACGAAATATTCCAATAAACGGCGATTCTGTGGACGAATAATAGGGTACAGATGTAGTGCTAATTGTTTTCCATCGTATCTTTAACCCCCGACGCAAAAAGAGGGGTGGTATAAGTTTGACGTGTATGTGTGTGTGTGTGTGTGTGTCTGACTGTCTGTGGCATAGTAGCTCCTAAACGAATGGACCGATTTGAATGCGGTTTTTTTATCCGAAAGCTGACGTAATCGAGATGGTTCTTAGCTACGTTTCAATAAAATCGGTTCAGCCGTTAAGTATGTACACTAAAACTAAAACAATATTAATGCTAATCTAATAGATTCCCGGGACGGCAGGTACCTGGCGCAAATGTGCCCAATATGCTGGTCGCGTTACCCCGCTGCACCGCCAACGATATGTGCTGCACCAATTGTAGTTATATGCGAATGACATTATGATATTATCGAGTATTTGGGGCCAATAACAATTAATTTTGATTTTTCCGAGAAGGCATTTTAAATTACGTTTCCACCTTCTGCGTTATGGGTTCGCAGAATAAGTACCGGGCTTGGAGTGAATAGGTACAGTACACACGAATGAAATTAATACGGTAATCTAGTATTTGGCAGCAGTTAAAATAAATAGGATTCATATAAAAAGTTAAAGTTAATAATATATAACCGAAATAAAATCAATTATTTATTCTGCTAATAGGCCACATGGGCACTTTTACATGTCAAAACATAAATGTAACATTTAAAAATGCATTTAAAACTCAAATTAACATAATTGATTATATTTATTGATGGTAATAAAAAGAACCAGACAAGTGCGAGTAATTATTTGCGCTCAAGAAACATTTTATGTACGAGTATTAAATAGGTAAAGACACATTAAATTTAAAAATATCAACCGTCTACCTATTATAGAGTTAGAGAATAGAGATATTAGAGATACACCTTTAACGTTGTAAAAAAACAAACATACGAATTTAATTTAGTAATTATCATCTTGTATATAGTTTAGAACTACTAACTCTAATTATAACTTAAAAAACTGTGTTTGAACCAACAAAAAAATAATAAGTGTAAATTGTTATCGTTGTAACTTGAACAGATTGGATGAATAAAAATAACATATTGGCGTTTGTTCACGCAGTTTACCCAATTCGCCGCTAGATGTCGCTGTTAGGTTGGCGCGGTTTTCTACTACGCGCTATCGTTGTGTTCCCGTAGAATCCTGGGTTTAAGCGCGGCCCCATGTCTTGACTGACTACTTTACTTTTCAGGGATTCATTTGTATCAATTTTTGAAGTCAATCACCTTTTGATGATTGATTCGTTTGTAAATGAGTTGCTTAACTTCAAACTCGGGTAAATCCAATTCTGTCATTTTGTAAGATTTTGGTATGAAATAAAATGGTAAAAAACTAGTTTTGTTATAATTAAATCGGTTTAGTATAATTTTGTCTGGTTTTTGAGAAAAATACATTTAAAATCATAATATTTTATCAAAATCAGATAAATCCATATGACAGTTTTTTTCAAATGTAGGTAAGTACATCCAAGCCAATCAGCGGAAGAAGTTCGTTCAACATGGCTGGCAATTTCTAATCGTACTTTTTTCAAATCTAGATAAATCCAGGTCTGATCAAAATTGTACAAATCCACACTGAGTTTTTTCAAAGTTAGATAAATTACAATCGATTATATCAAATGAAGGTAAATCCAATCTATATGCGAAGATTAGCGTCATTAAATAAAAAAAAGTTTGCGCTACAGTATGGCTGTATCCATGATCTGAAAAAAATATTAAAGATATTTTTGGCAACGATCACTCTTTGATGATTGATCCGTTGTAATTTAACCCTTTACCAGGCCCCTAAGAACTAGCGTGTCTTCATACGTACTTTATATACTGTTACAACCGTATTGAACGCCTTGTAAAAAATGTATTTACGAAAGTCGGAGATGTTCCTTTAAACCAGAAATAAAAATGTGGGTTACGTTTATCTCATCGCCTGTCTAAGCAATTAACTGTCATACTCAATTTTGTCTTATTATATTCTTGATCAGGCGAAAGGATATATTACTCCCACATGTTATTTATCGGTTATCATGGTCAAGGTTTAACTCCAAATCTACTACGAAACATGAATTCGCTCTAGGTTGAACACAAAAACAGTTTTATTACTTACGTGAGTTTTTATGACATGACAAGACAATTTACCGAGCCATGGGAAGAATAGCTCCCGAACAGTTAAACTCCAATAAGACCATGGGATAATGTCATTGTTTGCGCCGATGCCGGTGGTGTTATTCGCTCGACGACTTTAAACTTTAAATAAAACTTCGATAAAAGTTTGACTGTAATATAATTTACAATTATATAGGCTCTGATTGAAAGCAAGGAGAGTGTGGCCGTTTAGATAGTTACAGAAGTGGTTGTATATATGTTATGTCAAAGTAAGTGACCAGCGAGATCTCTAGTTGGTTTAGGTAGGGATAAACCTACACATGTGTAGCACCATGATTGGCGCATTCAAAGCCCCCCTCATACAAACCGTGCCTGACGGGCGCGTTTTGCTACTGCTAATGAAATAGATACCTATAATTAAGTTTATACACAAAAAAGAGTTGCGTTCGCAACATACTCCCCGGCGTTGAGAGACTCAATACAATAAATAAAGAAGAAATTAATTTAAATTAAAAAATAAAAGAATCAAGAAGAGGGGAGAGGGCACAAGTTGTTGAAAGCGCGTCGGATGATGCCCTTCTTCGTCATTATGTCGGCGACCCTTGTGACGTTGTCCGTGCCCGGGTAGACCTTCGTGACGCGACCCAGCAGCCATAGCAGAGGAGGTAGCCCGCGATCTTTGACCAGGACTAGTGTGCCGGTCTGCAGCTGGTCCGATGACGTTTGCCACTTGGTTTTCTGCTGGAGGAGAGTGACATACTCATTAGAGAAACGGCTCCAGAAATGCTGCTTGAGTTTTTCAACTCTTTGGAACCTCTCAAGTCGTGAGATGTTTGCTTCAGTCAGAGGTTCCTGCGGCACTGACAGGAGCGAGCGTCCAATAAGGAAGTGAGAAGGTGCTAGGTAAGTTAGATCTGAAGGATCAGTAGATAGAGGTGTTAAGGGTCTGGAATTAAGAATACCTTCTATCTGAATCAGGCATGTGTTCATCTCTTCATAAGTTAAGTGTGTGAGAGAGAGAATACGTTTGAGATGATGTTTTGTAGATTTTACAGCTGCTTCCCAGAGTCCGCCAAAGTGCGGAGAATATGCTGGGCTGAATTTAAAGTTAATGCTTTTTTCTGCCATACCTGACTGCAACATGTCGTGGTTATTTTTTAAGAATGTACCGAGTTCGTTTGACGCCCCAACAAACGAAGTTCCATTGTCGGAGTAAAGAGTTTGAGGCTTGCCCCGACGACTCATGAAACGGTGAAGAGCAGCAAAAAAGGACCTCGTGGTAAGACTCGTTACTAGCTCCAAGTGAAGAGCCTTGACTGAAAGACATACGAAAACTAAAATATATGATTTCATGGTTCGGCTACCCCTCCCCTTCCGATCAGCTATCAGCACTGGTCCGGCGTAATCCATTCCCGTATGTAAATAGGGGTATTCAAGCTGTGTGCGGTCTGTGGGTAGATTGCCCATTGCCATTTGAAGAGGTTTAGCCTTGAACCTGATGCAACGAACACAATTATGAACAATCTTACGAGCTAAATCTCTTCCACCAAGAGGATAGTATGTTTGCCGTATACTCGCAAGTAATAGCTGTGGTGGAGCATGTAATAAGGTCAGGTGTTGCGTTTCAAAAATAAGTTTGGTCAAGTGATGTTTACTGCACAATAAAATGGGATGTTTAATGTTATAACTATAGTTGGCATTATTAAGACGACCACCGACTCTTATTAAGTTATGTGTATCTAAGAAAGGGGTCAACGAAAGTAATCGAGTTTTTGGTGGTAACGGTTTGCCAGCTAATAAGAGTTTATATTCTTCAGGAAACATTTCCTGTTGTGCAATTTGTAACAATTTACTTTTAGATGATTTTATCTCTGTGTATGTTAAGTGTGAAGTTATTTTATTAGTCTTGTTTTTGCAGTTGTATATAAATCTGTGAACATATGCCATTATTCTTATTAATCTCGTAAGTTTTGAGTTATTAGCCATAAGCTTAGTTATAGGATTTTCATCTATGTGTGTATGTATGTTTGTATGTAGTGAAGTTTCTGGCAGGTCAACAGTAAGTGTGTTAGGTGTTGGAGGAAACTGAATGACTGGATAATGTAAGTATTCTGGCCCAGTCCACCATAATGTGGATGTGCTGATATCGTCAGCCTTCATACCTCGTGACACAAGATCTGATGGGTTAAGCTTTGAGGGTACATAGTTCCACGTTTGTCCGCGAGTACTTTCTTGAATTTCATTCACACGGTTACGAACAAATTGTTTAAGACGGTTGGATGACCCTGCCAGCCAGCCCAACACGATCATGGAATCAGACCAAAAGTAACTATGATCAACCTTCACGGTCAGTGATGAAGTGACCTTTGTCCAGAGCCTTGCGCCAAGCAAGGCGCCACAAAGCTCCAACCGAGGAAGAGTGGACGATTTGAGTGGAGCTACCTTGTTCTTTGATGCTATAAGACGTACGCAAACTGCTCCGCTCCCGTCCACAGTCCTAACATAGACACATGTGCCATATGCACGCTCGGACGCATCTGTGAAAACGTGAAGTTGAATTTCTGATGGTGAGTCGTTAAATACCCAACGATCTATTTGAAGTGTGTTTAATTTGGAAAGTGACAACGCAAAAGAAATAAATTCATTGTTGATGTCTGTTGGTAGCTCGTCGTCCCACTCACATTTAAGAAGCCAAAGCTTTTGTAATATGAATTTGGCTTGTACTACACATGGACCGACGAGGCCTAAAGGATCGAAGACCTGACTGACAACAGATAAGATGTTTCTTTTTGTTATTTTATCTGGAATTTGAATGTCGATAGAAAATTGCAACTTATCTATTTTTGATTGCCAATATAATCCCAGTGTCTTGCAGGGCGACGTGCTGTCAAGATTAAGTGCCTTGTTGTCGCCTTTTTTATGGTCGAGAATCGAGTTCAGCAATTCAGGACAGTTTGACTGCCATTTGCATAAGTTGAACTTTGCTGACTCTAATGTGGCACTAACTTCCTTACTTATTTCAATTAACGAGTGAGTGGAGTCGCTGCCGCTGAGAAAATCGTCTACGTAAAAGTCGGGCTGTATTGCGCGTTTGACTCTGGCATCCTCGCATTGATCAGCGAGTGAAATAAGGCATTTTGTCGCTAAGTAAGGACCAGACGCCGTTCCGTACGATATCGTATTTAGTGTATAGGTTTTTAAGGGATCCGCGGGATCAAACCTAAATATAATTTGCTGCAATGAGCGCTGAGAAGGTTCGACTAGTATAGCACGATACATTTTTTCGACGTCACTCGAAACGATATATTTATGTTGTCTAAAACGAAGCAAGATAGACAGTAAGTCATCTTGGACGGTCGGTCCGACCATCTGAATGTCGTTGAAACTTTTGCCACTAGTCGTGACCGCAGACCCGTCAAAAACGACACGAAGACGCGTGCTCGTGCTATCCCGGACGACTCCGTGATGAGGAAAAAAATATGACTTTATTGAATGATTGAGTGATTGATTTTCGCTCATATGACCTAGATCGATGTATTCTCTAATAAAATCAAAGTATAATTTTTTTAAATTCGCGTCGCTCGCAAGTTTTTTTTCTAGAGATAAGAAACGGCGCTTTGCCATGTGATATGAGTCGCCAAGTACATCTGGTGACTCCTTCAATGGGAGTGTGACGACAAAGCGGCCATCTTGATCGCGGGCGGTGTTCTCTAAGAAACTCTTCTCGCAAGCTTGTTCTTCATATGACATGGAATGTGAGGGAGACACCGAGTCCAGTTCCCAGAACCGCGTGAACATTGCTTCTTCATTATGCGTGAGGAATGAGCAAAATAAAGATTTGTTTACATTTTTATTTTTAGTAGGTATGGACCCCGACAAAAGCCAGCCTAATTTAGATTCATGTAGTCGAGGTTTATGTTTACCTAAATCAATAGATGCGGAACCCAAGACGTCCCAAAACACTTCCGCTCCAACAAGAATGTCAATAGCGGACGGCCTATAAAATGACGGGTCTGCCAATACAACGCCGGCAGGTATAGGTATATGCGTTATATCTATATGACAAGATGGCAATGATTTACTGATATCAGGTAAAACGAAGCAGTTTACGGTTGTCTTATAATCACTATGAGGCGACTGAATAACAATATCACAAGACTCTGTACTATGTGAAAGCTGATTATTGATACCTGTGATCGTGGTTCCCGCGCTGCGCCGCGCTAATCCAAGCTGGACGCACAGGTCTCGCGTCACGAAGTTCGAAGTACTTCCGTTGTCGAGAAGAAGGCGAGCCGCGATGCTCGCCCTTCCATTCACGTCGCACACTTGCACCAAAGCTGTGGATAGCAATACGGACGATTGAGTGGGGGTAATCACATTTGCCTGGATATTACCGCTAAACTGTACATTTGGAATCGGCACATCAGTACTACAAGATGCCTCATTGGCATGTTTATGTAAAAGGGTATTATGTTTATATTTACAATATTTACAATGCGAGAGTACACACCGCGATTCGACGTGTCCCGGCCGTAAACAATTCTTGCATACAGAATAGGTATTCACCTTACTTATCCTCGTATCAACATCTAGCTAACGAAAAGATTCGCACGTAAATAAGAAATGATTTTGTTTACACAATGGGCAAACAATAGGTTTACGATTAGTATTACTCGTAGTATTAAGGAAATTTTTAGGTTTTTGTGTTTCATTATGCGTATATGTTTGTGTTTTATGTTTCAATGTTGTTTGTTTGTTGTCATCAATGTTTTTATGAAAAATCGATTCTAATAAGTCTGCCCTGCTATTCAAAAAAGTAGTGTATTGATGTAATGTCGGCGAACCCGTTAAATGGTTCCGCTGTTCCTCCCACTGACGGTTAGTTACTGAATCTAACTTCTTAGACATAATATGTATGACTAATGTGTCCCAGTGGTCAGTCGGTTCGCCCAATGTAGCCAGCGCCCGTAAATTTTTATTAGTTACATCCACCATATTACGCAATAAACAGCTGGATTCGTGTTGCATAGGTTCAAGGTTAAACAATGCCTGGACGTGATTGTTAACTAATAATCGTTGGTTGTCATACCGCTCCGACACCAACTGCCACGCTTTGTGATAATTATCACTGCTAAAATCAAGGCTTTGAATAACAAGGGCAGCACTGCCTTTTAATGATGCACGAAGGTAATGAAATTTACTTATGTCATTAATGGCAGTGTTATTATGTATAAGTGAAATATACGTATCTCTAAAGCCGAGCCAATGCTGATAGTTTCCTTCGAAGTGAGGAAGATCGATCTTCGGCAGACGGACGAAGTCATGCCGGCCTGCTGCACAGGGCGTGGAGAACGAAGACACGGACCCAGCCGGCCCACGGTTGCTGGCCTGCACGGCAGGACTTAGCAGAAGTCGAGCAGTCGAAACCAGCCTATAGTACTGGCTTTCAAAGTGCTCCCGCTCCGCATATGCGTCGTCGGGGGTCGGGGACAACGCTTCGATCTCCATCTGTAAGGCGTCAAACTCTGAATAAAGCGACTCGATTTTATCCAACCGACACTGCATCTCCATAATTTGCAACTCACTTAATTTGTCACACGTTTTAGCCACATCAATGTAAGTTCTAAATTGCGTTAATTTTGATTTAACACTACCACGCTTTTTAATTAAGAGTTTTAACTGTTCGTCAGCCATTTTGTTAAGATATTAAGTGTATTTAACTATGCAGTTATAACTTTGTGCGAAATGCATGCGAGCGCTAACGAGCTACGGGAGGACTGAGGCAATACAATAGAATCCGGAATAGATTAGCAGCTGCGCGAGTTTGTGCGGATTAAGCAATAAATTTATGTTGCCGAGTTGAAAGGTAATAAGCAAAGGAGACGGCTTCTTATGTGGTAGTAATTTAGTTTTGTAATGAGTTTCAAGCAATGACACGTTATGATTTAAGATTAAATATGTATATGTTTTTAAGATGATGACGTAGGTATGCCTGATACGTATAGTGATATTCGTAATTCCGTGAAAAAAAGAAACTATGGATATAGAAAGGAATTGGAACGGACTCACTCAGTCAAGTACTACGTGCTCAGGTGATGCAATGTTCTGATGATGTGGTGGTACTCCAACGAACGTCCTCCTTATGCCGGTGAACGCTGGGACCCCTGAATTCGACGTCAGCTGCGTATTCTTCTTATGCCGAAGAATCTGAAGACAGCGACGACGAAGATTGCGATGGATGGTCAAAGTCCACTTCTGCGAAGACTCCGAAGGCGGCCAAGTCTGCCCTTGTCTTAAAGGTTTCGAAGGACCAATGTTTGCGCCGATGCCGGTGGTGTTATTCGCTCGACGACTTTAAATAAAACTTCGATAAAAGTTTGACTGTAATATAATTTACAATTATATAGGCTCTGATTAAAAGCAAGGAGAGTGTGGCCGTTTAGATAGTTACAGAAGTGGTTGTATATATGTTATGTCAAAGTAAGTGACCAGCGAGATCTCTAGTTGGTTTAGGTAGGGATAAACCTACACATGTGTAGCACCATGATTGGCGCATTCAAAGCCCCCCTCATACAAACCGTGCCTGACGGGCGCGTTTTGCTACTGCTAATGAAATAGATACCTATAATTAAGTTTATACACAAAAAAGAGTTGCGTTCGCAACAGTCATCCCACATCCTAATTCTGGGCATACACAATTATGCATGAATATTTAGCAATGTTTACGATTACATTACCTTTCAACAGTCAAAATCTACAAAATATCAAAAAATTGTTCGACCTATGTACTTCTGTTTCATAGAAATTAAGGAAAGTGTTCGAATTTCTCCGTAGTTTACTGAAATTAAAGTTCAAGTGAATTTAAATGGCTGCCAAAGATATATAATACGCGATTTAGAAGCGTGTTGTGAATGAAGATCATAAAATACTATTTTCAGGGATTGACAAAATATTTTGTAGGAGGTTTGGAGTTAAAACCTGACAACGGTAACCGATATAAGATGTGGGAGGAATGTATCTTTTCGCCTGGTAAAGGGTTAACTTATAACTCATGTATTTTAGTAATATGTGTCTTTTGACGCGTTATCAAATAGCTTTTTATTTCAATATTTTAACGTATTGTCAAAATGGTTTTTTTATGTTGTAAGAAGTTTTATATATTTTATTTTAGCTAAGAGCACAGAGTACTTTGTTATATACTGAAACAGGTGACCCGCCCCGGCTTTGCACGGGTTTATATGTATTATACATATAAACCTTCCTCTTGAATCATCATTCTATGTATTAAAAAAACCGCATCAAAATCCGTTGCGTAGTTTTAAAGATCTAAGCATACAACTTTGTTTAGTAGTAATATGTTGTGATAGAGAACAATCTGTGAGCCTAAAAACGGTAACCCTGTAATTGATGACATTTGATGCGCCATCTAATATCGTTAGTTGAAATACTCCACTTGAATGTTAAAACATACAAAAAGTGCGTCGGTCGCAGGGTTTGAACCGGGGCTCATCGACTCCAAATACCGCCGTCTGTACCCCTAGGCTACTGAATTGATGTCTTATGACAATACGGTGAATTTCGAAATACCTTGACAGCGCGTTTCATCACCATAGAAACTAAGCCATTATTGACCCCGCCGTCGTAACAATATAGTTAAAGAAAATGTATAAATTACACAAGTAATTTAGTTTTGAAATTATTTAGTACAATTATTTATTTTCGGATTTTTTGTAGGTGACATTGCTTCCATCTATTATCAGCATAAATATGAATTATGATGTGACTAAATTGGAAATCACCAGATATTCACAGTAGGCCCCTATACTTACGAGTAATGTCCTTCTTTATTTAGTAAACTTATTATGCTGTCAGTACCGCGCACCTAGTACTAAGATTGGCCGCCCTGGCTAAGAGGGATTTGAATGATTTTGAATTGAGTATTTAGTTATTTAGAGTAAAATGAAGTATCACCTCTAATGATATATATATATCGTCGTGTGACAAGCAAAACTCACTAAGTAACAAAAACCTACTTAAATCAAAGGTCGTATCTTATCTTATCTTATCTTATCTAGGTGAGGGCCCTTTCGGATGCACTTCGACCCAGTGGGATCTTTTGTGCATTTGCCCTCTCCTTTATACCTGCTCCCAGGCTTGCTCCATCATTTCCACAAAGCGGATGATGCAGTTCGCCGGGAGCACCTTGAATTCCTTAGGTTGCGGGTAACCGTTACCAAAGTAGTTCATTCTTTGTCTGGCAAGGGCATGGCATTCACACAATAAGTGTTCCATAGTCTCATCCTCCTCGCCACACATTCTACAGTCTAAACTATCAGATAGTCCCATCTTGGCCAAGAGATCCTTGACCCCGAAGTGACCAGTGAACACCCCAGATATAATTCTGAGTTGCTTCCTACTGGATTTCCAGAGTTTTCTGGTCCAGCCCGAGTCCACTCCTTCTATGAAGAGCTTAGAGTGCCTTAAGCCAGCCTCATTCCTCCACTCGTGTTGGTGTTTGGTTTTGGCGTAGGCTTTAAAGGCCGATATTATGGTCCCCTGCGAGAGTCCCACAAATGGTTCTGGACCTACAAAGTGATTTATAGAGCCCCCTCTTGCAAGCTCATCTGCTCTTTCGTTGCCGATGAAGCCCTTGTGCCCTGGTATCCAAACTAGTTGCACCTTATTGTGCCTTCCAAGTCTGTTTAGTGCTTGGACGCCATTATAAATTAGTCTAGAGTCCACTTTCGGCGCCGTAAGCGCTTTAAGGGCCGCTTGACTGTCACTGAGTATATAGATAGTCCGCCCTTTGGTTCGCCTGTCTATATTCTCCTGTACACAAGCAATTATGGCGTATGTCTCCGCTTGGAAGACAGTTGCCAAACTACCCATGCTTACACTACTACTATAGTCATTTGCATAAATGCCTGCTCCCGTACCGGATCCCATTTTTGATCCGTCCGTGTACCATATACTGTCTTCGATACCAGACTTTGGTGGTTCTAGACCTTCGGCCCACTCAGCCCTGGTTGGAACTTTTGTTGTGTAGTTCCTGTGGAATACATACTTGGGTAGCATTTTGTCGCTTCCCATGTTTGTTATTCTGTCTAAGAAACCATCAGTCTCCATGTTTGTGTGCTTAGTCTTCGGCTTGCTATCGCTCCACAGTCCAAGAGTTCTTAATCTGTAGAGCGATTTGCGCGCCTCTGACTTAATCACCATGTGAAGTGGCGGTAGGTCCAGTAGGACTTCTAGCGCCGCTGTAGGCGTGGTACGAAACGCCCCTGTTATAGCCATGCATGCCGTTCTCTGCACCTTTCTCAGGGCCTCTCTGCATGTGCTCATTAAAGTCCTTGGCCACCATACCAGGCTACCGTACAGTATTATGGGTCTCACCATCATGGTGTAGATCCACTTCAGTACCTTGGGGTTCAGTCCCCATGTTTTGCCATACGCTGATCTACACATTCCAAATACCCTCAGGGCCTTTGTAATGGTGAGATCTGTATGCTTCTTCCAGTTCAGTTCCTTATCCAGTGTGACACCTAGATATTTCACGTCATTGGACAGTTCTAGTACCCTTCCGTACAGCTTTAACTGCTGTATTCCGCGAAGGGTCCTTTTCCTAGTAAAGGGTATTACTACAGTTTTGCCTGGATTAATGGATAATTGGTGACAGTCGCACCATCTCTCCACTTCCCTCAGTGCCTTGTTCATGATTTCTGATACCGTACTTGGGAATTTCCCATTAACCAGTATCACTAAATCATCAGCATATCCTACCGTGTAGATGGGACCTTTATTGAGTTCTATCAAGAGTGAGTTCACCACCAAACTCCATAGAGTTGGTGAAAGTACCCCACC
Source organism: Epinotia brunnichana (assembly GCA_963854355.1). Taxonomy (NCBI): domain Eukaryota; kingdom Metazoa; phylum Arthropoda; class Insecta; order Lepidoptera; family Tortricidae; genus Epinotia; species Epinotia brunnichana. The sequence continues at coordinate 13,905 of CAWKZR010000018.1, forward strand.
TTGTGGACATCCCTTTGTGGCCGTGGCCATTATCTCATCCCCTAAAAGAGATGACTTTATCAGTCTGCCATTTAGCATGTTGCCTATCCATTTACATATGGTCGGCTCTATACCATGTTTTGCAGCTGCTTCGCTAATAGCATTATACGTGGTACGATCAAACGCTCCCTCCACGTCTAAGAAAGCCGCCAGGCATAGTTCTTTATTCTCTATAGCCTGTTCAGCCTTGGTTGTTACCAGATGAAGTGCCGTTTCCGTTGACTTCCCTGGCTGATATGCACATTGTAGTTCGTGCAGCGGATGTCTCCTTAGTGGGCCATCCCTTATGTGTCTATCTACCAACTTCTCCAATGTTTTGAGGAAAAATGACGATAGACTTATCGGCCTATACGATTTGGCCTCACTGTAATCCGCCTTACCCGGTTTGGGTAGGTAGGTTACTTTTACCATCCTCCACACACGCGGTACGTGTGCGAAGGCTAAGCACGCCCTGTCGTAAAGGTCGTATACCGAGATACGAGGTTTTGAAGAGCAGTGACAGTTTTGGTATAGATGAATTATTGAGAACATGGAATTGCATTTGTAGTGGTAGTATGAGAAAATAGAAAATTCAAATATATGTAGAATGCCTGTAAACATACAATACTACTACATATGCAATTCCATGCTCTCGTTAATTTATCTATAGTGACTTTTGCTTGTCACCCCACTATATTATCTCGGAAACGTTCGTATTTGTCATTCTACTTCAGTCAACCTCAGTACTTTTTGTACAGTGACCGACTGAGATAGTAAGACACGTTCGTACGTTTCCGTGAAAATACGATGGAAAACAATTATGCACTACATCTGTAATACACTGGAACTGGCGCGAATGGATCAAATTTTAAAATGATGCGTAGACCAAATGTCAAATCAAATTTTACAGTTAGAGTCTATTCAGTACAAGGTGGACCGATGACCTGGTTAAGGTCGCGGGAGTCCGCTGGATGCGGGTGGCTCTGGACCGGTCATTGTGGCACTCTTTGGGGGAGGCCTATGTCCAGCAGTGGATGTCTTTCGGCTGATATAATGATGGTAAGGTCTAAAGGATTTTTATAAAACCCGAAACAAGTGAATTAGTCGTTCAAAAAAATCCGTTCCATTCGTGCCAGCTTGTGAATTTACAAATGATGAATTACCGAACCTGCAAATATGTAATAATTAGATATTAGTGCGAAAGTTGTGATAATATGTCTTGATATTATATGTACTATGAAACACATTCGAGAAACCCTAGTGCCATATGACGTAGGTACCTATATGACGTATTTTAATGCTATGCAAAATGATTGTTAAAGGTTAAATCGTCGGGTGACAAGCAAAAGTCACTACCAAAACTGCCACTGTTCTTCAAAACCTCGTATCTCGGTACGTAGTCGATAACGAGATACGACCTTTGATTTAAGTAGGTATTTGTTACTTAGTGAGTTTTGCTTGTCACCCGACGAAATATAGTTTCCTATTTGTCTGACTTCATGTGTGCCTACACAAGTTTAACGGCCTTTGAAATCTGCACGCACCGGCACCCCCCGAAAACGCTCTATATTAAACTGGCTTATGCTATGACGTCACAACATATATTCTCGGCGCGTTTACTTTGGAGTAAGTTATTAATTTGCAATTATCTCCACAACATTTTCGTTTAAGTCTATACTTGTCATACAAAATAACATTTCTAATTCAATATTCTGTGTAACTGTTATGTTATTTTATCGAAAACGTGAGATAAAGCTAATACAGTCGTTTTCTTTTCATTTTTTCTTCTGTATGATATTTCTACGTATATCCGCATCAATTGAGTGCAATTTATACGAAATTTAAGTCCCATGCAAGTTCCCCATTGCATCAAAAAGAAACTCTACCGTCCAAGGTACCTACAAGATTCCAGTGACAGTGTTATGAAAAGCCGGGCGCATTGAATAATCTTAAATAACCGTAAATCGTCATTACTGTTTTGTTTTTGCATTTGTGTGCATCACTATTGGTTACTTTAATTGGTGGCTACACGTTTTGTGAGTAGCGTTGAAAATTTCCGGAAAAAATCCTATTTCTTTCCAAACGGCTCGTTGTTTTCGAATTTTTACGGAAAAAAACCATGAAATTTTCCGCTTAAATTTTTCCGAAAAAAACGATTTAAACAGGTTTTAAATGGTAATTTTTCTTAATACCTACTGATGGATAGGTGAATGATTAAAGACATTGACTTCGGTGTCAGTTCAGTTCAATTGTCACAGTTGTGTCATTACGCTTATTGGTTTTTTTTCTTGAAAATCCGAAAAAAACGGAATAAACTAAAAATTCCTAAATTACCGAAAAAATCAATTGATTTTTCCCGAAATTTTCAACGCTATTTGTGAGTTTAAAGACGGAATCGATGTGATACAGTCACGTACTTAATGTCAAGGTTTTATCAGTTTTCAATCCACAAAGTATCTCAAAACCACCATCATAACATCACATTGTGTAAGGTATAGATGGCGTTGGCTAAGCGAGGTCACAATTCCATATATTTTGACCACACCAGTGAAATTGTTACCATTGTCAGACTTTATAATTTACTGTTAACTAATAATGAAATGAAAAGAACACCATGTAACGTAGTTTATACACATACTTTTACACATGAATAGGATAACGTTATATACTCGTAGACACGTGATTTCTTGCCTCTATTCTTAGTTGGTTTAACCGAGCTACTGCAACTTTTTTATCCCACTAATCTAAATATAAATAGTTACCTAATGAGGAATGGATTAAAATTTTAGAAGTGCCTGATATTTTTTTTTGTGATAGGAATAACCTTCCGTAGCACCAGAAGATGCAGACTTATCAGCTGCGTCAATTATTTTTACAAAATATATTCAGTTTCCGCACTTAATTTTTGAGTTTAGGACGGCGAATGAGTCACTTTCCTTGACCCGTCTCATATTACAAAAAGTATTTTAAATATCTGACCCTGGCAATGACAAATATAGCTGCTGCAGCTGTCAATATCATTGCCAGTTAGTTAGTTATACTGGGCGTTTTCCGCAAGTCGACATCCATTGTGCCTATTTTGCGTGAAACGGCGATGTGGCGCTACTCTAACCACCCCAGCTCGTCTAGAAAGTTGGTGAGTGCCTTGGTGTTGCTGACTGCGTCCCGTAGTGTGTTTGGAGAACCTATGTGCTTCATTCTGTATACTTCTACCTCCTTGCAGTCCAGTAGTATATGTTTAGTCGTTTCTTCTGCCTCCATGCACGCTCTGCACATGAGGCTGTCTGTGATACCTAAATCATAGAGGTGTCTGTTCAAGGTGTTGTGTCCTGTTATTATACCCACTATCTTGCGCAGTTGGTTTCTATGTGTCCTTAGTAGTATGGTTGTGAGTTTGTAGTCGCGTTTCGACAGAATCTCTTTGGTCTGTCTGTGTGTGTCTATCAATGTATATGTATATCAATGGTACTGGCAATGATATATATATATATATGTATCATTGCCAGTATCAGTTTACCACGGATTTTGTAATATGAGGCGAATTTTTTTTTTTTTTGATCAAGCAAAGTGTTTTGTTTCTGGAGCTAAGGAAGGTTATTCCTATCACCAAAAGAAAAGCAGGTACTTGTAATACTTTCATCTATTCCCCATTGTATTTCGTTTGAGTTGTGATATTGGCCACCCTTATGGCTGTATTGCTTCTTTTTAAGCCCCGACGCAAAAAGGGTGTTATAAGTTTGACGTGTCTGTGGCATCGTAGCTCCTAAACGAATGGACCGATTTTATTGCGATTATTTGTCCAAAAGCTGACGTAATCGATATGGTTGTTAGCTACGTTTCAACAAAATCGGTTCAGCCGGTTTTGAGATATTGAACTTTGAAATTAAAATGTCGGGGCTTTCTCAACTATTCTAAGTTGATTATTATTAATACTACGTCGGTGGCAGCAGTGCGGAGGTGTCCGAAGTGTTGTCATATATTTGTCACGCATGCTTGATAGTGTCAAATATATGACAGGTGTCAATGTAAACAAACACTGCCGCCGTAAGAAAAAAAGACTGTTTTTTTACATAATTGAGTTACAAACACAATTAGATGCGCCTTTTTTTACTGTGTCTGAATAAATGTATTGCAAGGTAAACGTCCGAGTGGTCGACGCTGTACTAGTTATTAAAGTGACATGGCTTGAATTCGAATGAAGAAGAATCCTCTTAGTTCGAATTTAACCCATATTGCTTTGACATAGAGTACCCATGTCATATGCTAGTACCTACACTCTACAGCGTCGAGCACTCGGTACCTTACGTCTATTTTCCTCACGGCGACAGAACATAGCTTCACGCATCTGCTGTGGACATTCACTATTAGAATGGGCGACTGAGATAGATCTAAGCTCGCCAAACGGCACAAATTGCTCTTTCAGTGTCGCAAGCTTTCTCGCCCGACCTGTATGGGGCTGAATAGGATAGTTATATACCAAATGTGTAGCTCAAGTAGATTTAATTGTATACCTATTTACGTTATTGGGTTCAAAATAAATATGCTTACGAATTGTATGGCTGTATTGTTTTTCTACTCGTCGACTTTAATCTTTGAATTAAGATTTCGTACACGAAACTAAGATCACATACTTTTTAATCCTGGAGCTCGTGGTTCCATAAGATAACCGCCAGCAGTCATCTTATGAATCCAGGAGCTGTATAAGATAACTGTGAAGACATCAACGCGCAAAATTACTAAGCTGCTGCGCTTCATTTCAGCAGGGCGATTTTCAATAGATACCAAGTTTGTTTAATAAATTATTATTTCCGTTGACTCGTAGAAAAAGTATTGTATACAATAGTTATATAATTAGCTTTTTAAGTCTCGTACCTTAATCAGGCCACTCAGCAAGCTTCGTGGCCTAAACGTGGTACTCGACTTAAAAATAAAAAGCATACATTATATAACGATTGCATAAACTACTATTATTTTAAGTTATCACTATACATATGAAGGGGGGGAGTTCGCTGGATGCGGGTGGCGCAGGACCGGTCACTTTGGGGGAGGCCTATGGCCAACAGTGGACGTCTTCCGACTGATATGATGACGCTTTGCTGCTAGTGCAACACGTAAAATGATGATGATGAAGACGATATGAAAATTGGGGTCTTAGTAATTTTCATATGCCCAAGTGTTCGGTCGCAACCTCGAGGGGCGGTGCGCGTATACGTGGGAAGCGAGAAATCGGAGCGCGGCGTCTCACTCCCACGCATGGTGCATCGAATAAAATAAATGCTTGGATACTGGGGACTGTGCACTGAGCGTCAAATACTCTGCAGCAGCCAAAGTGGCCAAATAGTTCGGTACACCATATAGTTAGTATGGTGTACCGAACTATTTGACTACTTTGGTTGCTAGTGTTGCTACAATGTATTTGACGCTGAGTGTACGGTCGGCCTAGAAACTGGTCTACCAGTTTTGACAAAGTTTCTGTGAGATCTGATCGTCGCTAAGGTTACTGTCATAGTATTATCCAAGTTCGTAGAAAAGAATAACATTAGACTTTGACCTTTTTAACTCCCTTAACTCCCAGTTTGTGATATTGTTGGATTATTAACAGTGGTGGTTGGTAGTCGTTATGTGTTTGTGTTGTCCGTTTGTTCGCAGGACATGAGCAGCTCTCGTTAAACTGGATACTGGCAAAATTGAGCCGACACAGTTGGCCAGAACGTCAAAAAAAAAGAGAAGAAGAAGTATTATTGCAAGTGGTAATCGACCTTGTTGTTTCATGACGTTCAAATGAACCTAACTGTCAAAAAGTTCCTAGTTTTTACCCGACTGCCGAAGCAGAGGAGGGTTACCCGACTGCCGAAGGAGAGGAGGGTTATGGTTTTTAGTTTGTATGAAAAAATTCTCCTTGCAGCCTTAAGCTGGTGATTGTGACAAAAGTACTTTCATGTGGATGGTAAAAAAACATTTTTGTCACAATTAGGGAATGCAATTACCGGGCAAATTTCATTACCGGTAAATTACCGACTTGAGTGAGGCAAAACCGGTTAACCGGTAAATTACCGGTAAATTCAATTTGGCATTTGACGTTTATTTATCGTAAAAATAAGCTATGATATAATATAAAGAGTTTTCATGTGCCGTAATTATCAGATTCTTTCATATTTAAAACTTGCTCAGTAGTATGAGGGCAAAAAACACAACTGAAAACGTTCCTTGGGGATTAGCAGGTAGGTTGGAATTGTCCCCAGTTCTACAGAAACTAACTACAAGCCCACTTAGTATTCTAAAATAATAATTCACTAAATAGATATTTCTACGGGCTTCAAGAGATGTGTATATAACCAACCATTCCTAGGTCAAAAAGAGTTGGATAGAGAAAAGGTTAGTAATAGTAACAGTTCATTTTACCTACGAGCGTTCGTAAAAACGGTTTTATAACTTTTTCTAGGAGTGGAGCTCATGGGGGTTCCAAATTGTGGTATTGGTTTAGCGATTCATAAGGCTTTATCTGTTACCTTAGTTTTGCTGCGGATAGCCTCATTTCTAATGCGATCACGCAGATAAACTCCCAGCATAGCCATCGTCATTGCTCTTTGGATGACTTTTAGCCTTCTATTGAGGCCCATAGTGAGCGACTACATTTCAGATGCCATATATTATGTCGTCACTGGCAACACACACTGGTCAAACCGAGCCCACATAACAGAAACTGGACAGTCTCGTCGTTTACAACTCTGAGCGTAAAGCGTCCGATTGTAATGGAAGTTGGCACTACATCGGCATTTGACATGATCTTCGTCTTATCCATGTTCATCTTTAGACCGACTCGCTCGGAGATTTTACTGAGGTCATCGAGCATCGTACTAAAGTCCTTCATGGTCTCAGCTAGGGTTTGCAAGATCCGCCAATATTTTGGATCCGGATATTTCGGATATTTCAATTCAACAGATCCGGATATCCGGATCTTTCGGATAATACGGATCCACAAGGTTTTTTTTGGTATAAAGTAGGAATTGTAAGTTTAAATCAAGAAAAAACGGCTACACCACCGTATACCTGAAATATTTTAAATAGGTACGCATTCCCGAGGTCATATAGAGTATAAACTTCTTTTTTTTATTCAACTTTTTATTTACAACTACAAACTAACCGGCAAAGTGAGAGTTACGTCACTGAAAGCTTTCACTTGAATAACAACCAGGGGTAATCAACGTAACGTTCCAAACGCGCGTTAGCTATCGAACTGTCATTTTCCCACATAAAATTTGAGATGTCGATCTACCTTACGTGCGTACAATGCGTTACGTGATTGACCAGCAGGTCGAGTTAACTCCGTACCTGGTGCTCGTACATATATTTCAATGAGCTCTATGTACCGGAGTTAATTCAATAGGGTTGTAACTAGGTATCAAACCTAGGAGGAGAAATTGACAATGTGATCCGGACGAGGGAAAAGGTGTTTGTCTAGCAGGGGGCATTCCTTTAGGCAAGACTGTGTCTGGATATGGCAAAAACGGCGAACGGGCATTAATATAGCGTACTATGCTTATTATATTACATGATCATATTATAGGTCAAGATCATAATACTAAAATATTAAAAAAATATTACAAGTATTAAACGTAGGTATTGTTGCTGCATTTACTTTTTACTTCCTGGGTCAACTATACTTCTTAATTATTTCTATAGGTTTATTTAACTAAACTAATCCCCTTATTCATAAAACTTAAAATGGCTGCTAAATAAAATGTGCTTTGTCCACTTCTTACGAACACAAATGTCAAAGTGACAGATAAGGACAAACGAATTTTAACGCCATTTTAAATAGTTAAAATAGGCTTGTTGAACGTTTATGAATACGGGCCCAAGTCTTTAGTAGGTAGCTATAATTGTACCTATAGGTAACATTGGATTTATAATAATTACTTTGTGTCTTTGCCTACGGTGAATTAGTGCATTTAAACCAACGCCAACTTTCGCCATGAAACTGCGGCATTTTTACTAGTTTGTAATATGTAGGTTTAATTAGTTTTGTGACTAATAAATTAAAAACAAAAATAATCTGGTCTGGGATGATGAAGTGGCGAATAAAAACAGAGATTGAGTTATCTACCATTCGGTTTTCAGCGTGGACTCGGTAAAAACATCATTTTGTAGCCGTATTTTCGGTTTTCATTGTTGTATTTTAAGGATCCGTAATATCCGAAAGATCCGGATCCAAGAGCCTGTAAGATCCGGATCCGAAATTCGGCGGATATCCGGATATTTCGGATCCTGGAGACATACTGACAAAGTGCGTTTTCGTACAAACACTTCGATATAGCGGTAGTCAACCGCGCCGGCGGGTGGGTTGGTGCCACTGGAGCGACTAGTACAGCCCAGGTTTCGATCAAATCGAAGGCTTTCTCGTGGTTCGTGAACGCTAAGCAGAGGGGCAGGTTATACTCCTCAGTTTTCAGTCTTCTGTATAACCTGACGGAGCATATCGATGTGGTCTACGGTGCTCAAGCCTCTCCGGGAACCGGCTTGTCCGAGAGGCTTGAAGTCATCTAGCTTGCGTACGAGGCGATTTGTAATGACTCTCGAAAATGGTTTATAGACATGGCTCAGAAGTCAGATGGATTAGTAGTGTGTGGGGTGTTGTCACCCTTTTTGAAGAAAAGCGCCACCACACCTCTGTTCCTTGCCTTTTTCTCCCTCCCAGTAAGACGAAGAGAGGTATTTCTTTGGATTGTTATGATAAGTACCTCTAAAGTATGTTAAATAAGGCGTTTCTATTGTACTTATTCAAACTGATCATTATTCACATTTTATAGAACGGCACCAGGAACGTGTTTATATTTTAAGAAGCTTCTACAAACGATTGCATTAATTTGATCCTACATGAGCTAAGCTAAATAACGCTAACAAGTTTATTCAATTTACATTTTTACATGATAAAAGGAGGGTTATTGAGGTATAAACATGACGATGAAGCATTAACAATCGTTAAAATGTTGTATTTTACTTATAATTTGTGTTCCGGTAAATTACCGGTTTTGATTTTAATTTACCGGTAATTTACCGGCCTCATATTTAGTCAATTTACCGGTTAACCGGTTAACCGGTTTGCATTCCCTAGTCACAATCAGCACTTTAAGGCTGCAAGGCGATTTTTTTTCAAACAAACTAAAAACTCGAAAAATTAAAAAAAACCGCGTTTTGGCCCCTGGTTGACTGGACATAAATTGTTGCAAATTAGCTCTAGGATAACCCCTTTCAAGGAATAGGTCGAATTACCTGTCACCCTGCAAACAACGATTTTTCGTAGTATTAAAACCGGGAAAAGCATGGTCTGACATTTTTTTATTTTATTGTTAACATGTCTTTTTTGTATTTCGATCCCAACTGGGAAAAATTACTAATAAAATATTTTGTTATGCCGTTTATGTTACCGATTGTCTTAAAATTTTAATTGACTACGCCCTTCCGGCCGTTTTCACAACTGTGATTCGCAACCAGGTGTGAATAAAGAATGTTTATTTTTTGTTCACAACCAGTTGAGAACCAAGAGAACTTTTTCTTTTATCGGAACTTGGTTGCGAACAAGTCATCCTTCAGACCGTTTTCACAACTGCAGTTCGCAACCAGGTGCGGCAAAGGAATTACTCTTCTTTGTTCGCAATCTTCCTTATCTATTTGCTGACAGTCTGTTTATTCGAAGTGCATACATACTTTTCAAGAGGATATTGGCCACTACAATAATATCCATAGACAATTGTATTGATAATGATATAACGCTCACTCATTGCACTCCAGCCGCAGAATTCGTTATTTTGAGGGCATGCGAGAATTTAACCGGATGTATCTTTCACGGTTGCCCCAACACATCCTTGATGTCAATTCCAGACATAGTTCGAGTGAAGTTACTACTCGTATGTGACATGCATTTTTACATCCCACTGCGGACACGCGTTGAACATTTAGCTGCAGGTACTTGGGATGGAATATTAGAAGCACCAAATAATCGCCAGGACTTCAACCAAGTATACGCTCAAGACATTGTTCGCATTATGCGAGAAGCTATTTTGTCTATACATTCTAAAGTGTCTTCTGTACTCTTTTTACATGAATAGATAAAGACTATTTTACCGTATATACTATTTTTTTTAATTCAATAATATGTGATTAATAAAGATTATTCTTAATCTATCAGATTCTTTCTTCTGTCGCAATTGGTTACGAATCAATCGTTGCGAATTAAGAGACGCTTTTCTCCCATTACAACTTCATAAGTTTAAAAAGTTCTTATTCGCAACCAAGTTCCGATAAAAGAAAAAGTTCTCTTGGTTCTCAACTGGTTGTGAACAAAAAATAAACATTTTTTATTCACACCTGGTTGCGAATCGCAGTTGTGAAAACGGCCGGAAGGGACTACGCTATGAGTAAACGACTTTTATTACCTAAATAACTGGTTTGGTTTCAAGTAACTGAAAGTAAAAACCCCAAATATACGAATTACAATTGAATAAGCCCCAAGCAATCAAGCATTATCACTCGGTATTTTAACAACTTTTAAAATTAGTATTACGTTTTACACGGCCAATATTTACTTAAATAATCGTATTAGAACAACAAACAAACACCTGATCTCTTTTCTAATACTTATATTTGCAACAGTTATGAATTGGGCCGGACCGGAAGTTTCCATTGAAAAGTACTACCGCTAAGATCCTGTCGTTGGCCGTACTATTTACTACTTTTTTAACAATTCCAAACATGAATTAATTTGTAAGGCTCGATATATATCGTATAAATGATGATAAGAATTAATTTAAGTTCCTTTTTCTAACATAACGAAAACTCGTGCAGCTATTTAGTGAGAAATTAGTTACTGAAAAATCTGCTAGATGTCACTGTAACGCTTGGGTGCTTTCCTGCATCGCGCTGTTAAGAATTTTCTTAATTTGGTAGGGTCGAGTATATTCCTCAATCGTTAACAATTACCAAATTACCACATAAATTATTTTTGTGAAACCTATCGCCAATACCAGCGAGGGTTTTATCCGTCAACTGATATTTAAGGAGTTTCCATATTCCACTGTATGTGTATTTTTATGTATTTTCACTGATCCTTTTTTCAAATGTGGAGTTCCACCGATTATGGCGATTATCAAAAATATTTTTTGCTCCGAAAGACTATAATCCTGAGTGGTCCCATTGTCACCAAGTCAGGAATGTCAGGATCTGGCGATGGAAGCCCAGGGAAATTGAGGGCAACCCTCAAATTTTATAGACACGCGCGTACTCGCGTAGTGCTTTCAGTAGTTTCTATTATAATGGATGACTCACGCGTTTCCTAAGAAAAACGTCGGCGTTTTTGCGCGGCCGAGCCAAGGCTCGGAAGCGGCTCGGTGTCGGCACGGCCCAGCCGCGGGCTTGCGTATGGATATATAAAAGTAAAGAAAGTTTATACCATTTTCACCTGATTTTTACGGAATTTATGAAGATTACTTTTCATGATTTTTTACCGTATCGGTATTAAATCTAGGTGGATTATTAATGAATATTTAGTCTAATTACGCAACCTATTTTTTGGTGTAAAAATATGGCTGATATCGATATATTGTTGCGTTTTCATAGAGCGAAACCGTAAAATTCTCAGGGTATATAAGTTTTATCGATACAATATGTTTTCGAACACGTTTGCGTTTAGTTTCAATTTGTATGGCAACGCGAACAGCGCCTCTGGTGGTAACTATTAGGAACTACGCGTCGCCATACAAATTGAAACTAAACGCAAACGCGTTCGAAAACGTATATTGAGTCGATAAAACTTATACTAGAGCTACAGGCAATGTTTAAAAAAAAACAATAAGATTGTAAATTATTTTTCTCGACATTGTATCGTGTGACAATTATTTAATCCTCTTTGGCTTTGGCTCTACAAACCGCAAACGAAGATTTAACTGTTTTTTTTTAATTAGCCAAGAAAAGTGGTTAAAGGCCTACGAATATGGTTCCCAGTAAACATGCCGCAAAAGCTGTCTCTTCTTCTCCTCCAGCCGTTTCAAATAACTATGCACGGTGACCACCTCCGCGTTGTCTCCGTAGTCGTTCTTTACCGTTTCCACACCCTCGATACACATCGTCCTGTAATTATGCCCCGTCTCAACCCCCATGGTGGTCGTCTCCATCGTGCCGTCCCACTCGTCATGCGTTCTGATCATGATTAACTGGACTTTCCTCCTCCAATAGGTCCTCAAGTGCCTCCTTATATCGGGACAGTCGCATAGGTTTATCAATACTTGCATCGATCTCAGTTGCAACAGAGGAAGTGTCGGAGCGTGACAGAGATAGATCAAGTTCCTAGTCAGCTCGACTGCCTTCTTCTTCGCTCGCCACTTCGACCGCTTCGTCAGAGTTGAGTAGCACATGAGACCAACAACGCTTATGATCACATCGTAGTTGTTACATTTCAGATACGGCAGGAGAATAAACGTCAAATAATAGTCGTCCGCCAGAAGCTTGCCGACATCATGCTTGCAGAGTTGCGTCATGCACTCCATCGCTTCGGATACTATATCTGTATCCGCATTAGAAAACAGCTGGAACATAATCTGAAAAGCGTTTGCCTTCAACGGCACAACAGGATCGTACTCGAAAAGATTCCTCAAGGTCCTCAAATGTATCAACACAATCCCTGTATACTCGTTCTGTATGATTTTGAGAAGATTCTCGATTAAATCGTCGACTTTACATATGGCTTCGCAAGCGCACCTGTCTCTGGCTAGCGTACGTAAAGTGCACGCGGCGGCGAATCGAATTTCCTTCTTATCCCTTAAACACAGCCACATTAGTCTAAAGTAAAGGTCTGGGCAGGAGGTTATGCGTTGTCTGCCCTGGTAGTACCCGGCCAGGTGGGTCAGGATTATGCAGATTTTCTCTCGGATCACGGGGTCGATGTTGTCGAGGAGGTCCGTCAGGCGATGCACCACGTTGAGGTTTATGAGGAACAGCGCGTTCTCTGATATCTGCACCTGCAAATTGTATACAATGTCAATAAAGTGTCCAATTTGGAAATAATTTATAATAGCAGATTTTTTCTATGTAATGGATATATTGGGTCGCGGGAGTCCGCTGGATGCGGGTGGCGCAGGACCGGCCATTGTGGCACTCTTTGGGGGAGGCCTATGTCCAGCAGTGGACGTCTTTCGGCTGATATGATGATGATGATGAATGGATATAGTATCAGTTAAATAGTTGCCTAGCGAAAAATCCAACAAAATTTCAGACATCAAAAAAATTGTAAATTACCTGCCTTCAGAAAAGTTAGAAAAAGTATGAATAAATGGTTTTATCTTTATTTTGGTTCATTTACATGTGCTGTGCATAATATTCGAAATAAATAATACAAAAAAGACAATTCATGGTTTATTTAAATTTATATAATTACTTCCAGATGGAAAGTTTGTTGGATTCTTGAATAAAGCATCTTAGAATAACGTTTTAAAATGAAATAAGCAAAAAAAACGCTATTAAATGTATGGTTTTCTAAACCGTAGTTTGCCTGGACAATGAAGCAGTAACTTCGTGGAAAAGCGGGGGTGATTGGAGCGTTACTCCCTTTTTCACAAATAATTGGCTCGATGTTTTTCAAATAGCGGAAAATGTTCAGTGTACTTGAGATTATTTGAGTTGGCCGAATTGCATCTAAGTAGATCATTCAAAAAGCAACTCTACCGTCCATGGTAGAAGCTTCCTGTCACTGTCACTTCTGTCACTGTCAGTGTCAATGACGCTAGTGTGCTGTTACGGATCGCGCAGGCGTGAAATGGCTGCGTTCATAGACCACTGGACAATATTATTATATTTTATGTTCTATTTTTAATTTCGTTAATTGTCCCTTCTCGTGTTTAATTAAGTTTATATCATTATTTTGTTTGTTATCCACCGTGAACTCACTCGACGGTTCTATCGGAAGACCAGCGCTGGCAGCAATGCCAGCATTATGCTGAGATAGAACCGTTTCGTGACAAACGCTGTGTCGCCAAGTCCATATCATGATGTATACCAAACACATACACCTTTTCATATGACCAGGGAAATAATTACTCTAGTAATGCATTACTTTGATTTTCTTCTTTGCCTTATTTCTACCCAATATAACATAGTGCAAGTATAGTACGTTGTGACTCATACCTTGATTGTGTGATGTCTCGTTTGCCGGCCATCCGTGTCCAGTCCTGCAGTTCAGCCGACAGATCTGCCAGTCTCGCCTTACTGTTTCACCACCTAGGGGTTTAATTATATCATGATTCCTCCCTTCATGGAATCACATAAGTGTCCTAGATCTACCTACATATTGTTATTGCTATACATTAACTTGACCATCATATAATGTCACTATGGTGACCAGGCTTAGCGCTATGGCACTACGGAGAGGGCCCATCACGTCCCTCACCGCGCTCACTCGTATCTTACATACAAGCCAGAGCTCACCTCATCTACCGGTAGGTCCCAGCTATGGCATGGGAGTACATTTGGGCTCTTTCCTCGGTAGCGAACCACCCTTACATTGTGCAGTGGCCAGAGCCAGAGCACTTATAAAAGAGCCCTATAAATCAGTTACTACGGTAACGTCATAAGGTCCATGTGGTCCCCGAAGGACTCATATATCAAATCACTTAGTATAGTTAGTATTGAAAGTGATATAAAGTAAACCTAAGACACTTAGCTTTCCAATCCGGGTTCCCCTCGAGATGAGTATACTCATGCAATAGCTGCATAGCACTTGACACTGACTCTACTGTTATTAATTTATTATAAGACTAACTGTACGTAAAGTGATCATAAAACTTTAATAGACAGTATTGAGTTGACATTCGAGAGTGGCGCGAAGTGACATGACGTATGCTAATGACGGTAAGAAAAATAGGAGTTGCTTACCATAGAGTTCAATGTTGCTATATACAATATTTACATTTCGCGGAAGTGTCGCGACACTCCCGCCGGGAACGTTTATAGTAAAGTTGTCATCAGATTCTGCGTCCATTCCCTTATCTTTTCAAGGGCTCGGACCGCAGCGATTCGTTTATGTTTTACTTCCTCAGGTCGATCCTCTTCAGTCGACGTATCTTTGTCTTTCATGGAATCGTTGTCCATCATATTATTTGAATGATCTCTCAAATCCTCATTTTGAACTCTATCAGCAGTATCAGCACTCTCAATGTCTAGATCCGGTCCCTTACTTGTGACACTCATCCTATCATCTATCATTTCATCGTCCATTTGCTGATTTGCAGATGTTTCCTTCTGAGCAACATCTAATCCTGTGATAACCTGAGGCAAAACTTCTGTCTCCTCTGAAGTTTCTTCAGGTAACCGACGAGATTTTAACTTTTCTTTATCTTGAGGTACTGTATCCGGTCGTTCGTTGTCTTCTATTTCTAGAGGATATAAATGCGCAACGGAGCGCGTAAATATAGTCTCCCCTACTTTCACTCGTGCAACTCTAATCAAACCGTCAGAACCTTTCATTAAAGAAACTATCTTTCCTATTTTCCAGCCTTCACGGTTCTTATCTCCCTTTATCTGAACAATTTGGCCTTCTTTCGGAGTTAGTTTTGAAGTCACGCGTGGTTGTTTGTGTAAGTGACTATATCTCTCCCTTAAGCTTGGCAAGTAGCGATTTTGAAACATTTCTTTGAATTCATCTAACATTACCAGAGCCTTTCTCCAACCCATAATTAAATTGGTTTTTGTTGACGTGCCTTGTAATAACGCATCATTATCTGCAGTTTCTAGAGTGACACATCTGCCGGGTTGAAGAAAATCGCACGGTTTCAGAATATGCTCTAGTTCTGTATCAACACATGTTAATGGTCTGGTGTTTATTACTGCTTCTATTTCCTTTATCATTGTTAACAGTTGACTGTCTCTTAAGAGGTGTTTCTGAAGTGTTCTTCGCATACAGTGTTTAACTAGTCCTACCAAACGTTCGTAGAACCCGCCGTGCCATGGTGCAAGTTCTGGTATGAATCGCCATTTTATTTTATTCTCAACGCAATATGCATTGGCCACTATATCTGCGATCAGTTTAAAATGCAATGCATTGTCGGAAGTGATAAGAGTTGGAACTCCCCTGGTTGAAATCATTCGCCTTAAAGCGAGTAGACCTTCTTCAGCCGACAGATCTTCAACCACTTCTAGATGTACAGCCCTAACTGCAAGACAAGTGAATAAGCATATCCATCTTTTGCTTGTTCCCTTTTCTGTCTTAACTAGTATAGGTCCAAGATAGTCAGTTCCGGTAAAGGTAAATGGTTTGCTGTAATTAACCCTTTCATGTGGCAGCGCAGGTGTAGATGGTAGTTTAAATGGTCCACCACCATGTTTTAGACATCGAGTACATTTTCTCAATATTTTACTAACTTGAATTTTGCCTTGCGGTATCCAGTAGGTTTGACGTATTATACTCAGTGTGTGGTTCACACCAACATGATAGTTCTTTTCATGTGTGTCCATTATAACTTTATTAGTGAATTCACAATCTTTTGGTATAATCACTGGATATCTCTTGTCAAACGACCATTCGGCATATTTAAGTCTGCCTTTGCAACGTAATATGTTGTCAATGTCCTTGAATAGTCCCAGATTCCGACTGAGACTGGTCTCTTTGCCATTCACTTCATCCCGAAAATGTTCTGCTTGTACTTTCTTAATTTCTTTTAAAATACTGTCTACAGGTTTCATTCCTTCTGGAAGTTCTTCTAGTGATTCTTGTAACTGTTCACTTAACCCGTATCGTGTGTCCTTTTTTGCCTTTAACTCGTCATCTGGTCTTATATCTGTTTGTATATTCTCTGCATTTGGCAGACCCTCCCGCGCCAGAAGAGAAACTGTTCTAGATGGTCCGACTGGCCATTCTGTATGCTTCTTCTTTAAGAATTTTGGTCCCAACAACCATCTTGATCTCTCATCTTTTGAAGCGGACGGTCTGGTTCCTAAATCGGCAGAGTTCAGTTCTGAGGGTACGTGTCTAATTATGAGGTCTTTGTTTTGCTTCACTTCCTCCAATCTTCTGGCTACAAATGGCACAAGCAGTTTGTCGGAATTGTACCAATCAATCACTATCTGACTGTCCGTCCATAATGTCTGTCGAGTGACATTCAGCTGTAAGAATCTGAGGACATATTTGATCAGTCTGCTCCCTATAAGAACTCCAAGAAGCTCTAACCTGGGAATTTTCAAATCCTGTTGGTTTTTGATTGGTACCAGCCGTGATTTACCTATCAAAAAATTAATGGAATTTCCCTGCACTAGATAAACCACGGCAGCATAAGCCTGCATCGAGGAGTCTGTGAAGCAATGCAATTCTGTGTTTTCAGCGTTAAGGTTAGTAGTTCTTCTGGGCACACGTACATTTTCAACGTCTTTCATGTCTTTCAATATCATCTTCCAGCGTTCTACGGTTTCCTTTTCTAAAGCAGTGTCCCATTTCACCTTCGTCTTCCACAAGTCTTGTAGAAGAATTTTGGCTGCTAGCATAATGGGCACGGTGAAACCGCAGGGGTCGTAGACAGCTGCTATCGTTTTCAGGATACCTCTCTTTGTGTAATTATTGTTCTCGTTGACCTTTGCCCTTATATTCAGTGTATCGTCCTCTAGATTCCAATCTAGACCTAACAATTTTACTGTTTTGTCAGGACATGCGTCCGGAATATGGTCCAAGAAGTTTTTGGAGTTGGAACTCCACTGCCTCAAATTCATAGAGATCTGATTGAATGTGTTCTTTAAATCGTGATACAATTCTAAGGCTTCTTTAACACTGTTGGTTCCAGTTACAAGGTTATCGACGTATATATCGTTCACTAATTTTTTAACGCTCTCGTTTTCCGATTTTGTTAAGTGATGCTTAACTGTGGCGTTCAAAATGAATGGAGATGAAGTCAGGCCAAACGGAACGCGCGTGAATCTTAGGTGCACGAGATTATCATCTACTGCTGGTTTTCTAAGATCCTTTAACCATAAGAATCTTGTTACGTCCCTGTCCTCTTGTTTGAGACCTATCTGGAGAAAAGCCTTTTCAACGTCAGCTGTTAGTCCAATCGCGTGACATCTGAATTTGATCAACAATCCAGTTAAGTCCTCCAGTAACAGGGGTCCACAGTAGAGATGTTCGTTTAAGCTTTTGCTATCCTTAACTCTCGCGGAGGCGTCGTAGACAATACGAAGAGATTTACCTGGTGTCGAGACGCCATGGTGAGCAATATAATGCACCGCGTGGTCTACTTTTCCGTCGGGAACTTCTTCAATTATTCCGTTATTTAATTGTTCCTTTAATGTCTCATCATATAACATTAAAGTATCTGAATCTAGTCTTTTAAGTAAGTTTACTAGACGTCCAACTGCTAATCCAAAGTTAGATGGCAGATTTGTTGGACTATCACTCCATGGCCAACTGACATAGTATCTCTTATCTCTGTACTCTGTCGTTTCGTTGAAATGTTTGATGGCCTCTTCGTCTCTGTTTGCCTTTGGTGAATCAGTGATTCCTATCGATTCCAAGTCCCACAAGCGTTTTAAATTCCCATTATCCAATGGTGGGTCTGGATGATTCAAACCGACTTCGCAGGAGGTTTGAAAATATGTCAGAACAGACAACTGTTCGATTGGTTTGGTGGATATTCTACCAGAAAGTATCCAACCGAATTCTGATTCAACCAAGTACAGGTCTTCCCCAATTCGTATCTTGTTTGTAGACATAATCGTGTAATAATAGTCATTTCCGAGTAATATGTCAATCCGATCAGACAATGAGCCATCATCAGCTAACGGGTAGTTTCCATCATTCTTCCAGCCAAGTAATACTTCTTTTGGATAAGGCACTCCTTGCGATATTGATGTTACTACGTTAGCAAATAATGTTTTGACTGTGTTATTCCTCGTCATGATGCCTAGTTTTACTAGTGAACTCTGTATCTCCCTAGGATTTTGGCATCCAAACGTAAATATCGCTAGATTGTTTTGTTCTTCCACTTGAAGATTCAGGTCCTTAGCCATCTTTTCAGTTATGTAGCTTCTCCCACTTCCAGTGTCTAGCAAAATCCGACAAGTCCTTGTGATGTTGCCATGACCTCGTACCTTGACTACAGCTGTTTGTAATACAGTCTCCTTTCTGCATATGTGCATTGCACTGGTGGATGCTTGCTCTTTCTTTGCTCCTTGAAACTTATTGGGACACAATGCTTGATTATGAAGTCCGTGTTTACCGCAGTATTCACATTTCCTTTTTTGACGGCATTGAAACCTGTTGTGTCCTTTTCTAAAGCAATTAAAACATCTATCTTTCAGTTTTGCTTTTCGTTCATCAATGGTTCTAGCTTTGTCGCAATTTACATTGAGATGATCTTCTGTGCAAAAAATGCAATGCCAACGTTTCATCCTTTTTCCCGTATTATAGGTTCCCCCTTCTTTCTTGTGATCAAGTTTCCTTTTAATAGGTTTCCTCTCTTTTGAGTTCCAGTTCGTCTTAAATTTAAAGTTATTCTGTTGTCTCTTAAACTGTTTTGTACTATTTGGAAAACTATTTTTTGAGGGTCCTGGTCTTTCCATAATTGCTGCGTCCTTGACGTGCAAGGTCTCTGTTGTGTATGGGGCCTCGACCGTATCACTCGTACAAGGCCTCTGAGTTATCCTCATCGCTTCCTCTTTTGTAGAGACTATCAAAGACAGATGTTCGAGAATACTTTCTACGGTCTTTGTACCATCGGACCCAAGTCTCATCTTGGTGTCGTAGATAATATCAGCAGGAAACTTTTCCATGACCAGGAATCTCATTTGATTTGTATCCATGTTTTCTCCCATGGATTGGAGAACTCTTAGGTGTCGTTGAAGTTCGTCTAATGTTGTTCGGCAACCATCAAAATTTTCGGCACGTTTCACATTGTTCAGTGCTCGGTGATGTGCATGAATGACTTCATGTTCTTTCCCATACCTCGCCTTTAGAGTGTCTATGGCAATTTGGTAACTCTTGTTAGTGGTGTTGAATCCATCCACTAATCTGGCTGCATCCCCCTTAAGGGAGCTCTTAAGGTACAGCAACTTGTCTACGTCATTCAATTTTCTTCGGTTGATGCTTGAGTTGAATTGATCCCAAAACTGGTGCCAGTCCAGCAAGTCACCACTGAACTGCGGCAGATTTAAGTCTGGCAGCTTGCTATATGTCGACGGTTCAGCTTCCTTTGCTAAAGTTGTCGTTTGTTCACATTTTAATTTTAACCTTGTTTCCAGCTCGGCCAAATTTTCTTCACCTTGTAGCTGATAAGTAGTGAAATTGGATATCTCATCTGGATCAGGATTCTTGCATATATTGAAATAATTATAGAGTTCAGATGAAAAACGAGACAGGATAGATTTCAGTTTCGCTGATACTACTTTGGCTGTGTCTAAGTTATCATCATTCAAATTATCATAGAGATCATGAGCTTGAGCTGATAAAGATTTCACTTCTTCAATAAATTTGGACAAACGATTTATTAGTATTGCCTCCATTATTTAGTAGGTAGATAATTCTGAAAATAGTTTTAATATATGCACCTATAAATATGTTTATTACCTATGTATGTATCTAAGAATATAATTGTAATATTTGCATAATATATTCTATTTGTTTGTTTAACTGTCATAATTTCATCGGCTAATCCTTAAGGTTGATTGGTAGAGAGTACCCTATGGTATTAAGTCTGCCTTTTATATATCAACCTGTCCATTTGCACAATAAAGAGTAAATATTTAAATATAGAAGAATTTATTTAAGATGTATATTTATTCGCACCTAAACAATCCACCCTAATATAAACCTTACACAAGGATCTATATTGTAATAAATATCTGCCATTATTAATTCACTTGAAATAATTGTATGCATGATATAAAGATCCGTAATCACCATTAAACTAGCATAACTGTGTTGTTAGCGTTCATTAAATAAGATAAAACTAGTGGTACCGCTAGTTTAAAATAAAATTTCAATCCTTTTTGTTTGTAAGAAACTGTACATATTAGTGCAAGATATTAGTCATGTACATGTGTAAATATACACTGCTATTGTATTCATACTAATCTCAAACCATAATAACCACTGGGTAATTTCAATGAAATTGTATAAAATTATTGTTTAAATTTTATTACTATTATAGAAAAATTGTGATATCAAATCATTTCATTGTAATAGTACTACTATATTTGAAATGAGGGCTATAGCAATATAAGAAATAGCTTTAATAATGTTTGCTTAAATTATTTATTTAATTTCATAGCATAATTATTTAAAACTGAATTTCATTGCAAACAAATATGTATTTATATCAAAATTTCATACAAACTTGTTTGTACAGTAACAAAGTGAACCACTCTACTAACTAGTAACAAATTAATACCCAATAAGGCCTAAAATTTTCAAATTTAATCCACATGAACTAAAACATTCCATACTGGATATAAATTTGTGATAAAGTTAGTTATAGCCAGAGTACGTATCGTTGTACGCTAGTCATATACGTGAAGCGTGTTCATGGTTATACATTTGACTAAAATGAGGACATAATGCTCACTTATAACCACGTAATCGTAAATCATTAATTAGCAAACTAGGTAACAATCTGACAAAATTTCAGTATCGTTTTCAGACTTGCAAATTGATTACGACGTAGGTATAATATGCTGTGTAGCAACCCCACAGTCGGGAATAACACTTTGTATGAGCCTCCAGCGCATGTTCACCGGCTACTTACTTATTTGAAACATGAGACGTTCTCGTCACTAAATTTAGTGATCGAGAGAAATCACAGCAATTCGAAAACGTAATTATTGTTTGTCACTAGCTTTGATCACGTATTAGTAGGCTAAAACTAACTTTAACTAAACTTTTCAACTAAAAACTTTGCCGTACACAAATTTCATCCTCACACAATAGAAAACAAATAATTCTCATAAAATATCTTGTCATGACACTCACCTGACGATATTTTCACAAATTTATACGATTTACAATGTTTTAAATCACTTTTCCACCAAAAATTCACTTGAACTACGATTTTAGCAGACGCCGCAAAGTTTTGAGGGAAAATAAATGCGTAATGGCGGCTTGGCGGTGCGGCCGGATGGGAGAGTAGAGTACCTATTTGTTAAGCCGTCTACACACGTAGTGACTACACGACAAGTTGTCTTCGCGACTTGTTAAGGTCAAATTAACATTTTCTTATATTGTTTAGTATACAATATTATTATATCAACATGTTTCTATTGATTATTAGTATGTTATATATTAATTATTGAATTTTGCACAAGTTGACGAATGTTCATTATTGTCATGTTTTCTATCACTTATTTATTCTAATGATAAAGCTAGACATTAAATGACTACATATAAGCATTTATATCATTATCCGTTCGAAAATAAAATTATCTGATAATTTTATTTAAATCAATGAACAAATTTCTTATTAACTATTGCAGTATTATTTTTAGTATTTTATTTGAAATTAGTCAAAGCCACGTATGACCTGCTCAGTAAGGCAATTAGCCTTGGTCTAAATCATGTCAGACAATTATCCATCACAACTTGTATGACTCTCATTCCAACTACATCTGTATCTCTGTTGCTACCGCGACCAGTTGCATTGTCTATAATGCCCTTAGCGGAAGCTTCTAGATTTTACCAGAACAATGGCCACGTAAGTTCCGCTTACAGAACTCTTTTGTAAAAAACCACTTGGAATTGTATTTCTGCGTGTACTACCTGAACTTAATATTAATGCCTTTATTTAACAAAGTAGTTATTTAATACATATACCAGTAAAAAGCTGAATATAGGAAATAATTAAACGTCATGTACCAAATTAGTTTCTTCACTGGACACAGATGGCGCTAAGAGATATGAGTCACAACTTGCAATTTATTTTATTTATTAGATATCCTTATAAAATCCTTTTCTAATGCATTATTCATTTTATGGGTTCTTGTCAATATCTCAGTGCTCTCCACCATGTCGCCAAGTCCATATCATGATGTATACCAAACACATACACCTTTTCATATGACCAGGGAAATAATTACTCTAGTAATGCATTACTTTGATTTTCTTCTTTGCCTTATTTCTACCCAATATAACATAGTGCAAGTATAGTACGTTGTGACTCATACCTTGATTGTGTGATGTCTCGTTTGCCGGCCATCCGTGTCCAGTCCTGCAGTTCAGCCGACAGATCTGCCAGTCTCGCCTTACTGTTTCACCACCTAGGGGTTTAATTATATCATGATTCCTCCCTTCATGGAATCACATAAGTGTCCTAGATCTACCTACATATTGTTATTGCTATACATTAACTTGACCATCATATAATGTCACTATGGTGACCAGGCTTAGCGCTATGGCACTACGGAGAGGGCCCATCACGTCCCTCACCGCGCTCACTCGTATCTTACATACAAGCCAGAGCTCACCTCATCTACCGGTAGGTCCCAGCTATGGCATGGGAGTACATTTGGGCTCTTTCCTCGGTAGCGAACCACCCTTACATTGTGCAGTGGCCAGAGCCAGAGCACTTATAAAAGAGCCCTATAAATCAGTTACTACGGTAACGTCATAAGGTCCATGTGGTCCCCGAAGGACTCATATATCAAATCACTTAGTATAGTTAGTATTGAAAGTGATATAAAGTAAACCTAAGACACTTAGCTTTCCAATCCGGGTTCCCCTCGAGATGAGTATACTCATGCAATAGCTGCATAGCACTTGACACTGACTCTACTGTTATTAATTTATTATAAGACTAACTGTACGTAAAGTGATCATAAAACTTTAATAGACAGTATTGAGTTGACATTCGAGAGTGGCGCGAAGTGACATGACGTATGCTAATGACGGTAAGAAAAATAGGAGTTGCTTACCATAGAGTTCAATGTTGCTATATACAATATTTACATTTCGCGGAAGTGTCGCGACACGCTGTGTGTTGTTTGTCTCGAATAAATGTTTCTTTCTTTCTTTCTTTCTTTCTTTCTTTCTTCCTATTCCAGTGACAGCTTTATGAAAACTCGGCCATATTAAATAATCTCAACCATATATTAACCAATTATTGCTATGCTCAATTTAAAGCGAATTTATGGTACGCACAGGCAATTAAAACTGGTCGTATAATAACTGGGCCTTACTACAGGGGGGGGGGGGGAAGTATTTTAGCATAACGTTGATTGAGGCGCATAGGGTAAAAGGTTGGGAAACCCTGCTCTACAGGGTCATACACGACGCAACTCGTAAGAGGGAGAAATACATAATTCCATCCACATATTGACGGCGTTTTACATAAAAATAAAACGCTAATTAAATAACTTACCATATTCGAAACCTAAGTATATAATTGAGAGTGGCAACACTGTTCCTTCTGATCGGTCGTTTGTTTACTATACCCGTCCCTTTCTAGCATGCACTACATCCGCCTCCCTCGCACATTTCCCCCTTCCACCATAGGTAGTCGCTTTCAGGGTTTGAGTGAATCTCATGTTCATTGTCTCAATATTTGTTATTAATATTAATACCAGGCAGGTTTTAAAACTTTTAGGTTTCGAATATGGTAAGTTATTTAATTAGCGTTTTATTTTTATGTAAAACGCCGTCATTAAAGAACTGTACCGATATTCGAAACCTAAGTATATAATTGAGACGTGTTTGTTATCGCCTGGTGGAAGAGTAGGATGCCAATGTGATAATTTATAATAGTTCATCTATTATAGTATATATATATATATATGTATATATATATATATAGATTCTATGCCCTTACCTTATGCAAGTGCAAAAGTTAGAGTGCAATTGTGTCGAGGGAGCTAGAGATGGATATATATAATTATGTGAAAGTTCTTAATTTCTTTCATGTACTAAAGTATAATAATGACTACTAAAAGAAGTTGATTTGTTTACAAGGAAACTATCAAAAGTGAGCTAAAAGTAAGAGTGAGGTGAAATAAGTTGGCCAGTTTAGCATAGACCATTTACTATTGTGTCACTCCCCTGCAAGGATTCCACATCTATCTAGAAGTGGGAGGCTGCAAGTGAAGAAGTTAGCAATCACCCATTTAATGAAATAGTGTGATAAGGTTATAATAATAAAAATATTTCAATTATTGAGTTGTTTTTATTTACACATTTATTATAGTGCATAACCTTTATAGGTACAGTTAATTATTAGAATAATGAATTAGTAGGTAATTAATCAACATAAAGACAATTATGTTTGTATTGATACAAGTTAGATACCAAAGCCAGGTTAATATAATTATCTAGTCTTACTAAAATCTTGTTACTTATATAAATCTTGTTACTGATACAAAGCTTAACAATCAAGTTAAATAATTTGATAAACAATATGACACCTGCCTACCATCCAATAGGTAATCAATGTAATCATATATTATAATATTACTCTTACTTTGAGATGATTGTTTATATAATTTAATCAACAGGTAGAAATAAGTTTTGAACAGAATCAATATTCTGTTGATTAGTAACTTCTTTCATGTAGAATCTTGAAAAAGTTTGTCCTGATCTCCAATTCCCTCGTGCAAGTATGTCCTCGAGGGTGAAATTATTGATCCAATTTTTAGAGGCTACAGCTGACCTCATACTGCCAGCTGAGGCTGTGATGCCGGCATCCTGTAATAAGGTTTTAATCCAGTTTGCAATCACTGTTCTTGATGCTTTTTTAGGAGGGCCACGTACAGTTAAAAAGAGGTTGTTACATTTGCAAGTGTCCCTTCTGTCCTTAGACAAATTAATGAGAGATTTAACCCAGAAGACTGGATCAATTGACTGATCTTCAGGGTTAGATCTTAGTTTCCACCCTGACTGTCTATAGTTGTAGCTATCTGTTTTAGAGCCAAACAGAGGCCAGAATATTATTTCATTATCAGACATTGTGAAATGCTTTGGTTCAATGGACAGAAGGGTCAAATCATGTACTCTCCGCCCTGAGCATAATAAAAGAATACATGCCGTTCTTCGTGAGCAATCAAACAGAGTAGTATCACAGTTAACATTTTGCCTGAGCCAATTTGAAAGAATGTCCACATCCCAGATGGGAGGTTTGGGTGTTTTGGGATTTTTATTAGCTACTGACTTCAAGATCCGAATAACTAGGGGGTGTGTACTAAGAGTATCCCGACT
This sequence comes from Epinotia brunnichana, assembly GCA_963854355.1. Classification (NCBI taxonomy): domain Eukaryota; kingdom Metazoa; phylum Arthropoda; class Insecta; order Lepidoptera; family Tortricidae; genus Epinotia; species Epinotia brunnichana. Next base: position 40,123 of record CAWKZR010000018.1, read on the forward strand.
ATCAGGGTTACACAGAGTTGCAACCACAGATCTATGAAACAATATGGTGTTATAGGCTAGTCGGGATTTCAGATAGAGGTCTGACAAGAACTTAGCTAGGTCTGAACCAGAAGGAGTATGACAACTCACCCTATTTTGAGAGCACCATGTGCCCCATCGCCGCCAGGCTGCATTATAAGACTTTTTTGTAGAGTCCCGCCAGCTTGACTCAAGTAGGTCCAGTTGTTCGGGTGTCCATGTAGTTAGTGTTTTACTCCACCCCCACACTTCCATACCTCGAGGTGCAGGTCTTCTGCTTTCGCTGGAGGTTTGTTTGTGTTCATGTCGATTAACACTTGTGATATGTTGTACACTGTGAAGGGTGCAGCTATTGCCCGGCTTTTCAAGTCGGGCCTCCAAAAGGCCTTCTCCCAGCGAGGAGCTATTAATAGATATATTCCTTTCGCATTGTTTAGGTGTGACAGGACTCTTGGTATTAGGAAAGGCGGTGGGAATATCCATGCCAGTTTGTATGTCCATTGTTGGGAGAACGCATCCACAAATTCCGCGTTCTCGTCTGTCGCATCCAGTGTTGCGTATCGTTCCACAACGTGGGCTCTTTGCGAGGCAAAGAGGTCTATTAGTGGGACTCCCCACTTGTCGAAAATAATCTTGGTTATACTTGACAGGAGATGCCACTCTGGGTGTGCCGACCCTCGTGACAGATGGTCTGCTTCCGTGTTGTACTTGCCTGGTGTCGCCAAGTCCATATCATGATGTATACCAAACACATACACCTTTTCATATGACCAGGGAAATAATTACTCTAGTAATGCATTACTTTGATTTTCTTCTTTGCCTTATTTCTACCCAATATAACATAGTGCAAGTATAGTACGTTGTGACTCATACCTTGATTGTGTGATGTCTCGTTTGCCGGCCATCCATGTCCAGTCCTGCAGTTCAGCCGACAGATCTGCCAGTCTCGCCTTACTGTTTCACCACCTAGGGGTTTAATTATATCATGATTCCTCCCTTCATGGAATCACATAAGTGTCCTAGATCTACCTACATATTGTTATTGCTATACATTAACTTGACCATCATATAATGTCACTATGGTGACCAGGCTTAGCGCTATGGCACTACGGAGAGGGCCCATCACGTCCCTCACCGCGCTCACTCGTATCTTACATACAAGCCAGAGCTCACCTCATCTACCGGTAGGTCCCAGCTATGGCATGGGAGTACATTTGGGCTCTTTCCTCGGTAGCGAACCACCCTTACATTGTGCAGTGGCCAGAGCCAGAGCACTTATAAAAGAGCCCTATAAATCAGTTACTACGGTAACTTCATAAGGTCCATGTGGTCCCCGAAGGACTCATATATCAAATCACTTAGTATAGTTAGTATTGAAAGTGATATAAAGTAAACCTAAGACACTTAGCTTTCCAATCCGGGTTCCCCTCGAGATGAGTATACTCATGCAATAGCTGCATAGCACTTGACACTGACTCTACTGTTATTAATTTATTATAAGACTAACTGTACGTAAAGTGATCATAAAACTTTAATAGACAGTATTGAGTTGACATTCGAGAGTGGCGCGAAGTGACATGACGTATGCTAATGACGGTAAGAAAAATAGGAGTTGCTTACCATAGAGTTCAATGTTGCTATATACAATATTTACATTTCGCGGAAGTGTCGCGACACTCCCGCCGGGAACGTTTATAGTAAAGTTGTCATCAGATTCTGCGTCCATTCCCTTATCTTTTCAAGGGCTCGGACCGCAGCGATTCGTTTATGTTTTACTTCCTCAGGTCGATCCTCTTCAGTCGACGTATCTTTGTCTTTCATGGAATCGTTGTCCATCATATTATTTGAAAGATCTCTCAAATCCTCATTTTGAACTCTATCAGCAGTATCAGCACTCTCAATGTCTAGATCCGGTCCCTTACTTGTGACACTCATCCTATCATCTATCATTTCATCGTCCATTTGCTGATTTGCAGATGTTTCCTTCTGAGCAACATCTACTCCTGTGATAACCTGAGGCAAAACTTCTGTCTCCTCTGAAGTTTCTTCAGGTAACCGACGAGATTTTAACCTTTCTTTATCTTGAGGTACTGTATCCGTTCGTTCGTTGTCTTCTATTTCTAGAGGATATAAATGCGCAACGGAGCGCGTAAATATAGTCTCCCCTACTTTCACTCGTGCAACTCTAATCAAACCGTCAGAACCTTTCATTAAAGAAACTATCTTTCCTATTTTCCAGCCTTCACGGTTCTTATCTCCCTTTATCTGAACAATTTGGCCTTCTTTTGGAGTTAGTTTTGAAGTCACGCGTGGTTGTTTGTGTAAGTGACTATATCTCTCCCTTAAGCTTGGCAAGTAGCGATTTTGAAACATTTCTTTGAATTCATCTAACATTACCCGAGCCTTTCTCCAACCCATAATTAAATTGGTTTTTGTTGACGTGCCTTGTAATAACGCATCATTATCTGCAGTTTCTAGAGTGACACATCTGCCGGGTTGAAGAAAATCGCACGGTTTCAGAATATGCTCTAGTTCTGTATCAACACATGTTAATGGTCTGGTGTTTATTACTGCTTCTATTTCCTTTATCATTGTTAACAGTTGACTGTCTCTTAAGAGGTGTTTCTGAAGTGTTCTTCGCATACAGTGTTTAACTAGTCCTACCAAACGTTCGTAGAACCCGCCGTGCCATGGTGCAAGTTCTGGTATGAATCGCCATTTTATTTTATTCTCAACGCAATATGCATTGGCCACTATATCTGCGATCAGTTTAAAATGCAATGCATTGTCGGAAGTGATGAGAGTTGGAACTCCCCTGGTTGAAATCATTCGCCTTAAAGCGAGTAGACCTTCTTCAGCCGACAGATCTTCAACCACTTCTAGATGTACAGCCCTAACTGCAAGACAAGTGAATAAGCATATCCATCTTTTGCTTGTTCCCTTTTCTGTCTTAACTAGTATAGGTCCAAGATAGTCAGTTCCGGTAAAGGTAAATGGTTTGCTGTAATTAACCCTTTCATGTGGCAGCGCAGGTGTAGGTGGTAGTTTAAATGGTCCACCACCATGTTTTAGACATCGAGTACATTTTCTCAATATTTTACTAACTTGAATTTTGCCTTGCGGTATCCAGTAGGTTTGACGTATTATACTCAGTGTGTGGTTCACACCAACATGATAGTTCTTTTCATGTGTGTCCATTATAACTTTATTAGTGAATTCACAATCTTTTGGTATAATCACTGGATATCTCTTGTCAAACGACCATTCGGCATATTTAAGTCTGCCTTTGCAACGTAATATGTTGTCAATGTCCTTGAATAGTCCCAGATTCCGACTGAGACTGGTCTCTTTGCCATTCACTTCATCCCGAAAATGTTCTGCTTGTACTTTCTTAATTTCTTTTAAAATACTGTCTACAGGTTTCATTCCTTCTGGAAGTTCTTCTAGTGATTCTTGTAACTGTTCACTTAACCCGTATCGTGTGTCCTTTTTTGCCTTTAACTCGTCATCTGGTCTTATATCTGTTTGTATATTCTCTGCATTTGGCAGACCCTCCCGCGCCAGAAGAGAAACTGTTCTAGATGGTCCGACTGGCCATTCTGTATGCTTCTTCTTTAAGAATTTTGGTCCCAACAACCATCTTGATCTCTCATCTTTTGAAGCGGACGGTCTGGTTCCTAAATCGGCAGAGTTCAGTTCTGAGGGTACGTGTCTAATTATGAGGTCTTTGTTTTGCTTCACTTCCTCCAATCTTCTGGCTACAAATGGCACAAGCAGTTTGTCGGAATTGTACCAATCAATCACTATCTGACTGTCCGTCCATAATGTCTGTCGAGTGACATTCAGCTGTAAGAATCTGAGGACATATTTGATCAGTCTGCTCCCTATAAGAACTCCAAGAAGCTCTAACCTGGGAATTTTCAAATCCTGTTGGTTTTTGATTGGTACCAGCCGTGATTTACCTATCAAAAAATTAATGGAATTTCCCTGCACTAGATAAACCACGGCAGCATAAGCCTGCATCGAGGAGTCTGTGAAGCAATGCAATTCTGTGTTTTCAGCGTTAAGGTTAGTAGTTCTTCTGGGCACACGTACATTTTCAACGTCTTTCATGTCTTTCAATATCATCTTCCAGCGTTCTACGGTTTCCTTTTCTAAAGCAGTGTCCCATTTCACCTTCGTCTTCCACAAGTCTTGTAGAAGAATTTTGGCTGCTAGCATAATGGGCACGGTGAAACCGCAGGGGTCGTAGACAGCTGCTATCGTTTTCAGGATACCTCTCTTTGTGTAATTATTGTTCTCGTTGACCTTTGCCCTTATATTCAGTGTATCGTCCTCTAGATTCCAATCTAGACCTAACAATTTTACTGTTTTGTCAGGACATGCGTCCGGAATATGGTCCAAGAAGTTTTTGGAGTTGGAACTCCACTGCCTCAAATTCATAGAGATCTGATTGAATGTGTTCTTTAAATCGTGATACAATTCTAAGGCTTCTTTAACACTGTTGGTTCCAGTTACAAGGTTATCGACGTATATATCGTTCACTAATTTTTTAACGCTCTCGTTTTCCGATTTTGTTAAGTGATGCTTAACTGTGGCGTTCAAAATGAATGGAGATGAAGTCAGGCCAAACGGAACGCGCGTGAATCTTAGGTGCACGAGATTATCATCTACTGCTGGTTTTCTAAGATCCTTTAACCATAAGAATCTTGTTACGTCCCTGTCCTCTTGTTTGAGACCTATCTGGAGAAAAGCCTTTTCAACGTCAGCTGTTAGTCCAATCGCGTGACATCTGAATTTGATCAACAATCCAGTTAAGTCCTCCAGTAACAGGGGTCCACAGTAGAGATGTTCGTTTAAGCTTTTGCTATCCTTAACTCTCGCGGAGGCGTCGTAGACAATACGAAGAGATTTACCTGGTGTCGAGACGCCATGGTGAGCAATATAATGCACCGCGTGGTCTACTTTTCCGTCGGGAACTTCTTCAATTATTCCGTTATTTAATTGTTCCTTTAATGTCTCATCATATAACATTAAAGTATCTGAATCTAGTCTTTTAAGTAAGTTTACTAGACGTCCAACTGCTAATCCAAAGTTAGATGGCAGATTTGTTGGACTATCACTCCATGGCCAACTGACATAGTATCTCTTATCTCTGTACTCTGTCGTTTCGTTGAAATGTTTGATGGCCTCTTCGCCTCTGTTTGCCTTTGGTGAATCAGTGATTCCTATCGATTCCAAGTCCCACAAGCGTTTTAAATTCCCATTATCCAATGGTGGGTCTGGATGATTCAAACCGACTTCGCAGGAGGTTTGAAAATATGTCAGAACAGACAACTGTTCGATTGGTTTGGTGGATATTCTACCAGAAAGTATCCAACCGAATTCTGATTCAACCAAGTACAGGTCTTCCCCAATTCGTATCTTGTTTGTAGACATAATCGTGTAATAATAGTCATTTCCGAGTAATATGTCAATCCGATCAGACAATGAGCCATCATCAGCTAACGGGTAGTTTCCATCATTCTTCCAGCCAAGTAATTCTTCTTTTGGATAAGGCACTCCTTGCGATATTGATGTTACTACGTTAGCAAATAGTGTTTTGACTGTGTTATTCCTCGTCATGATGCCTAGTTTTACTAGTGAACTCTGTATCTCCCTAGGATTTTGGCATCCAAACGTAAATATCGCTAGATTGTTTTGTTCTTCCACTTGAAGATTCAGGTCCTTAGCCATCTTTTCAGTTATGTAGCTTCTCCCACTTCCAGTGTCTAGCAAAATCCGACAAGTCCTTGTGATGTTGCCATGACCTCGTACCTTGACTACAGCTGTTTGTAATACAGTCTCCTTTCTGCCTATGTGCATTGCACTGGTGGATGCTTGCTCTTTCTTTGCTCCTTGAAACTTATTGGGACACAGCGCTTGATTATGAAGTCCGTGTTTACCGCAGTATTCACATTTCCTTTTTTGACGGCATTGAAACCTGTTGTGTCCTTTTCTAAAGCAATTAAAACATCTATCTTTCAGTTTTGCTTTTCGTTCATCAATGGTTCTAGCTTTGTCGCAATTTACATTGAGATGATCTTCTGTGCAAAAAATGCAATGCCAACGTTTCATCCTTTTTCCCGTATTATAGGTTCCCCCTTCTTTCTTGTGATCAAGTTTCCTTTTAATAGGTTTCCTCTCTTTTGAGTTCCAGTTCGTCTTAAATTTAAAGTTATTCTGTTGTCTCTTAAACTGTTTTGTACTATTTGGAAAACTATTTTTTGAGGGTCCTGGTCTTTCCATAATTGCTGCGTCCTTGACGTGCAAGGTCTCTGTTGTGTATGGGGCCTCGACCGTATCACTCGTACAAGGCCTCTGAGTTATCCTCATCGCTTCCTCTTTTGTAGAGACTATCAAAGACAGATGTTCGAGAATACTTTCTACGGTCTTTGTACCATCGGACCCAAGTCTCATCTTGGTGTCGTAGATAATATCAGCAGGAAACTTTTCCATGACCAGGAATCTCATTTGATTTGTATCCATGTTTTCTCCCATGGATTGGAGAACTCTTAGGTGTCGTTGAAGTTCGTCTAATGTTGTTCGGCAACCATCAAAATTTTCGGCACGTTTCACATTGTTCAGTGCTCGGTGATGTGCATGAATGACTTCATGTTCTTTCCCATACCTCGCCTTTAGAGTGTCTATGGCAATTTGGTAACTCTTGTTAGTGGTGTTGAATCCATCCACTAATCTGGCTGCATCCCCCTTAAGGGAGCTCTTAAGGTACAGCAACTTGTCTACGTCATTCAATTTTCTTTGGTTGATGCTTGAGTTGAATTGATCCCAAAACTGGTGCCAGTCCAGCAAGTCACCACTGAACTGCGGCAGATTTAAGTCTGGCAGCTTGCTATATGTCGACGGTTCAGCTTCCTTTGCTAAAGTTGTCGTTTGTTCACATTTTAATTTTAACCTTGTTTCCAGCTCGGCCAAATTTTCTTCACCTTGTAGCTGATAAGTAGTGAAATTGGATATCTCATCTGGATCAGGATTCTTGCATATATTGAAATAATTATAGAGTTCAGATGAAAAACGAGACAGGATAGATTTCAGTTTCGCTGATACTACTTTGGCTGTGTCTAAGTTATCATCATTCAAATTATCATAGAGATCATGAGCTTGAGCTGATAAAGATTTCACTTCTTCAAAAAATTTGGACAAACGATTTATTAGTATTGCCTCCATTATTTAGTAGGTAGATAATTCTGAAAATAGTTTTAATATATGCACCTATAAATATGTTTATTACCTATGTATGTATCTAAGAATATAATTGTAATATTTGCATAATATATTCTATTTGTTTGTTTCACTGTCATAATTTCATCGGCTAATCCTTAAGGTTGATTGGTAGAGAGTACCCTATGGTATTAAGTCTGCCTTTTATATATCAACCTGTCCATTTGCACAATAAAGAGTAAATATTTAAATATAGAAGAATTTATTTAAGATGAATATTTATTCGCACCTAAACAATCCACCCTAATATAAACCTTACACAAGGATCTATATTGTAATAAATATCTGCCATTATTAATTCACTTGAAATAATTGTACGCATGATATAAAGATCCGTAATCACCATTAAACTAGCATAACTGTGTTGTTAGCGTTCATTAAATAAGATAAAACTAGTGGTACCGCTAGTTTAAAATAAAATTTCAATCCTTTTTGTTTGTAAGAAACTGTACATATTAGTGCAAGATATTAGCCATGTACATGTGTAAATATACACTGCTATTGTATTCATACTAATCTCAAACCATAATAACCACTGGGTAATTTCAATGAAATTGTATAAAATTATTGTTTAAATTTTATTACTATTATAGAAAAATTGTGATATCAAATCATTTCATTGTAATAGTACTACTATATTTGAAATGAGGGCTATAGCAATATAAGAAATAGCTTTAATAATGTTTGCTTAAATTATTTATTTAATTTCATAGCATAATTATTTAAAACTGAATTTCATTGCAAACAAATATGTATTTATATCAAAATTTCATACAAACTTGTTTGTACAGTAACAAAGTGAACCACTCTACTAACTAGTAACAAATTAATACCCAATAAGGCCTAAAATTTTCAAATTTAATCCACATGAACTAAAACATTCCATACTGGATATAAATCTGTGATAAAGTTAGTTATAGCCAGAGTACGTATCGTTGTACGCTAGTCATATACGTGAAGCGTGTTCATGGTTATACATTTGACTAAAATGAGGACATAATGCTCACTTATAACCACGTAATCGTAAATCATTAATTAGCAAACTAGGTAACAATCTGACAAAATTTCAGTATCGTTTTCAGACTTGCAAATTGATTACGACGTAGGTATAATATGCTGTGTAGCAACCCCACAGTCGGGAATAACACTTTGTATGAGCCTCCAGCGCATGTTCACCGGCTACTTACTTATTTGAAACATGAGACGTTCTCGTCACTAAATTTAGTGATCGAGAGAAATCACAGCAATTCGAAAACGTAATTATTGTTTGTCACTAGCTTTGATCACGTATTAGTAGGCTAAAACTAACTTTAACTAAACTTTTCAACTAAAAACTTTGCCGTACACAAATTTCATCCTCACACAATAGAAAACAAATAATTCTCATAAAATATCTTGTCATGACACTCACCTGACGATATTTTCACAAATTTATACGATTTACAATGTTTTAAATCACTTTTCCACCAAAAATTCACTTGAACTACGATTTTAGCAGACGCCGCAAAGTTTTGAGGGAAAATAAATGCGTAATGGCGGCTTGGCGGTGCGGCCGGATGGGAGAGTAGAGTACCTATTTGTTAAGCCGTCTACACACGTAGTGACTACACGACAAGTTGTCTTCGCGACTTGTTAAGGTCAAATTAACATTTTCTTATATTGTTTAGTATACAATATTATTATATCAACATGTTTCTATTGATTATTAGTATGTTATATATTAATTATTGAATTTTGCACAAGTTGACGAATGTTCATTATTGTCATGTTTTCTATCACTTATTTATTCTAATGATAAAGCTAGACATTAAATGACTACATATAAGCATTTATATCATTATCCGTTCGAAAATAAAATTATCTGATAATTTTATTTAAATCAATGAACAAATTTCTTATTAACTATTGCAGTATTATTTTTTAGTATTTTATTTGAAATTAGTCAAAGCCACGTATGACCTGCTCAGTAAGGCAATTAGCCTTGGTCTAAATCATGTCAGACAATTATCCATCACAACTTGTATGACTCTCATTCCAACTACATCTGTATCTCTGTTGCTACCGCGACCAGTTGCATTGTCTATAATGCCCTTAGCGGAAGCTTCTAGATTTTACCAGAACAATGGCCACGTAAGTTCCGCTTACAGAACTCTTTTGTAAAAAACCACTTGGAATTGTATTTCTGCGTGTACTACCTGAACTTAATATTAATGCCTTTATTTAACAAAGTAGTTATTTAATACATATACCAGTAAAAAGCTGAATATAGGAAATAATTAAACGTCATGTACCAAATTAGTTTCTTCACTGGACACAGATGGCGCTAAGAGTTATGAGTCACAACTTGCAATTTATTTTATTTATTAGATATCCTTATAAAATCCTTTTCTAATGCATTATTCATTTTATGGGTTCTTGTCAATATCTCAGTGCTCTCCACCATGTCGCCAAGTCCATATCATGATGTATACCAAACACATACACCTTTTCATATGACCAGGGAAATAATTACTCTAGTAATGCATTACTTTGATTTTCTTCTTTGCCTTATTTCTACCCAATATAACATAGTGCAAGTATAGTACGTTGTGACTCATACCTTGATTGTGTGATGTCTCGTTTGCCGGCCATCCATGTCCAGTCCTGCAGTTCAGCCGACAGATCTGCCAGTCTCGCCTTACTGTTTCACCACCTAGGGGTTTAATTATATCATGATTCCTCCCTTCATGGAATCACATAAGTGTCCTAGATCTACCTACATATTGTTATTGCTATACATTAACTTGACCATCATATAATGTCACTATGGTGACCAGGCTTAGCGCTATGGCACTACGGAGAGGGCCCATCACGTCCCTCACCGCGCTCACTCGTATCTTACATACAAGCCAGAGCTCACCTCATCTACCGGTAGGTCCCAGCTATGGCATGGGAGTACATTTGGGCTCTTTCCTCGGTAGCGAACCACCCTTACATTGTGCAGTGGCCAGAGCCAGAGCACTTATAAAAGAGCCCTATAAATCAGTTACTACGGTAACTTCATAAGGTCCATGTGGTCCCCGAAGGACTCATATATCAAATCACTTAGTATAGTTAGTATTGAAAGTGATATAAAGTAAACCTAAGACACTTAGCTTTCCAATCCGGGTTCCCCTCGAGATGAGTATACTCATGCAATAGCTGCATAGCACTTGACACTGACTCTACTGTTATTAATTTATTATAAGACTAACTGTACGTAAAGTGATCATAAAACTTTAATAGACAGTATTGAGTTGACATTCGAGAGTGGCGCGAAGTGACATGACGTATGCTAATGACGGTAAGAAAAATAGGAGTTGCTTACCATAGAGTTCAATGTTGCTATATACAATATTTACATTTCGCGGAAGTGTCGCGACACCTGGTATGTGGTGTACATTGAGTTGTATATTGTAAGTCTGAAGGATATGGAATATTTGATATGTTAGGTCCATCAACGACTCCGATTTCGTCCCTCCTTCGTTCCGCAGATAGGAAAGAACCGTTCTGTTGTCGGATTGTATGGAGACTGTGGTATCCGCAACAAGTTGGTACTGGCTTTTTAGCACTTCCAATATCGCTAACATTTCTTTCATGTTCGAGTGTAACTCTAGCTCTTGCGATCCCCACAAGCCGCTCAACTGAATGTTGTCCATTTGCGCGCCCCAACCTTTGCCTGACGCATCGGTTGACAGGTAATGTTTGACACCTTGGGGGTGTAACAAAGAGTGAAATTGACGGTGACGGCTCCACCACATTAGGTCCGTCAATGTGTCCGTCGGTAGAGTTTGTACTTTTGAGGGGTCCTCGTTTAGAATTTTGTTGGAGAATTGTAATAACTTTCGGAAGTACAGGCGTCCGTATTGTACTACGATGCTTGCAAAGTTGAGCACTCCTATCAGGCTTTGTAGTTCCCTTAGAGATAATGCTTTCAACCTGAGGGCTGAATGAACTTTTTCCTGTATCGTCAGAATTTTCTGAGTTGGTAAATACTTGGCATTGTTCAGAGGGTCCCACACTATGCCTAAGTACTCTATTTGGGACTGAGGCAGTAATACTGATTTTCTGTAGTTTACTTGCCATCCCAAGTATTCCAGTAGGTGTATTACGTAATCCGTTTGCATTTTCAGAGTGCCCTGACTTTGGTTTGCAAGAAGGAAATCGTCTAGGTATATCAGAGTGCGTATACCTTTGCTCCGGATGAGCTGGGCTATCCAATTGGTGAATGTTGCAAACACTTTTGGCGCCGTTGCCAACCCCATCGGTAAACAAGTCATCTGCAGTAGTTCGTTTTGGAAAACTAGCCTCAAGAATCTCCGGTGTCCCGGCGCGACCGGTACATGAAAATATGCATTGGACACGTCTATTTTTGTCAACCAATCGTTGGGTTGGAGGAATGACGGCACCTTTTGTTGATTTATTAATCTGAATTTGCTTATATGAATGAATTTGTTGAGGCGTTTTAGATTGAACACAGGCCGAAATGTGCCATCGTCCTTCTGCCTGAGAAATAAACTTGACAGGAAGCTTGGCGAAAGTTGCGCACTCTCCAGGACTCCCATAGCTTTTAGAGACCGTATTTGTGTCTCCATTTCCTTGGAGTAAGGCACTGTTACCACTTTGTGATGTGCCAACTGTGGCATGATTAGTGGGGGTTTTGATGAGAATGGGATGCGGTATCCCTCTTTTATGATTCTCGTTATATGAATGGGGGCCTGTAAGGACTCCCATACTGCAAAATGATCTTGTAGGCACCCTGCTCGGAAATTCGAGTCAGAACTTCCCTTTTGAACGTCCTCTGTTGGACGAGCCTCCTCTATTATGCCTGATGTTGCTATTACGGGGGGCCTTAGCCCGAAATGACTGACCCTGCGCGGGTCGAAAAGGCATGGGCATGGTTGTCGGGTTATAAAGTGGCACTCCTTGCGCAGGAGGCAACATATATGGGTAATAAGGCAATCCATGCGCTGGAGCCATTTGTCTCACATTATTTTGTGATGTACTGGGCAAACTACCGTCATTATAGCCATGCGCTGACATTTTCGACTGTTTGCCTGAGTTGGAACTAGTGGTACCAGTTGTCGCTTTACTAGTACTCGGTTTTATGGGCCAAAATATTTTGGTCATACCTCCTGCTTTTTCAATTATCGATGAAAACATTTGTGGGTTGAACAAGAACTCGCAAGTCGGGGGTACTTTACGAAGGCTAGCTTTAATAAATTTATCTTTTACTGAGCGTAAAATTGCATCTCGTCGCTGCTGTACTAAGTCAGCGCGGTGACCACATGTCATTTGTAACAGGTCATTTGAAATGGTTTGAAAGTCGTCAGAAAAAGTTTCTTTAATTTTGTTTTCTATGGTAGCTAAATCAACGACTTCGGTGGTTTTTAACCAGGCTAAAAGGGATCTGATACCTTTTTCTACGGATTCCTGTTGTTTTATTAACCCTTGGGTAATAGCGGCAAAACCTTTTTCAGTAACACCTAGGTGATTGACTTTATCGTAGGGCTTAATTTCATCATTACATTCAAGATCAGTGAACCCGGGGGTCGAGCAAAATCTTTTTTGAGTTTCCGAATAACGGACGTCAGACCAGTCCTGGGTTTCAAAATGTTGGATTGATTTTAGTTTATTTAAGCGGGAGGCATCTGACTTTAAGATAGCGGGTTCCTTTAAAACTGTGTGAACGTTCAAGGAGAAATCTTCCTGCGCGGAATGATCGGTTTCCTCTCTGAATAGTTCGCCGCTTGTGTCTAAGCAAATCTCATTTTGATCAGCGTCTGCATGAGTGTTATAAGGGACCTGATCTTGTGTCATTGATTCGTATGAACTATTAGACGTTAATTGTTGCAACACATTTTGAATCTGACTCACCTGTTGTACCAGACTATTTAGTACAACCTCATTTTGAGATATAGCCGCCTTTTTATTGCTAGGCCCAGGTGTTGGCGAGGCGTTGCGCTTGCGAGACGGTTGAGCCATCATACGATCTGAACTCATAGCGGAATGCCCCTGGGGTGCAGATTCGCTATTAACCGTCAAAGGTTCCAGCACTAAATATTGCATGGCTCCCGGGTCTGGATTTAAATCTTCCATTTGCTATTTAGATAATATAAAGAGACAAGTTAAATTTTAAGTTTATATTTCGAACGGCAAAAGCCGTTAGAAACTGTTTTTCCTAAATAGGTAGCTAAACCGGGATTCAATTTAAAAAGACTTACCAGCAGTTTAGCTTACGACCGTCCAGTTGGAAAAACAGCATGCCAATGAACATGAGATTCACTCAAACCCTGAAAGCGACTACCTATGGTGGAAGGGGGAAATGTGCGAGGGAGGCGGATGTAGTGCATGCTAGAAAGGGACGGGTATAGTAAACAAACGACCGATCAGAAGGAACAGTGTTGCCACTCTCAATTATATACTTAGGTTTCGAATATCGGTACAGTTCTTTAATGATATAGTTCTGTGCTTAATTCCATCGCATTCCAACGCATAACTGCGTCCATGACGGCCCATTGTGTAGGTAGAGGAGAGTTTATAGGATGCATTAAGTTAAGAGGCAGTAAGTAAGTAAATAATTGTGAATATTTAAATTTAACGATATATATTTAAAAAAGTAGGCCCCTACACACTGTATTTTGTATTTAAGTACAGTCGCCATCACATACATAGGTACCTACACTATAGGTGTTGAAAAATATCGATAGATATTTGTGAGTAGCTTGTTTCGGCGCAAACAAGCAGCTCACAAACATCGGAACACACCTCTATTTTCAAAGCATTAGGGTGCATGTTCAGATATTTTTAACACACTGTAGTGTTCAGATGTATGTGATGGCGACTGTATCTTTTGAATACATCATAAATATCATAATTCATAATAGTTTTTAAGTTGCTAGATTCGTCAATCTATGCATCCAAAGTTAAAACGGCCGTTTTTCTTTTGAGTTCATAGATCGACGAATCCAGCAACATAAAAACTAGTTTGATGTATTCACAAGGTACCTACTCAAATACAAAATACTATATAATATCGTTAAATTAAAAAATCTCTATTATTCACCAGTGGCGGTAGTGAACACGTGAACGGGCTCTTAAGTATAAGCAATTTTGTTATTCGCAAATGTATAGACTTAATGTTGTCTTCTGCCCACTCACTATAAATTGTTACGTATGTATAAGTGACATATGCGTAAATCTTTTGAATCGGGAGTAAAACTGCAATGTTCCGCCGCCAGAGCGCAGAACTAGCACAAACCGTAAACCAGTAGAGGAAGATAAGGGACTCGCACACACATGCACAATTGATTGTCAAATGAGTGACAAGGATGCATGCATAGACAATACCGCAAGTGGCAACGAGATACAATGTTAACTCCGCTAGTGTCGCCAACTACGCAGAGTTTTGCGTAATGTTCCCTAAGAACTTTAAAGCGATATCCTTCCATCGTAGAGTGTATCGCCCGCACCCCATGGTTTTCTTTCTGCTGCTTATCGCGGAGCCACAGGAACGCTTGCCCATACTTCCTTGACTCCGACAGCAGCTGCCGCAATATAGAAATCAAGAGGCCAATTCTTACCTGGTCCATCACGGAGTGTATCGCCTGCAGCTGCGTCAGATAGTCCGTCGAGTGCAAGTTTCGGTTAATGAGCCTTAGGCCCACTCGGCCGAACCCGAGGCTCGCGCGGGTCACGTCCACGTGCGGAGCGTACGTGCAGGGCTGGGCCGAGGCGAGACCGCGCGCGCGGAGCGGGTCTGAGGGCCGAAGAACAGGGGGTTACCTAAATTACTTCAGTTTTATCCCCGAATGAGTTTGCCAAAGTTTCATTGGTCTAAATAGTTTTTTTACACCTGCTATTCAGAAAAGAGTCATTGTTGCGATCAGATGAGGGATTTAAATTTTCCTCATACAGTCATGGTCAGATAATTACGAGTAAGAACATGATTTTTTCCCCATACAGTTGCATACAAATATGACTTTTCAAATTTGATGATAATTTATAATCTGTTTAATTAATTTTGTTTCTGATTATACGGATGTAACCGTGTTTAAACAGTATTTAATATAGTGCAAAAGAGCTTCTGTAAAATTTAGACTTTAAAAAATACAGGCGATCAAATCAACACTTTTTTTTCATACATTGTTCCTAATTACAGTATGAACTCGTAAAAGCTGTCCATTTGACCATCCGTATTTTTTTTAAGCAAAACTTTTACAGAACTTTTACGTAAACTAAATTTAATCTTATTTATACACAGATACCTCCATATACTCAGAAATAAAATTGGCCAGACATATTTTAAATCATCATTAAATTTGAAAAGTTATATTTGTATGCAGTTGTATGGGGGTAAAAATCTTGTTCTTAATTATCTAGCCATGACTGTATGTGTGAAAAACAGTACTGTGTCACTCGGTAGCAAAATTATTTCTGTCTTGGGCGTAAACACTTGAATCCCTCGTTACGCTCAAGATTCAATATACCTCTCTCGCCATAAAGATGTAATTTTGCTCCCTAGAGACACATTCTACTATTTTACCCCCGACACAAACGAGGGTTGAAGTTTGTCATGATGTATCTGTCTGGTCCTCTCTGGACGCCCAAACGTATATCGGATGAAGCGCTTTGGGTTGGTCTTGGACTGTCTAGAACACAATTTGACTACATTTGATTTTTGCCTAGAGCTTAAAGTGACTGCTACATAATGGGTCGAACACTCAAATCTCCTACGTCTCGGTGCTCGTGGCGTAATGACATACTTTCCGCACTAGCATCGAAATGTACTATTGTTATACAAGGGTGTAAAGTTGTATTTTAACCACGAGTGTGGAATTGAAACACGAGCTGGCGAATGCATTCTAGGGCTGAACTACGAGCTAGCGAAACTGCTCTATGGTTGAACCACGAGCGAAGCGAGTTGTTCGAAAATAGAATCCTGAGCGAAGCTAGTGGCTCAAAAATAGAATCCTGAGCGTAGCGAGTTATGCAACAAACGAAACTTAAAATAACTGCACCCGTGTGTAACACAAATCGTTTCACCTCACTAAAGCGAGGAAATTACTACATAAGAAAAACACCTGAAATATTAAAAAAAAATTGTCTTGTCCGGACTGGCCTTTACATGTTTAAAAAAGTTTCTAATAACACGTTCCGTTTTCATATATTCTTTGCACTCTGCATAAAATGCAGTTTTGCTATCTGTTTTTAAATAATAATTAAAAACCGATCAAGTAAGAGTCTGACTCGCGCACCGAGGGTTCCGTACAAACTTTCATGCACCATACCCGTCATGTCAGGACCCCATTCTTTCTTGAACAATCTACAATCTAATTAAACAACTCATAGTAGAAGTTACATTTGCAAATCGCCATCTGCATTTTGGTACTAACAACTTACAACCTAGTATGTTTGTTTATCAGCGATAGCTTTTTATCACGCATACCGATTTCGATTATTTATTTTTTATTTGAAAGAAGGGACTTAAAAGATAATCTAATAGGAATTTGAAAACATAAAATTACATACAAAAGTAAATTACAAATTTAATTAAGAAATTATTTTTGATAAATAAAAAAAAATACGCTAGTTAGAGATATCGTTTTATTTTTCCTGTATTATTTATGTTAATCTTAATCAAATGTAATTATTTCAGAATTTTCGCTTGGTAAACTTCGGAGATAAGGGGTGGGGGGATGGTATTTTTTTCTAAATTTTCCTTAATAAATCAAAATTTTACCACTGTAGAAAAAAAATAAAAACGGTTTTAGAAAGTGCAACTTAAGTTCATTCATGTTGCGATTGTTAAGTTGGTAGCGGTGTTGCCTTACTCCTGTCACAAGGATTTTTGACAGATAAGCGCCCTGTGCTAAAATGTAACAACAAAGCCTGGAAATAAACAGTGCAAAGTTAACGTCGTGTATTAATTAATTACCGGCTAGCTAATCCCAAAATATAGGGATATAACAACTGGCGACGAGGATCGTAAAAATTTACGAAGAAAAGAACCCGCAGTGCAAGTACAAACAAAGAGGTTAACTCGGCCCATGCCGACCGGCGGTGACCGCCATATTGTTGCATCGGAATGAATATTACCTGGAATTTGTAAGTCGTGGCGTGTGTAAACCAAAACCTGTGTACTCATGGACAAATATGTCGAAGCAATCAACCAAGGATTGACTGGCTGGATCAACACCGTACCTAAAGAACAATTGTTACAAATCGCAGAGTACTTAACCATAGCAGTAAATCCGACGACCATAACACTTGACGAATTGCGAAAAATTGTCCGAGAACACATAAAAAGCCGAGAAAAGCCGGTGAAATCAGCGATGGGTACAGTCGGCGAATTGGAACCGTTCAGCGGAGGAAACTGGCAAGCTTATAAACAACAGTTAGACTGTTACATAACCTAAACGATGTCAGTGACAATAAAAAACTGCCACTTCTTATAACCAAGCTGAAGCCACATGTGTACGATATTTTGAGTTCGCTTTGTGCCCCGAAAGTGCCTGTAGATGCCACGTACGACGAAATATGCAATAAGCTTAAAGCCCATTATAATCCTATTGAACATAGTTCGCTTCAGCCAGCACAAAACGACAGGAGTAGCACCTGCAAAATTATTATTAGGCAGAGACCTAAGAAATCGCTTTACTTTACTAAGACCACAGCCAGTATCCGGTAAAATCACTTGTGAGCAAGAGAATCAAGTAAAATACCATAAAGGATCGCGTTTAATATCTTTTGCAGCAGGAGATAAAGTAATGGCTAAAGACTTTAGAAATAACAGAACTAATTGGTCAGTCGGAGTAATCGTTGGAGTGCTGGTGGAGGGTACAACCTATAATGTTGATGTTGGTGGTCTGGTATGGAAAAGACATGCAAACCAATTATTAAGAATTACTTAAAGTAAATGTATGTAAATTATTTATTAGACTAAGTTTTTTTCCTATATTTTCTTTACTTCAAGCTGCTCACTTTCTTGTGGCGGCGGAGAGTGTTGCGATTGTTAAGTTGGTAGCGGTGTTGCCTTACTCCTGTCACAAGGATTTTTGACAGATAAGCGCCCTGTGCTAAAATGTAACAACAAAGCCTGGAAATAAACAGTGCAAAGTTAACGTCGTGTATTAATTAATTACCGGCTAGCTAATCCCAAAATATAGGGATATAACAATTCATATGATACCCCTCATGATATATTTACTAGACTTTGATTTTTTAAACCCCTCATATTCGTCATTTACACGTGTACACCTCTTAACAGTTCTTCCAAATTTCGAATTGATAGCTTATTAAGTAGTTCCTGAGATATTTAACGTTGTGACAGACGGACAGAGACGTACCATAAGGGTTCCTTTTTTACCTTTTTGGTACGGAACCCTAAAAAGGGCTTTCCGAGCTAAGTGAGGTGAAAAAGATTTTTTTAGAAAGCCATCATGGCGTCTTCTATTTGATGCAAGTCTCTAAATAAATAAAAATAAAACAAAAGAAAATAAAACGCACTCACCATCGGGTGCCACCGGCGTTATGTACAGGCCACATTTGCACAATACGGGTTCTATGAGTGCGTCGGCTGAAATAGGGTGGGGTGAAAGAGACTGGTTAGGAGTTAAGGGTTCTACAGATTATGTGATTTTACCACAATTTGTCATTACAACATGTCGAAGTGATAATTGGGTGTGTCGTACAGGTGTAACAATCCGACCACATGTGCATACAATTTCTCGGTACAACTCGTTTGACAGTTGGATCAGCAGCGCAACATGCCTCCAACCAATACCAATTAGTCAGCTTCTGATAAATAGGGAACATTACTGCAATGTTCTGCCGCCAGAGTGCAGCACTATCACAATTAGTAAACAGTTTTTTTGACAACTTTGACAAGTCCTTCAAAGCTCTGGATCAAATAGGGAAGAGAATATTTCAATAAATAAAATGCATCAGTGCTGCGTAATTGGATGCAAGAATGAAGGGCATCATTCATTTCCTAAGGAAACGATGATACGAAAACTATGGGAAGCGGCAATACGTCGTAAAGCAAAAAAAGTCCTCAGGATGCCATTTTGATTTTAATATCACAGTACAGGTATTTTACACACGAATGATAATAAAACGATTGTAGTTTAACGCGTTTTCATCAATTTGTTATCGTTTGTTAGATAAATAAATATCACATTGTACGTCATGGCGGTTTGTTTACGGGTTGTGTTAGTGTCGCCCCCTACGCAGAGCTTTGCGTAATATTCCCTATTGGGAATGGATGAAAATTTTAGAAGTGCCTGATTATTTTTTTGGTGATAGGAATAGCCTTCCTTAGCATAAGAAAAAAGTTGCAGACTTTTCAGCTGCTTCAATTATTTTTGAAAAATATAAACAGCTTCCTCACTTACGTTTTGGGTTCCGTCCTAAACCCAAAACGTAAGTGAGGATTACGTTTTGGGTTTAGGACGGCGAATGAGACAATGTCCTTGATCCGCCTCAATATAACAAAAAAATATCTTAAAAATCCGTGTTTTTTTGTAATATGAGACGGATCAAGGAAAGTTTCTCATTCGCCGTCTTAAACCCAGGAAACTGTTTATATTTTTTTAAATTATTGACGCACCTGAAAAGTCTGCAACTTTTTTCTGTTGCTTAAGGAAGGTTATTCCTATCACCAAAAAAATAATCAGACACTTCTAAAATTTTCATCCATTCCCCATTGGGGCTGACAAATCATTACATTACATGTATATTATAGGCCGCTACCTTTACCTAAGGCGTGAACCACACAGAGACGGCATAAGGCGAAGACGCGGCGCAGGCACGATGCCGCTTCAAAACGTTTGTATACAAAATTAACTACACTATTTGCGCTGTAGCATGGTGCGGGTGACAGCTGTCATCTCAGTACAATTTTACGTTTTAAGGTTATAAATTGTACTGAGATGACAGCTGTTACCCGCACCATGCTACAGCGCAAATAGTGTAAGGAGACGTATTTTAAATTACACACAAGCGGCGCGGCGCAGGCACCGCGTTCAATTCACCAATGGCCCTTATGGATTAAGCGCGCTGCGCCTTATGCCTTATTACGCCGTCTCTGTGGTTCACGCCTAAAGTTGCTTATAGACTTGAGCATTCTAGCGAACATTACATTACAGGGTTTACATGTATAAGCTTTCAAAATAAACAGGAGCGTTTAACGAGCATTCTAACGAAACGACAGTAAATTTGCTTCGAGCATTTTGCCAAAGCCGACCAATTTTGTTACGTTCCCGCCGCCGTTCCCCTCCGGCCACACCGCACGTTCCCGCCGCCGTTCCCCTCCGGCCACACCGCACAGCACAGCTACACGGAAACTGTTGTGGCCTCAATGGGGCCTCCTCGCTCCTATCTGCTAAAGCCTTTGCTAGACGGTCGCCAACACGCGCCTCCAACCGAGCGACCTTGGTTGGCACCGACCACTGTAGTATGAAATTTAGCTCCAAACAATTGTCTACACGGTCGGTGCGGACCAAGGTCGCCCGGTCGGAGGGGCGTGTTGGCGACCGTCTAGCAGGGTCATAACGCGCTTGTCAAACGCTAGGGACTCACATATGTTCTGACAAGCACGCGCGTTTACGCGGTATATATCGTTAGGTCGTTGGCTCAAGTGATCCATTGGCGCGCAAAACAGTCGACTCTCAGTCATTTCAAGCAGGCACAAAGAGCCAGCGAGCCAACGGTATAAAACGTTGGCTCGCCGACTCTCGTAGTGATCCATTGGCGAGCAAAACAGTCGACTCTCAGTAATTTCAAGCAGGCACAAAGAGCCAACGGTATAAAGCGTTGGCTCGACGACTCTCGTAGTGATCCATTGGCTCGCAAAACAGTCGACTCTCAGTCATTTCAAGCATGCTCAAAGAGCCAGCGAGCCAACGGTATAAAGCGTAGTGATCCTGTCGGCGACACAATGCTTAGATGTCTAATTTGATAACTTTAGGTATAATATAAAAACTAGAAATAGTCGTTCATGTTATAATTATTAAAAATATATAAATAACATTAGCTAAGATTGTTCATACTAACTGCATCTGTTATTATAACGTATACATTAATTCTGAATAAAGTCTCAGAGGGCGCTGGCGTGTAAACTTAACCTCAAATTGCTGGCCGATTTCCCGTTAGCATTTTGCTCAACACACGACACGCGAGCACTCTCTATTATTTACACTCAAAAACCTAGTTTTTAATCATTTTCCACCTGCGTACCTAACAGATCCATTGGCGAGTAAAACAGTCGACTCTCAGTCATTTCAAGCAGGCACAAAGAGCCAGCGAGCCAACGGTATAAAGCGTTGGCTCGCCGACTCTCGTCGTGATCCATTGGCGCGCAAAACAGTCGACTCTCAGTCATTTCAAGCATGCACAAAGAGCCAGCGAGCCAAACTGCCAGTTTTTAGACCGCGGACTTGGTTCCACTGGCGGTTTAGACCTTTCACTCACGGGCTCGTTGTAATAGTACCTGTCGCGACACTTCCGCGAAATGTAAATATTGTATATAGCAACATTGAACTCTATGGTAAGCAACTCCTATTTTTCTTACCGTCATTAGCATACGTCATGTCACTTCGCGCCACTCTCGAATGTCAACTCAATACTGTCTATTAAAGTTTTATGATCACTTTACGTACAGTTAGTCTTATAATAAATTAATAACAGTAGAGTCAGTGTCAAGTGCTATGCAGCTATTGCATGAGTATACTCATCTCGAGGGGGACCCGGATTGGAAAGCTAAGTGTCTTAGGTTTACTTTATATCACTTTCAATACTAACTATACTAAGTGATTTGATATATGAGTCCTTCGGGGACCACATGGACCTTATGACGTTACCGTAGTAACTGATTTATAGGGCTCTTTTATAAGTGCTCTGGCTCTGGCCACTGCACAATGTAAGGGTGGTTCGCTACCGAGGAAAGAGCCCAAATGTACTCCCATGCCATAGCTGGGACCTACCGGTAGATGAGGTGAGCTCTGGCTTGTATGTAAGATACGAGTGAGCGCGGTGAGGGACGTGATGGGCCCTCTCCGTAGTGCCATAGCGCTAAGCCTGGTCACCATAGTGACATTATATGATGGTCAAGTTAATGTATAGCAATAACAATATGTAGGTAGATCTAGGACACTTATGTGATTCCATGAAGGGAGGAATCATGATATAATTAAACCCCTAGGTGGTGAAACAGTAAGGCGAGACTGGCAGATCTGTCGGCTGAACTGCAGGACTGGACATGGATGGCCGGCAAACGAGACATCACACAATCAAGGTATGAGTCACAACGTACTATACTTGCACTATGTTATATTGGGTAGAAATAAGGCAAAGAAGAAAATCAAAGTAATGCATTACTAGAGTAATTATTTCCCTGGTCATATGAAAAGGTGTATGTGTTTGGTATACATCATGATATGGACTTGGCGACATGGTGGAGAGCACTGAGATATTGACAAGAACCCATAAAATGAATAATGCATTAGAAAAGGATTTTATAAGGATATCTAATAAATAAAATAAATTGCAAGTTGTGACTCATAACTCTTAGCGCCATCTGTGTCCAGTGAAGAAACTAATTTGGTACATGACGTTTAATTATTTCCTATATTCAGCTTTTTACTGGTATATATGTATTAAATAACTACTTTGTTAAATAAAGGCATTAATATTAAGTTCAGGTAGTACACGCAGAAATACAATTCCAAGTGGTTTTTTACAAAAGAGTTCTGTAAGCGGAACTTACGTGGCCATTGTTCTGGTAAAATCTAGAAGCTTCCGCTAAGGGCATTATAGACAATGCAACTGGTCGCGGTAGCAACAGAGATACAGATGTAGTTGGAATGAGAGTCATACAAGTTGTGATGGATAATTGTCTGACATGATTTAGACCAAGGCTAATTGCCTTACTGAGCAGGTCATACGTGGCTTTGACTAATTTCAAATAAAATACTAAAAATAATACTGCAATAGTTAATAAGAAATTTGTTCATTGATTTAAATAAAATTATCAGATAATTTTATTTTCGAACGGATAATGATACAAATGCTTATATGTAGTCATTTAATGTCTAGCTTTATCATTAGAATAAATAAGTGATAGAAAACATGACAATAATGAAAATTCGTCAACTTGTGCAAAATTCAATAATTAATATATAACATACTAATAATCAATAGAAACATGTTGATATAATAATATTGTATACTAAACAATATAAGAAAATGTTAATTTGACCTTAACAAGTCGCGAAGACAACTTGTCGTGTAGTCACTACGTGTGTAGACGGCTTAACAAATAGGTACTCTACTCTCCCATCCGGCCGCGCCGCCATTACGCATTTATTTTCCCTCAAAACTTTGCGGCGTCTGCTAAAATCGTAGTTCAAGTGAATTTTTGGTGGAAAAGTGATTTAAAACATTGTAAATCGTATAAATTTGTGAAAATATCGTCAGGTGAGTGTCATGACAAGATATTTTATGAGAATTATTTGTTTTCTATTGTGTGAGGATGAAATTTGTGTACGGCAAAGTTTTTAGTTGAAAAGGTTAGTTAAAGTTAGTTTTAGCCTACTAATACGTGATCAAAGCTAGTGACAAACAATAATTACGTTTTCGAATTGCTGTGATTTCTCTCGATCACTAAATTTAGTGACGAGAACGTTTCATGTTTCAAATAAGTAAGTAGCCGGTGAACATGCGCTGGAGGCTCATACAAAGTGTTATTCCCGACTGTGGGGTTGCTACACAGCATATTATACCTACGTCGTA
This sequence comes from Epinotia brunnichana, assembly GCA_963854355.1. Taxonomy (NCBI): domain Eukaryota; kingdom Metazoa; phylum Arthropoda; class Insecta; order Lepidoptera; family Tortricidae; genus Epinotia; species Epinotia brunnichana. The sequence goes on from CAWKZR010000018.1 coordinate 64,231, forward strand.
ATCAATTTGCAAGTCTGAAAACGATACTGAAATTTTGTCAGATTGTTACCTAGTTTGCTAATTAATGATTTACGATTACGTGGTTATAAGTGAGCATTATGTCCTCATTTTAGTCAAATGTATAACCATGAACACGCTTCACGTATATGACTAGCGTAAAACGATACGTACTCTGGCTATAACTAACTTTATCACAGATTTATATCCAGTATGGAATGTTTTAGTTCATGTGGATTAAATTTGAAAATTTTAGGCCTTATTGGGTATTAATTTGTTACTAGTTAGTAGAGTGGTTCACTTTGTTACTGTACAAACAAGTTTGTATGAAATTTTGATATAAATACATATTTGTTTGCAATGAAATTCAGTTTTAAATAATTATGCTATGAAATTAAATAAATAATTTAAGCAAACATTATTAAAGCTATTTCTTATATTGCTATAGCCCTCATTTCAAATATAGTAGTACTATTACAATGAAATGATTTGATATCACAATTTTTCTATAATAGTAATAAAATTTAAACAATAATTTTATACAATTTCATTGAAATTACCCAGTGGTTATTATGGTTTGAGATTAGTATGAATACAATAGCAGTGTATATTTACACATGTACATGACTAATATCTTGCACTAATATGTACAGTTTCTTACAAACAAAAAGGATTGAAATTTTATTTTAAACTAGCGGTACCACTAGTTTTATCTTATTTAATGAACGCTAACAACACAGTTATGCTAGTTTAATGGTGATTACGGATCTTTATATCATGCATACAATTATTTCAAGTGAATTAATAATGGCAGATATTTATTACAATATAGATCCTTGTGTAAGGTTTATATTAGGGTGGATTGTTTAGGTGCGAATAAATATTCATCTTAAATAAATTCTTCTATATTTAAATATTTACTCTTTATTGTGCAAATGGACAGGTTGATATATAAAAGGCAGACTTAATACCATAGGGTACTCTCTACCAATCAACCTTAAGGATTAGCCGATGAAATTATGACAGTTAAACAAACAAATAGAATATATTATGCAAATATTACCATTATATTCTTAGATACATACATAGGTAATAAACATATTTATAGGTGCATATATTAAAACTATTTTCAGAATTATCTACCTACTAAATAATGGAGGCAATACTAATAAATCGTTTGTCCAAATTTATTGAAGAAGTGAAATCTTTATCAGCTCAAGCTCATGATCTCTATGATAATTTGAATGATGATAACTTAGACACAGCCAAAGTAGTATCAGCGAAACTGAAATCTATCCTGTCTCGTTTTTCATCTGAACTCTATAATTATTTCAATATATGCAAGAATCCTGATCCAGATGAGATATCCAATTTCACTACTTATCAGCTACAAGGTGAAGAAAATTTGGCCGAGCTGGAAACAAGGTTAAAATTAAAATGTGAACAAACGACAACTTTAGCAAAGGAAGCTGAACCGTCGACATATAGCAAGCTGCCAGACTTAAATCTGCCGCAGTTCAGTGGTGACTTGCTGGACTGGCACCAGTTTTGGGATCAATTCAACTCAAGCATCAACCGAAGAAAATTGAATGACGTAGACAAGTTGCTGTACCTTAAGAGCTCCCTTAAGGGGGATGCAGCCAGATTAGTGGATGGATTCAACACCACTAACAAGAGTTACCAAATTGCCATAGACACTCTAAAGGCGAGGTATGGGAAAGAACATGAAGTCATTCATGCACATCACCGAGCACTGAACAATGTGAAACGTGCCGAAAATTTTGATGGTTGCCGAACAACATTAGACGAACTTCAACGACACCTAAGAGTTCTCCAATCCATGGGAGAAAACATGGATACAAATCAAATGAGATTCCTGGTCATGGAAAAGTTTCCTGCTGATATTATCTACGACACCAAGATGAGACTTGGGTCCGATGGTACAAAGACCGTAGAAAGTATTCTCGAACATCTGTCTTTGATAGTCTCTACAAAAGAGGAAGCGATGAGGATAACTCAGAGGCCTTGTACGAGTGATACGGTCGAGGCCCCATACACAACAGAGACCTTGCACGTCAAGGACGCAGCAATTATGGAAAGACCAGGACCCTCAAAAAATAGTTTTCCAAATAGTACAAAACAGTTTAAGAGACAACAGAATAACTTTAAATTTAAGACGAACTGGAACTCAAAAGAGAGGAAACCTATTAAAAGGAAACTTGATCACAAGAAAGAAGGGGGAACCTATAATACGGGAAAAAGGATGAAACGTTGGCATTGCATTTTTTGCACAGAAGATCATCTCAATGTAAATTGCGACAAAGCTAGAACCATTGATGAACGAAAAGCAAAACTGAAAGATAGATGTTTTAATTGCTTTAGAAAAGGACACAACAGGTTTCAATGCCGTCAAAAAAGGAAATGTGAATACTGCGGTAAACACGGACTTCATAATCAAGCATTGTGTCCCAATAAGTTTCAAGGAGCAAAGAAAGAGCAAGCATCCACCAGTGCAATGCACATATGCAGAAAGGAGACTGTATTACAAACAGCTGTAGTCAAGGTACGAGGTCATGGCAACATCACAAGGACTTGTCGGATTTTGCTAGACACTGGAAGTGGGAGAAGCTACATAACTGAAAAGATGGCTAAGGACCTGAATCTTCAAGTGGAAGAACAAAACAATCTAGCGATATTTACGTTTGGATGCCAAAATCCTAGGGTGATACAGAGTTCACTAGTAAAACTAGGCATCATGACGAGGAATAACACAGTCAAAACATTATTTGCTAACGTAGTAACATCAATATCGCAAGGAGTGCCTTATCCAAAAGAAGAATTACTTGGCTGGAAGAATGATGGAAACTACCCGTTAGCTGATGATGGCTCATTGTCTGATCGGATTGACATATTACTCGGAAATGACTATTATTACACGATTATGTCTACAAACAAGATACGAATTGGGGAAGACCTGTACTTGGTTGAATCAGAATTCGGTTGGATACTTTCTGGTAGAATATCCACCAAACCAATCGAACAGTTGTCTGTTCTGACATATTTTCAAACCTCCTGCGAAGTCGGTTTGAATCATCCAGACCCACCATTGGATAATGGGAATTTAAAACGCTTGTGGGACTTGGAATCGATAGGAATCACTGATTCACCAAAGGCAAACAGAGACGAAGAGGCCATCAAACATTTCAACGAAACGACAGAGTACAGAGATAAGAGATACTATGTCAGTTGGCCATGGAGTGATAGTCCAACAAATCTGCCATCTAACTTTGGATTAGCAGTTGGACGTCTAGTAAACTTACTTAAAAGACTAGATTCAGATACTTTAATGTTATATGATGAGACATTAAAGGAACAATTAAATAACGGAATAATTGAAGAAGTTCCCGACGGAAAAGTAGACCACGCGGTGCATTATATTGCTCACCATGGCGTCTCGACACCAGGTAAATCTCTTCGTATTGTCTACGACGCCTCCGCGAGAGTTAAGGATAGCAAAAGCTTAAACGAACATCTCTACTGTGGACCCCTGTTACTGGAGGACTTAACTGGATTGTTGATCAAATTCAGATGTCACGCGATTGGACTAACAGCTGACGTTGAAAAGGCTTTTCTCCAGATAGGTCTCAAACAAGAGGACAGGGACGTAACAAGATTCTTATGGTTAAAGGATCTTAGAAAACCAGCAGTAGATGATAATCTCGTGCACCTAAGATTCACGCGCGTTCCGTTTGGCCTGACTTCATCTCCATTCATTTTGAACGCCACAGTTAAGCATCACTTAACAAAATCGGAAAACGAGAGCGTTAAAAAATTAGTGAACGATATATACGTCGATAACCTTGTAACTGGAACCAACAGTGTTAAAGAAGCCTTAGAATTGTATCACGATTTAAAGAACACATTCAATCAGATCTCTATGAATTTGAGGCAGTGGAGTTCCAACTCCAAAAACTTCTTGGACCATATTCCGGACGCATGTCCTGACAAAACAGTAAAATTGTTAGGTCTAGATTGGAATCTAGAGGACGATACACTGAATATAAGGGCAAAGGTCAACGAGAACAATAATTACACAAAGAGAGGTATCCTGAAAACGATAGCAGCTGTCTACGACCCCTGCGGTTTCACCGTGCCCATTATGCTAGCAGCCAAAATTCTTCTACAAGACTTGTGGAAGACGAAGGTGAAATGGGACACTGCTTTAGAAAAGGAAACCGTAGAACGCTGGAAGATGATATTGAAAGACATGAAAGACGTTGAAAATGTACGTGTGCCCAGAAGAACTACTAACCTTAACGCTGAAAACACAGAATTGCATTGCTTCACAGACTCCTCGATGCAGGCTTATGCTGCCGTGGTTTATCTAGTGCAGGGAAATTCCATTAATTTTTTGATAGGTAAATCACGGCTGGTACCAATCAAAAACCAACAGGATTTGAAAATTCCCAGGTTAGAGCTTCTTGGAGTTCTTATAGGGAGCAGACTGATCAAATATGTCCTCAGATTCTTACAGCTGAATGTCACTCGACAGACATTATGGACGGACAGTCAGATAGTGATTGATTGGTACAATTCCGACAAACTGCTTGTGCCATTTGTAGCCAGAAGATTGGAGGAAGTGAAGCAAAACAAAGACCTCATAATTAGACACGTACCCTCAGAACTGAACTCTGCCGATTTAGGAACCAGACCGTCCGCTTCAAAAGATGAGAGATCAAGATGGTTGTTGGGACCAACATTCTTAAAGAAGAAGCATACAGAATGGCCAGTCGGACCATCTAGAACAGTTTCTCTTCTGGCGCGGGAGGGTCTGCCAAATGCAGAGAATATACAAACAGATATAAGACCAGATGACGAGTTAAAGGCAAAAAAGGACACACGATACGGGTTAAGTGAACAGTTACAAGAATCACTAGAAGAACTTCCAGAAGGAATGAAACCTGTAGACAGTATTTTAAAAGAAATTAAGAAAGTACAAGCAGAACATTTTCGGGATGAAGTGAATGGCAAAGAGACCAGTCTCAGTCGGAATCTGGGACTATTCAAGGACATTGACAACATATTACGTTGCAAAGGCAGACTTAAATATGCCGAATGGTCGTTTGACAAGAGATATCCAGTGATTATACCAAAAGATTGTGAATTCACTAATAAAGTTATAATGGACACACATGAAAAGAACTATCATGTTGGTGTGAACCACACACTGAGTATAATACGTCAAACCTACTGGATACCGCAAGGCAAAATTCAAGTTAGTAAAATATTGAGAAAATGTACTCGATGTTTAAAACATGGTGGTGGACCATTTAAACTACCATCTACACCTGCGCTGCCACATGAAAGGGTTAATTACAGCAAACCATTTACCTTTACCGGAACTGACTATCTTGGACCTATACTAGTTAAGACAGAAAAGGGAACAAGCAAAAGATGGATATGCTTATTCACTTGTCTTGCAGTTAGGGCTGTACATCTAGAAGTGGTTGAAGATCTGTCGGCTGAAGAAGGTCTACTCGCTTTAAGGCGAATGATTTCAACCAGGGGAGTTCCAACTCTTATCACTTCCGACAATGCATTGCATTTTAAACTGATCGCAGATATAGTGGCCAATGCATATTGCGTTGAGAATAAAATAAAATGGCGATTCATACCAGAACTTGCACCATGGCACGGCGGGTTCTACGAACGTTTGGTAGGACTAGTTAAACACTGTATGCGAAGAACACTTCAGAAACACCTCTTAAGAGACAGTCAACTGTTAACAATGATAAAGGAAATAGAAGCAGTAATAAACACCAGACCATTAACATGTGTTGATACAGAACTAGAGCATATTCTGAAACCGTGCGATTTTCTTCAACCCGGCAGATGTGTCACTCTAGAAACTGCAGATAATGATGCGTTATTACAAGGCACGTCAACAAAAACCAATTTAATTATGGGTTGGAGAAAGGCTCGGGTAATGTTAGATGAATTCAAAGAAATGTTTCAAAATCGCTACTTGCCAAGCTTAAGGGAGAGATATAGTCACTTACACAAACAACCACGCGTGACTTCAAAACTAACTCCGAAAGAAGGCCAAATTGTTCAGATAAAGGGAGATAAGAACCGTGAAGGCTGGAAAATAGGAAAGATAGTTTCTTTAATGAAAGGTTCTGACGGTTTGATTAGAGTTGCACGAGTGAAAGTAGGGGAGACTATATTTACGCGCTCCGTTGCGCATTTATATCCTCTAGAAATAGAAGACAACGAACGACCGGATACAGTACCTCAAGATAAAGAAAGGTTAAAATCTCGTCGGTTACCTGAAGAAACTTCAGAGGAGACAGAAGTTTTGCCTCAGGTTATCACAGGAGTAGATGTTGCTCAGAAGGAAACATCTGCAAATCAGCAAATGGACGATGAAATGATAGATGATAGGATGAGTGTCACAAGTAAGGGACCGGATCTAGACATTGAGAGTGCTGATACTGCTGATAGAGTTCAAAATGAGGATTTGAGAGATCATTCAAATAATATGATGGACAACGATTCCATGAAAGACAAAGATACGTCGACTGAAGAGGATCGACCTGAGGAAGTAAAACATAAACGAATCGCTGCGGTCCGAGCCCTTGAAAAGATAAGGGAATGGACGCAGAATCTGATGACAACTTTACTATAAACGTTCCCGGCGGGAGTGTCGCGACACTTCCGCGAAATGTAAATATTGTATATAGCAACATTGAACTCTATGGTAAGCAACTCCTATTTTTCTTACCGTCATTAGCATACGTCATGTCACTTCGCGCCACTCTCGAATGTCAACTCAATACTGTCTATTAAAGTTTTATGATCACTTTACGTACAGTTAGTCTTATAATAAATTAATAACAGTAGAGTCAGTGTCAAGTGCTATGCAGCTATTGCATGAGTATACTCATCTCGAGGGGGACCCGGATTGGAAAGCTAAGTGTCTTAGGTTTACTTTATATCACTTTCAATACTAACTATACTAAGTGATTTGATATATGAGTCCTTCGGGGACCACATGGACCTTATGACGTTACCGTAGTAACTGATTTATAGGGCTCTTTTATAAGTGCTCTGGCTCTGGCCACTGCACAATGTAAGGGTGGTTCGCTACCGAGGAAAGAGCCCAAATGTACTCCCATGCCATAGCTGGGACCTACCGGTAGATGAGGTGAGCTCTGGCTTGTATGTAAGATACGAGTGAGCGCGGTGAGGGACGTGATGGGCCCTCTCCGTAGTGCCATAGCGCTAAGCCTGGTCACCATAGTGACATTATATGATGGTCAAGTTAATGTATAGCAATAACAATATGTAGGTAGATCTAGGACACTTATGTGATTCCATGAAGGGAGGAATCATGATATAATTAAACCCCTAGGTGGTGAAACAGTAAGGCGAGACTGGCAGATCTGTCGGCTGAACTGCAGGACTGGACATGGATGGCCGGCAAACGAGACATCACACAATCAAGGTATGAGTCACAACGTACTATACTTGCACTATGTTATATTGGGTAGAAATAAGGCAAAGAAGAAAATCAAAGTAATGCATTACTAGAGTAATTATTTCCCTGGTCATATGAAAAGGTGTATGTGTTTGGTATACATCATGATATGGACTTGGCGACAGTACCGGCTGTCTCGCTCGCCAATGGATCACCCCCTACTTAATTGTACGTGTCTCGATTATTAAACGAACTAGCCCCCACACACCCTCATATAGCTTCGAAGCACACATTAAAAAATGATGATGATGAAAAACGGTGTCGACGCTCCAAATGTACTGGCAGGACATGAAAAAAAAACAAGTAATAACTGAAAATCTAAATCTACGCTGCAAGCAGCAAGTGAGACGTGGTTCTGGGTTATATTAGGTACATGGACAGTTAAATGTAGCATAACGTTCTAATAGTAATTGTTTTTATAGAAACCTTTGTACAGTGTTATCTTACTCTCGAAACTGCAGAGAACGCAGAGAGAGTGATTAATCATTCGTTTAAGGGTACAGATTTAAGAATCGATTAAAAAAATACCTCATGGATGGCCTGTAGAAATATGAGATAGATACCTCAATATTTAGGACACTTCAATGTATGCTGAAGAGAAATGAGACTGTAATTTTTGACTTCACAGTCAAACCGAAAAATTTAGTTTTGTGGAGCAATTTATCAACGTATTTATGTAACTTTTTGGTGTAAATAAATTAATTAATTAATTGGGTACATTATGAACTTTACCCAAGTCACATACCACAGGGCGAGTCCACAATCGCTTGCCCCATCGCTCTGTCCACAGCTTTGTTTATAACTCTCGGCTCCATAGCACACACCAGCTGCAAATAAGAATTCTTCTCCGGGCAAAACATGGTTATAATGATAGCGAATCCAGTAAAATAATATCTAAAATTGTGAGTTCGTCGTATAAGTTTGAGGTGACGTGAGATGTCATGGTGGCGTGTTGTCGTTGACAGTACATTGACGGTTAATTTTTCTTGTAAAAAGCAAATACTGTAAGGAGGAATAGTTTGTACTCAAGTGCTTTGGGTTGGTGGAGCTTTTGTAAGTTTTAATGTATTCGGTTTGCATGAAGGGGTAGTCTTCGGAACTCCTCTTCAGATTTAAGAAATTGTTTTACCAATGTGTAAGTAGGATGCAAAAAACTAATTTTTGGTACAAGATTTTACTGCAGACTATTTTTATTGCATAATCACAAACAAGACGATCTTATCTTGTACAGGTAGTTAATGAGATGCCAGGGCCACCTTCTGTCTCCATCGTTGAATAATCGTGCTATAATATTGCGTTGACACCGAAATGACTTACTGATGCCTTTAACCTTTTCGACGCCAACGACGCATATATCCGCACCGCAGGTTCAACGCCAACGACTGATATATGCGCCAAGGAGCCCAGCGCGATAGAAACCTTCATGCTTTGACATAAGGTCCGCACTAAATGGCTTGTTGACTTGGCGTGGGGTTGACAACTTTTCTATTTGACAGGGCGTCGAAATTGTTAAGTGGGTATGCCTTTCAGCTCAATACAGAAAATGGCTGTAAAATAGTTTGCCAATTTGGAAGGACAACTTACTTCAGCACACGGTGAAAAGAAAACAAATGATAAATATGACAACGTTGTAATTGTACTAGGTATAATAGAATAACTTAATAACACTGTTTCAGATAAAAATCGTACACATTCTAAGTACATAGTTCTTATTTCCTTTGCTAATAGGTACCTCAGCCAAAGAATCTACATTTTCGTTAAAATCATCACTATGCATTTTATCGTTTAGGATAAGGTGTTCTGAAGCCTTTTCTCCTGCACTTGGTATCCACGATGAGCTGGGCCTGCCTCTTCAGGTAGCATCGAGAAGGTATGTCTTCTTCCTCATCAGATGCTGAAAAGACAATATAGTAATTACATCATCATACTAATATTATATATATATATATATATATCTAGTAGAATAAGTAAACATATAAATAGGTATATACATAAAAGTGCACAAATGTAAAAATTGGGTCTCTATTGGTTCCCATAAATTTTTTGGTCCTATTTTCTCAGTCCATACCATTTTTCAGCATAATTTTTATTAGTCATATTGTCGTAAGTCATAATATTAAACAATATAAATTGGTGATCCGATTTTTGTAAGTCATCATTATTGTTAGTCATAAAATTGGTAAGTCATAACATGCAATATCCAGATGGTATGCCATTTCATATTATTGAAGGCAATAAACTTGCTTATTATAATTGTTGTAAGGTCTTTTTTCGCAGGTCATAATGATGGGTAGTCACCTGGCTAGTTAGGCATAACATTTAATGTCGTGGTGGTGTCAAACTTCATAATGTTAAAGTCAATAATTATAGGAAGGTATAAATCAAATACACAACAACCGAAATCCAAAAACTTTTGTATGGGGCACCACCACCGGCCAAAAAAAAGAAATACGTGGACCAAGCTTCCAAGATTACAACAATATTGCAAAACAAATCGCAATATATTAGTAAAACACATTATTTAAAGGCTATTGCTGGCAGTTTAAAATTAAAATAAAACTTATTTTCTATGTACGTAAGGCTTACATGAGCTATATGATTTATATTTTATTATGTACACATTTTGTCGTTAAAATATGTTTATCTGTGTATAAAAGCAATAACACGAAGACATGATAATATGAACTATATGATTTATCTAATACCTAATACTAAATAACTATCGCATAAATATAAGTAGGTTTTGTATTAATTAAAGAATATCAGAGATAATTATGTGTTTTTTTTCTCTATGCATTGGTGAAAATTATATGTATGTGAACATTTGCAATGTTAATTGTGGGGGTCTTTATCCATACTATAATTTTGGCAATAGCAAATATCAGCGATGTTGAATATCTTTCTTTTGCATAAATCCATTATTGATATATAAATAAAGGAAGTTGTAATTTTTAATAACAAAATATGGGTCACCTATGTTTTGTCAAAAAAAATTGACAAATTATCACTTCCCAAAAAAATATTATATATAACAACTTTTTTTGTTATGTGGGGAGTATAAATGACGTTCAACGTTTGACGTTTTTTTGAGAGCAGAGGAGGGTGTCTATAGTGTATTTTTGAAATCCAAAATCTGCGAAAATCCATCGTTTTTGAGATTATTTTTTTTTCATATGAAATTAACATTTTCATGGCCAAAATGCACCATTTTTTTTTGAGAGCAGAGGAGGGTGTCTATAGTGTATTTTAGAAATCCAAAATCTGCGGAAATCCATTGTTTATGAGACAATTTTTTTTTTTTCATATGAAATTAACATTTTCATCAATATTATGGCCTGTTTTCGTATAAAGTCGGTTCTGGCGCTTCGCCGGCCGCTACCGCGGCACGCTCGCTTCGCTCGCTCGGCTCGCGCGCTGTAGGGTCGCGGTACACCTAACACTCCTCCTCGCTTCGCTCGTCGTCGTACCTACACCGACCTGCCTTAGAGTAGAATATGCAAATGATAAACAAAAGGATTGGATAAGTACGCTATTAGGAACATATCAATGACAACACGTGCAAAGAAACGGAAAAATATGCGTCATGGCGGTCATAAAATCGGGACTTTGTATGAAATTTTAAATATTTTTTTTCTCGCAAACCAAGCGTTTCCGCAACTTGAAATTTGGCGAGGAGTCGTCTTATGGCGAGAACAATCTAAAAAAAAAACATGAACCCAGTACTCCATGCCAGATATTGTACAGTTCCGCTTTCGTCTTCTAACCTATCTGCGATCCAAGTCGGTTTTGCCATTAAGTCCCTGTTCCCTACTGCCTACGTTCCCCCCTTTCAAATGTATGTCTGGAAATATTTCTGCGTAATTATTTATATGCCTATGGATATTATAGATATGATTTGGTAGACATAACTCACTTTAGGCATTAAAACGATATGAATAACAACAATTTAGTACGTTAAAATATATGTCTCATGTGTTTCTGAATAATGATCGATATACCTTTGAACATTATAGTGAGCAATTTTATGACTTTTGTGATTATAGTATTTAATATTATGGATAATTAATGTTAGAACTATTAAGCCTTATGCTTAACAAAAATTATGACCCGTGATGTTTATGTGTATAATTTTTATGGATATCAACTTCTGACCATCGAAATTCGGAACAACAAAATTATGGGAACCAAAGGGCACCCTGGGAAATAAAAGCCTTTTTTATTTTTATTTTATTTTTATAACGCTCTTGACTTAACCCTTTATAAGGCAGAGACGATTTGGAAACCACTTAGTTAATAAACATTTATGGAGAAGAACATCCTCTTTTTTATTTAACTATGATGGTATTATATAGCAAATATATCAGGCTTTCTTTTCTCATTTATACTTTTTCGGTCATTATTAAATGTTAGTGTAATTAAATAATCTAAAGTATGTGGTCTATTAATGCACTGCGCCCGCTTGCTTCCCAAGCATTTGTCACTGTTTTCATTATACTATTAAAAATACACAAGTCGCTGTATCTAATAATTTTAATTATAGCTCTTGTAATTCACGATGGCGAGTGGCGAGACTGTTATTGGTATGATGATAAGGTCTAATTTTGATAAATCCACTCTCCATCGTGAATTGCAATATTTGCAATAACTGAACTACGTTGTTTGTAGTATAAGGAAAGTTTTTCATTTTTCTAACTCCTTGATAGAGTAAATTGTATCGTGAAACGGGCCACAGGTTATATTTTTTTCAGTGATATTCGTATAATAATCCTACCCTCTACTAGTAGAGGGTAGGATTATTATACGACTAGCTTCTGCCCGCGACTACGTCCGCGTAGAACTCGTTAATTGCCTAGACATGATAATTTGAAAATAATTGACTTATGTATTCAATAGTCGTATATAATCTAAATGCTGTTCTAGGCTATTAAGTGAAAGTGATGGAAAAAATGCAAATCACCAAGGTTGTACTACTGAATTAATATTTTTGGAGGTATCCGAGGCTACGTTCCATTATATTCAATGAGTTAAGCTCAGAAATAGCTTGAGATGGTGACAGTCGATAATCAACTGACGAAAAAGGTATGTTTCTATATACCAAACAATGTTGTCATATTATTATTATGGAATCAGGACATAATAGTTAATACTATCTATTATTATTATTTTCTTAATTTATTTTTACAATTTATTTTATTGAAGTATACTTCTATAAACTACATTAAATGATTTATACCGATCAGCAAAAACATGCAAATTATTTGATTTGGAAACACGTGAGCAAGCTACATACAACTGTCCATGAGAAAAACATGGTGTGCCCAGATGTATTCCTGCTACTTTTAACGTTTGCCCCTGTGATTTATTAATGGTCATAGAGAATGCTACTTTTAATGGAAACTGTAAACGTTTAAAATTAAATGGTAAATTGTTCGGTATAATTGGAATACGTGGTATAAGTACACTTTCTCCCTTAGCTTCTCCCGTTAAAATCGTGCCCTTCACAATGTACTTCCCTAATTCGGTGATTATCAATCTAGTGCCGTTGCATAATTTGGGTGCGTCTAAGTTGCGCATTAACAAAACCTTCAGTTCAAGCATATGGGATGGCACCCCGGATAGCTCCAAAGAATTCAAAAATTCAACGGGGTAAGTTGTGGTGTCATCAGCGGACATGACAGTGTCGACGGAGTTATAAATTTTTGTTTGCGTAGAACTTATTTTGTTCAAGATTTTTTTGTTGATTTTGAAAACAATATCATTTTTTGGAGCCAATATGGTTCTTTCACACAGCCAATTTTCGTCATGAATATTTTGTTCTAAATCAGGAAAAACTTGAGCTATAAGCTCATCTTCCGATTTCACAATATGACAAAATTCATTAGTGAATAGAATCATACCGTCTTCATCAGTTTCTAACCGACCGTCACCTATCTCGAGCAGTTTCTGAGCATATGCACCTGACTCTGCATCGTTAAATAGCTGGACTCGCATGTTTGTGGTCAGATGCAGCTTTTCAACTTTGCTCCACACATAAGATGATTTCAGGCATGCGTTTATCTCGTCTGCTGGAGTGCCTCGCACGATAACTGGCAAAGTCTGTCTGAAATCACCAGCCAGTAACACTCACCCATCAATGATTGATTACTGTGCATGTCTTGTAGACAGCGATCAAGTGCCTCAATAGCTCGTTTATGTGACATTGTACATTCGTCCCATACGATTAGTTTGCATTGTTGCAAAAGGGCGCCGCGAGTGCTATTCTTACTAATATTGCATGTTGGAGTTTCTTCGCTTGCCAAATTAAGAGGTAACTTAAAAACTGAGTGTGCCGTTCGCCCACCATTTAACAACGTTGCAGCAATTCCAGAGGAAGCCACGGCTAATGCAACGTTTTGGTTACTGCGAATTTTAGCTAACAGCAAATTAAGCAAAAAAGTCTTGCCTGTGCCTCCCGGGGCATCTAAAAAGAAAAGGCCGCCTTTACCACTCTCGACTCGTTGTACAATTTTGTAGTAAATTTCGTTTTGCTCGGGTAGTAGACGTGGCTCAGTTTCACTTATGTGAGCATTTAATATGGTGGCATTGTAGCTTAGCTCGCGGATCAAATCATTTGTCAGCTGTCCTCTGTGCTGTGGCGTGGGCATACCGAAATCGGACAACTTTCTCCCGGAAATTGAAATTATTTTATCCTCAATAAGAAACAGTGCCTCATTGAAGCAAAGATCATTGTTGACTTGGCGCATCCCTTCAAATCTATGCAATATATCCTCTGATAAGGCTGTTTTGTACTTTTCCCACAGTTCTAAAGGATTTGATAGACCGCATGTACATATCATTATGGCAAATAACTCTCTTATTTGCGCTGGTGAGCGACATAGCACAGCTTCTTCTATTGTGGCATCCCAGTGGTTGTCATCTTCCAACAATCCCAACCTCTCACACACCTGTTGAAAAGTGGCAAGTTCTTGGCCGTCAACTGTTTTTAGATCCAAATAGTCAGTGGGTCCACGAATTACATTCAGCAGCAATCGCAGACAATAACACTCAAAGTAGCTAATGTGCACAGTGTACATTCGGCCAAGAGCGTCCGACTCCTTCACTCCTGGCCAGTCGTCAACAGGTTTTCCTTGTAAACGACGTCGCCATTCTTTTTGTGACGCGTGCCAGGTATAGTAGCGAGGTACATCAATGTAAAGTAATGTCTTAGCAAAGGCGTCATGTTGACACAGTATAAAAAATGCAGTAAGTGTCGTTTTAGGTGGTACCGCTAATCTGTCGCTTAAATTATTTTCATTGAAGTACACCCGCTCTCCATTAGGCAAATGTACTGCGAGATGAGTGACTGTAGGGTATCGCTCGTGTACAGGTAATCCCAAGATTCGCCACGCTGCTTCGTTACTACTAACATATCGACCTGCTCTAAAAGTTTGTACTTCATCTCTCGGGTCTATATTTTCATGCCCTTGCTGTCGGATGTTAAATATGGCCTGGTCGCTCCCTTTATTTATATATTTTAAGATATATTTTATCGCTTGCACGGTATTACAGAATTCTGCATTTATATGGCAATTAAACAATTTACAAAGAAAGGGAGAATATGGCACTACCCAGCTATTATCCACCAAGATTTCTCGAATTCAAATTCAAATTCAAATATTTATTCGTGACACACAATTTACACATACAAAAGAAATAATATAATACATATTTTGTCACGAAATGGACCCTGCTCAGCATATTGCTAGCTTTGCAGCCAGCGCTGGTCTTCCGCAGGGTCCATTCGGTGAGAGCACGGTGGGCAACAACAATAGATACACATGCAATATCTTATATATATATATATATTTATAATGAAATATTAATAACTAAAATGCACACTTAATAAAAATAAAAAAAATACACAAAAAGGAAAGAAGTGTTCACACCCCACAAACCACTACGTGTGTGTGGGCTTTTACAGTAACAGTGAACGCAGCCCATACACAATCGTTACTACTAGCGCCAGCGGGATTACAATGTAACAGCAGAACAGAAAACAAAACAAACAATATACTAAACGTCAAATATACCCGTGGTAAAGCTTACAAGAGTAGTTAATTATTAACTATGACTAAATAGCAGAATACATATTAGAATAAATTTAATTATGGTGACCTACAAACGTATGGCAATGCATGGAAATTAATATGGAGCATAACTAACAGGTGAGAAAGTGTTAAATGCAACTAGTTTCAAGACACAGATTCTCCTGTTTAAACTGATGTTCTTGCATGAACTTTTTGAGCTTAGTTCTAAATATTTTACCGTTCGGCAGGCTTCTAAGTGGCGGCGGGACATTATTCCAGCATTTCGTGGCTGCATAGCGGAAACTTCCTCGGAAAGCAGCAGATGAATGTCGGGGAGTTCCACTTCGAGCTTTTATTGGCGCTGTACGTCCACCATCATCTGGGGATCTACGCCTGTACATGGGATAGCCTTTATCGTTGGTTTGAGTATCTTTTAAAAGCGACTTAGGATACTTCTTGGTACATTTTCCCTCCTTCATACACGGCGATGAAGGATTTAATGTACCACAGGGTCCATGAATCATGTTTTTAGTCACCGTGTCATAAAGTTGTGGGTCTGTTTCCGGGTTTGGTATCTCTGCACTTATGACTTCATCAATTTGGTTAGGACACAATTTTTCCTTCAGCCACAAGAGTAAATGTAAATGAGGTAAACCTCGTTTTTGCCATTCTATTGAATACATGAAACATTTCATGTCACCAAATACCTTTCCTTTTGTAAGTAAAGCAACTAACTTTTGCACTTTTATTCTAAATACTCTGGCTGTTAAATCATGTCTATCCGTTGATTTTTGGCCAGGCATAAGCTCGTTGGTTATTTCCAGCCAGGTGGGGTTGCATGTCAGTGTAATAAACAAATCGGGCCTGCCGTGATTACGTACGTATGTGAACCCATCCTGTGCGTATTCGTGAAGGTACCTCGGGCTATTCACAAATGATGACGGGAGAATCACCATCTGACCCAAATTATTTGGATCCACGTCCACATCCTTCCTTATTGCGTCTTGCAAATGAATATACTTTTCCGTTCGCAGTTTTTTTGGTTTAAAGAAATAAATCGCAAACGCTCACTTCCCATTTTTACATACATAACAAAAATAAAATAAAAATAAAAAAGCCTTATAATTCCACACCTTAACACTTTAACACTATATATGTATTGTATAAGTTAATCTGGTTATTCTATTAATTTAAAAAACATAATTTATCTTATCTTATTAACTATTTTGGTGGACCTCTTCGCGAGTAAAGGCCTCCCCCAGCTTCTGCCACTCTGACCGGTCCTGCGCCACGCCTTGCCATTTATTGGTGGTGTTGGTGATGTCGTCGACCCACCTCCTTTGCGGTCTACCACGTTTCCTGGCACCAAATGGTCCTTTCCAGAGTGTCACCCTTTTTGTCCATTTTTTGTCTTCCATCCTCGCTACGTGTCCCGCCCACTGCCATTTCATTTTCAAACAGTGTTCTAGTGCGTCGATAACTCTTGTTTTTTCTCTTATTTTTGTGTTTCTTACTTTGTTTAGTCTTTTCAAGTTTAATATACTTCTTTCTTGGGCCCTTTGGCAAGTTCTTATCTTTTGCTTTATTTCGTTGGTGTACACCCAAGTCTGGCAGCCGTAGCTTAAGCACGGTAGTAGGCACGTATCTGGAACTCTTTTTTTTAGTTTTATGGGAATATGGCTTTTTAATAATATGCTGAGCAGGGTCCATTTCGTGACAAAATATGTATTATATTATTTCTTTTGTATGTGTAAATTGTGTGTCACGAATAAATATTTGAATTTGAATTTTTAAAACCTCCTTTAAACTCCAAAATTTACCCCATGTTTTTATTACTCTTCTGTCCAATTCTATAGCGCCTCGGTCTTTTCCGAATGACATTTGTTTGCCCAAATATATGTAGCTTTGTACGTACTCTATTTCTTCCGAATCAATATAAATTTTAGTTCTCTGTCCGTTGCTCAGGATTTTTGTCTTACCAAGATTCATTTCGAGCCCGATTTGCTTACTGTTCATATGAAATTCCTGTATCATTTTTTGTAGTTCTTCAGGTTTATTAGAAAATATAGCAATGTCGTCCGCAAAGCATAGATATTTAAGGCGTTTGCCGTCGATATTCACGCCTTTATTATTCCAGCTGATGGTCTTCATTACATTATGTAGCACAGTGATAAATAGAGTTGGCGATAGCGGGTCCCCCTGTCTGACTCCTCTCTCTATTTGTATTTCCTTTCCCGTGCTTTCAAGCTTGATTTTACTTGTAGAGTTGTTGTATATATTTCGTAAGATATCTATGTATGTTTGTTGTACATTGTTCTCTCTCAGTGCTTTCCATATAGCCTCGTGCGAGATTGTGTCGAACGCTTTTTTGAAGTCTATAAAAGCTATGTATAGAGTGCAGTTATATTCTATGTGCTTTTCTATAAGCTGGTCGACAACTTGTATATGGTCCATTGTGGAAAACCCTTTACGAAAGCCTGCTTGCTCAATAGGTTGGTGCATTTCGATAGCAGGGGAGAGCCTTTTTTGTATGGTCGATGCAAACAGTTTGTAGACGCTAGACATTAGGCTAATAGGCCGGTAGTTTGAAATGTCAGCGGGATCACCCTTTTTGTATAGTATTATTATTTCCGATTCCGTCCATTGCCGAGGGACCACTCTTTGTTTAAGAACAAGGTTGAAAAAGTGTACAAGATGTGAAAGTAGTGTTGTTCCAGTTGCTTTCAGGTAATCGTTAGTGATTCCGTCGTTTCCGGGGCTTTTCCTGGGCTTTAAGGTTACAAGAGCTTTTTCAATTTCCATTTTGGTGAACATTTGTACATCGTCTGGCTGGTATTCGAGATTTTTCGATGGTATTAGGTTTGTTGAGTTTTCGTTATCGATTTTGGCATAGAGATCCGCATAGAATTGTGTTGCTAGTTCTAATATTTCATCTCTACTATTTGTATGTTGGGACTGTGATTTCAGTTTCGGTATCCAAGATTTTCTTTTATTGAGCTCCTTGAAAGCTTGTTTCGTGCTGCCGGTAGAGAGAAGATATTTTTCAAAGCTCTTTAAGCGGTATTGTTTGTAGTCCTTTTTAATTTCTTTGTTTACTTTTTTGTATAGCATTGAAAGCGTAGTTTTCTCATCTTTCGATAGAGGGCTCTTTTTTTGGAGGTTATATCTTTGCTCTATGAGAGCTTTCGTATTGTCTGAAATATTTTTTTCTTTTTCCTTGGTTGAGGATTGGGCGGTTGACGTACTTTGTAGGATGTATTTTTCGAAGGCGTCGTAGAATTCTTGCATTCTGTCGTTTATTCTGAGTGGTAGTTTTAGTAAGTTTCTATTTAGATATTCCTGTATTGTATTTTCGTCTTTTTTAGTGAAATCGTATTTAATGTGTTTTTTGAACTTAGCTCTACTTTTCTTCAATTGGGTTATTGTATACGACGCACGTAGAAGTCTATGGTCTGAGTTGAATTTAATATTGAGAACTTCGAAATTTTGTATTTGTTGATTTTTGTCTGTCAGTATGTAGTCGATTTCGTTTCTAATTTCTTTATTCGGTGCCACCCAAGTCCATCTCTTACTTTGCCGTTTTTTGTACTTCGTGTTTACTATGGTCAGTCTATGTTTCATTGCGAATTCTATTAGTCTCTGGCCTCTTTGATTCCTTGTACCATATCCGTACGGGCCGGATATTAATTTTTCTTCTGGTTTTATCTGACCAATCTTCGCGTTAAAGTCTCCAAGGACAATTATATTTCCTCTCATTGGTGAGATTGTGTCCTCAAGAGTGGAATAGAATGCTTCTATAGAGTCATCGCTAGCTGCAGTAGTCGGGGCATATACTTGTATTAAAGTGAGTGGGTTATTGTTGAATTGTAGGTTTAGAATGGCAATCCTGTCTGATATGCCCACGAAACTTATAATGTTGTGTTTGTACTGTTTTTTTATTAAAAATCCGACTCCGTACATGCCTTGGGTCTCTCCATAGTAGCATAGTATGTTTTTGTCATCCTCTGTAATCCCATAACCTTGTCTACGTGTTTCTGAAATACCGATGATATCATATTTTATTTCTGAGAGAGAGTTTTCCAGTTCTATCATTTTTTCATCTGTGGACAGTGTTCTCACATTGTAAGTACATATAAATAAGTTATTCAATCTATTTGAGGTTTTTGAGCTTTTTTGTACTGGGGGGTTGTCGTCATATTCTCCCGCGGGGACGAGCCGTTGTGGGAGATGTTTTTTATGTTTCATTTGTTCTTTTGTTTTTCTTGCCGTCCTTTTTGGACGGCTTAGCGGGGGCTTGGGAGAGGCGTCTAACAGTTTTTTTGGTACTCTTTTGTTTCTTGACTTGTCGAGGGCTGAGTTGAAATTGGAGTTAATTGCGCCGGTCGTAGATACCCAACTATATTATTTTGGGGTCTGTTTTTCTTCGATAATTGCTTAGTTGTTTCTTCATTATTTCTGGCTTTCATGGCGTCTGCTGCCTCCGGTGATTCGGACAAAGATCTCTTGTTGGAGTTTCTATTGTTTGATTTTTTAGACGGTGATTTTCTTGGATTGAGAGTCACTATTTTATCGTAGCGTAAAGTTACCATTTTTCCGGCCTCTCTTTCGCGTTTTAAGTCTTCCTGTAGAGTTCTTCGTTTCATGAGTACTGCGGGTGGAAAGTCTTCTTTTATGTATATACCAGAGTTATCTAGCATTTTTTTCTTTCTAAAAAACTCAATTTTTCGACTGGTTGTTGTTACTGTTACCGCCACTGGCCTGATTTTCCCATTTTCTCTACCCATTCTTCTCACCGTTTCAATTTCCCATTTGTTACACGGAATTGCCATTTTTGTATTTATTATATCTAGAATTAAGCTTAATAAACCTTCATAATCCTTTTCTGATTCTTGTATTCCAAAAAATATTACGTTCTTTTTTCGTAATTGTTTGTCCAGAAATTCTATTGTTTTTTGTTGTTGTTCTAATTTTATTTCCAGCTGGTTTGTTCGTGACTCCATGTGGATAAATTTTTCGTCGATATTTTTATTTATAGAATCTTTGATATTCTCTTCCATTTTCTTCATATCTGCTTTCTGTGACGCTAAATCGCCTTGTATCACTTGTAAAATTTTCTTGATTTCATCCATTTTTAGTTTCTATGCCCTCTGGCGGCGATCGACGTAACTCCAATAGTTTGTTGTAGTTAATATTCTCAGATCGATCTGTCTGGTTCTAGTGTTATTCTTTACAATTCTACAGTTTGACACCAGATGGCGTTGTTTTCAATGTGTGTGATTTTTCTATCCTGTGTATCTTTGTTTTGAGGTTATTTATTTGTTTATCTTATTTATGTCTTCGAAACATTGTCATTTCTAGAAATAAACGTGAAACTAACCTTCTTGCTTCGATCTTTCGTGAATATCTTCCGTGTTTTCCTGTGATTTGGGTGTTGTTATGGAATCCGTTATAAACTGTTTTTTGAATTGTTTGCTCTGAATATCAAAGTTTATGAGATCTCCACAATTGTACATGCACTTCACTGTTTGTTGCACTGTTTTAACACTGTTTTAAGCTGGTAGTTTTACTTTTTGAATTTTTATTAACAAAAATAATATAGACTCGATGTGACAAGGTGCACAGTGGCGCCTCCCATTTCCATACATATCCACCAAAAATTGATGCAGAAGGAGTCTACATCGAAGCAATAAATTGAAATTGTTGCGACGGATCATTAAGTGGTAGGGGTGCATGGATGGAGCCTCCCCGTACGACGCAATCTGAGCAACTGATTAAATATCTAAGCGTCTGGCGCACCCTGGGCAACGGTCTACACTTGTGCTGACCGGCTAATCCTTCCACCACGATGGTTCCACCGAATTCCGATGCGAAAAATACATGCGATCAAAAACGGCACTTTTCAGCGCCAGCCCTGACTATCATCTCTATTAACATAGAGGGCTTCTCGGAAGACAAAGCACAACTCCTTTCCGAAATGTGCCGCGAGACGCATTGCGACGTATTATGCGTCCAGGAAACCCACCGTGACAAAGGCCACCAACGGCCTCAAATACCCGGACTTACACTCGCTGCCGAAATTCCCCACGCTAAACACGGCAGCGCTATCTTCACAAGACCTGAAACTCGTGTCGCTGCCTCTTCTTGTGTTTCCCGGGAAACTATGGAGCTAATCGTCTTGGACATTGGGGAATGTAAGGTCACGTCAGTCTATAAACCTCCCCTACAATCATTCCAGCCATGGGACGTATCTACACCTGGTGACCAACAACCCCAAATTGTGGTAGGCGACTCATCAATCTCGGTAGTACCTCATGGGGCTACCGAGAGTCCAACCCGGATGGTGAAAAAGTAGAGGCATGGGCAGAAGCTAATAATCTATCACTCCTACACAACCCTAAACTGCCACCCTCTTTCAACAGCGGGCGCTGGAAACGAGGTTACAACCCCGATTTAATCTTCACGTCCGAGAAAATAAGCTCTCAGTGTGTGAAAACCGTCTGCAAACCCACACCCCGAATGCAACATAGGCCCCTCATGTGCCGGATCCAAGCGGTCATCCAACCCGTCAAAACCTCTTTCCGACGCCGTTTTAACTTCCAAAAGGCAGACTGGACCAAGTACACAGATGATGTAGACAAAAACCTAGATGGGCTGCTGCCACAGGCATCGGAATACGACAAATTCATCGAGATCGTACGAACGGTGTCGCGCGGGTGCATACCACGAGGATGTCGGACTCGGTACATTTCCGGACTCAATCCAACCTCTTCAGAGCTCCTTAGAACCTACGAGTTACTGTACTGCAATGATCCTTTCTCGGAGGAAACGATACAGACTGGGGAAGAGTTGATGACGGAAATAGCGGCGACCAGACGGCAAAAATGGTGCGAAACAGTGACCAATACCGACATGACTCACAATAGCAAGAAAGCGTGGTCAAACTTGCGCAAACTTACAGGCGACCCACCCTTACCCACAAATCCGGGGGTGATATCTGCCAACAAGGTTGCAACCCAACTTCTGCTAAACGGGAAACCTACGAGCCGCATGTCCAAATTGGCAACGACGTCCGTTGAACGACAAGACTGCACCAACCTCAGCAAACCCTTCACTGACTACGAACTCGGAACTGCCATTAAGTCCTTGAAAAATGGCAAAGCCGCCGGCTTAGACGACCTAACAGTGGAGCAGATCATTCACCTTGGACCGAAAGCCAGGAACTGGCTCTTGCAGTTATACAACAACTGTCTATCGTCACTCAACATACCCAAAATATGGCGAAAGTCCAAGGTAATCGCCCTTCTCAAGCCTGGAAAAGACCCGTCAAATGCAACAAGTTACCGCCCCATATCCCTGCTGTGCCACACGTACAAGTTATTAGAGCGACTGCTTCTGAACCGCCTCGCTCCCATAGTTGAACCACACCTGATCCCAGAACAAGCGGGGTTCCGTCCAGGAAAGTCATGCACGAGCCAAACCTTAAATCTAACGCAGTACATAGAAGATGGCTACGAAGTGGGTATGGTAACAGGAGTAGTCTTCGTAGACCTAACGGCTGCCTATGACACTGTGAACATACAGCGGCTGCTTTCAAAGGTTGGCAGGACGACCGCGGACACTGGGTTCATAAACATTCTCCGCGAGCTACTCCACAACCGCAGATTCCAAGTCCATATGCAATCAGGAAAAAGCCGCTGGCGCTCACAGAAGAATGGACTCCCGCAGGGCAGTGTGCTTGCACCTATCCTTTTTAACATCTACACCAACGACCAGCCAACCTTGCCTAAAACTCAACGGTTCCTATATGCAGACGACCTAGCACTCGGCACACAGAGCGATAGGTTTGAGGATACTGAGAGGATATTGTCAACGGCCTTGGAGGGCCTCTCAAAATACTACGCAGCAAATTGTTTGAAGCAGAATCCCTCAAAAACTCAGTCGTGTGCATTCCATCTACGAAACTGGGACGCAAATAGACAACTTAATGTGTCCTGGGATGGCACTGACATAGAACACTGCTCATGCCCGAAATACCTGGGCATTACCCTCGATAGGACGCTATCATTTAAGACCCACTGCGTCAAAACACACCAAAAGGTTAATTCGCGCAACAGCCTGCTCCGAAGACTTACCTCAACGCACTGGGGTGCCTCTGCACACACCCTTCGAACCACGGGCCTGGCGCTCTGCTACTCGGCGGGCGAATACGCGTGCCCGGTGTGGCACCGCTCCACCCACGCAGGACAAGTAACCGCAGCACTTAATGACACCTGCCGCATTATCACTGGATGCCTTAAACCCACTCCGCTGAACAGGTTGTACCCCCTGGCCGGGATTGGCCCCCCGGAGACGCGCAGAGAGGTGGCGTGCAGCGTCGAGAAACAAAAACAGGAAGAAGACACCAGGCATCCCCTCTACGGCCATCAGCTACCACCGTCCCGTCTCAAGAGCCGTAAAAGTTTTATAAGGCACACTACTGCTGCCAGGGTTCTCCCCTCGAGGAACAGACTCGCGCACTGGCAAAACACTCGCGCTCCTCCTGTTGACTCTGTCCGTCCTGCTGAAGCGCTCCCCGCTGGACACAAACAGCCGTGGCCTATCTGGAGATCTTTAAACAGACTGCGCTCCCAGGTCGGCCGCAGTAGGGACAACCTATTGAAATGGGGTATCCTGAGCGGCTCAGACGCCCGGTGTATGTGCGGGACGACCCCTCAAACCATGGCACATATGCTGTCTTGTCCGGCGTGCCCGTACACATGCTCCACACAAGACCTCCGGGACGCGTCAGATAGGGCTTTAGCAGTCGCTAGTTTCTGGTCCCGCACAATCTAAACCCAGGAAATAGGGAACCATCGACACGAGAAGAAGATTAAGTGGTAGGAATAAAAGTCTTTACATGACACTTTTTTATTTGGACTTGGTATTTTGGTTATAGGATTTGTCTGAGGAATGTCCAAATTGTAGCCCTCTTGTCCTTTCCAAACTATAATTGGGTACTCAAGAGCGTCATAAAATCTATGCGTATCTGGGACTCTAGAGAGCGTGCCATCGTGCGCTTGTATAACTATATCTCGAGACGAAGTTTGCTCACCACTTACTACTACGGCAGCTATTTCATTTGTAGTTGGAGCATTGAACCGCCTCTCGTGTTGACCACGTGGTACACGATCAGGATGGATTACGACTTTGTAGTCATTGTTGGAAATTCTATCTTTAGCCGTTTTAAATTCATGGACCAAAATATTGTGATCGTGTAAAACTCGTTATATTTTTTGAACAATGGTTCTTTTTACATTTTGTACGTAGTCAGTACGCCTATTAACTTCTGCTTGTTCATCACCCAAGAAATAAATTTGCAAGAATTGCGGTTGCATATTAGCCGCAGGAAGCAAAGAACCAATTCGGTGATATATTTGTCCTTGGACTGTGAAAGTCGGGCAAAATCCAGGCATTGAGACCACTTTGTCTGCACCAAAAGATGTCATATGAAAACAGGTATTGTACTTTCTTGTATTCTTCAAAAAACGATGAGATTCGTCTGTTTCACAGCAGAAAAGTTCCTTTAGTGGTTCAACTGGCTCATCTAATAAAGGAATTGCTATTTTCCCTCCCGAACAACACATACCCGGTGACTCCTCTTTCCATATAAGAGCGTTGCAAAATCTGCATTCTTTGCACTTTTATGAGAATGTGACTGGCATAGTTTAGAGTTTCGTCGTATTCGAAGGCAGCTTTATCAAATACCCCCCAAGTGTTTTTAGTGAATATTTGACGTCGATGTGCTGCCCTTTCGGCAACAGCGCGTCTGCGAGATTCTGTCGCTTCAGCTGTTTCTGTGGCTCTTTGAGACGCCAAATACTCAGCATGATGACGACGCCGAGCTTGGGACTCTTCCGGAGTCTCAACAGCCCTTTGAGATGCCAAATACTCCGCGTGCTGGCGACGCCGAGCTTGGGAGTCTTCCGGAGTCTCAGCAGCCCTTTGAGATGCCAAATACTCCGCGTGCTGGCGACGCCAAGCTTGGGAGTCTTCCGGAGTCTCAGCAGCCCTTTGAGATGCCAAATACTCCGCGTGCTGGCGACGCCGAACTTGGGAGTCTTCCGGAGTCTCAGCAGCCCTTTGAAATGCCAAATACTCCGCGTGCTGGCGACGCCGAGCTTGGGAGTCTTCCGGAGTCTCAGCAGCCCTTTGAGATGCCAAATACTCCGCGTGCTGGCGACGCCGAGCTTCGGACTCTTCTGTAGTCTCAGTAGCTCTATGGGCTGCCACACGCATTGCGTCTTTAATCCTGCTCAGTTCGGCTCGTGCAAAAGTTTTCTCATTTAATTTTCTAGCCACTTTCACAGATCTAGCTTTACCAGAACTCCGTGAAAGATTTGATTTACGTTTTCGCGATATTTTGTTATTTGTTTTTATTTTCCGTTTTTGGTGTTGAGGGGCAGAGGAATCCGAAAGTGAGTTCGAATCACTAAACTGTGTGAATGTTGGGGAATGAAAAATAACGGAAGACGATGAAGGCAATTGGATCAGTTCTTTTTGTGTCATACTCGGCGGTGGGCATGATGTTGAGTTTATATGAATGGGGTTAGCGTGATCAGAGGCTGTGTTTGTCAGTGACGTTAAGTCCATGTATGTCGGTGAGGTAGGATCCGTGTATATCGGTGAAGTAGGATCCGTGTATGTCGGAGAGGAAAAATCTGGTTCAGCACACGGCAAATAAACGTCAAAGTGACCACTTGATAAATTATTTGAAAACCGTAGACGACCTATGGGGTTGCCTTCTTGACCTGAGCTCACATAAAGTGTACCATTTCGATAGACTTCGAATACATGGTTATAAATTTCGGCTGCCGCATATAATTCACATAGGCCGCCATAAGTATTAGGATGTAACATTTCCCTGTTGTACACCTCTGCGCTCGAGTAATTATTGCCACTCGGGTCATGCGTCATGATGGAATATTGCTCCCAATTTTGAACGACGTAAGCTACGACTTTCTCTCGTATCTCTCTAGCCCTGACTTGAGTGGCATACAAAAGGTAGGAGAGACCTCTGAATAGACATGCTCCGTCACCGATAATTTTAATAACGACGTGAGGGGTCGTAACGCCTTGTATGTTAATTACTTCACGGATCATCGTAGTGGTGGTAAACGTTTGTTATTTAGATTAGATAATCGACTTCTAAGTCACCAGATTTTATTAAATTTCAGAACCCAAGAATAACCGAATGACCAAGCCAAGCCAATCACCGACCAGTGTATTATTTTATTTATTTGAACCAATTTTAGTATTTACGAAAACCCAACGACCCAACCAAAGCAACGACAACCGACACGACAACTACCAAAGAACTGGAACGAAAGAAACCCAATTTTTTATTTATTTGTTATATTAATTTATTCATTTATTAATTGATAATTGTTTTTGTAGAGGCATTAGCATACGTGACCCTATTAAACCAGGAAAAATCTTAACAGCGCGAAGTAGGAATGTGTGGAATGTGAAAAGCGCCATCTATTGCAACAATATGTAACTAAATCATTGTCTTCGAAAAACTATATCTAACGCAAGAATTGTATCACAAAGTCACTGGTAGCACTGCTTAAACGTTAATTATAATTTTATTAGTTACAAATATAATAAAACTACAATACGTACGTACGTTACGTACCTTACTGCATATTTTCATTTTTAAAGGTTATTGCTGGATTGCTGATTGTATTATAGTTACCCTTACTTCGATAGACCCCGTAATGCAGTGATCGTGGTAAATCAATTGAAATAATTGAAGCCATTACGTATAAAAAACGAATTAGGAAGTACATCTAGTGACTAATAGATATATTACATTTGGAATAACTCATTTTCACGCTGTGTGGACTAAGGAAACGAATAAAGAATATGTTCAATAAGCTTCATTATAAATATTATATTCTATTATATATTATTCTCTTAATTTTAAATATAATACATTGATGGGAATCACTCCGATTCATGGACCCTCCTTGCACCTCAGATTTTATCCCTTTGAGAGATGTTTTCCAGGAAAAAAAGTATGCTATATAGGGTATGAACTATTTGTATACCAAAATATGTCTTAATCTGTTTTGCCGTTATTGCGTGATTGATAACAAATAGGATAAATCATGTATAAATCAATTTCCTTACGCATAGAATCTTCATTTCACTAACTCTTTTTAGAACCATTTTCTAATTTGTTGACAATGACGTTAACATGGCAACAATAACGAACGCCGCTCTCGCAACATAAAAATATTTGGTCTCAATACAAAGTTTCATCCCCTTTTTCGTCCCTAAAAGGGATGAAATTTTACATAAATTATAGCCTATGTCCTATTCTGCTATATAAGGTACATTACTGGAAAGTTTCATAAAAATTACATTCACATTACGGAACGTACATCCATCCATCCATCCATCCATCCAAACTTTCGCATTTATAATATTAGTAGGATTATTGTATCTAGATACACAATTATATTCGATTTACGATTTACATTATGTAGTCAAACACCAGTCTGTACAGAGCATCTTATGTTTGTTGTCAATGTCAATGAATAGGTGTATTGGAAACAGATCATCTGAAAACTCGAGTGCACTACACTGAAAAAAATGGTTTGTTGGATTTACCAAATTAGCTAAGGTTGGCTGAATTACATGGAAACTAAGATAAATATAACAAAACCTCGCTATTGGACTTACAAAACTAAAAAGGTTGAAGTCGCTACCAGACTTCTGGTGTAAATCAACAAAGAGTATTTTACATTTTACAAAACAAATCTCAACAATTTGGTTTGGTTGATTATATCATAAAAATATAATAAATATAACAAGGCCTCGCGGTTGAACTTACAAAACTAAAAAGGTTGACGTCAAAATATAGTCCTTACCAGAGTTCATGGTGTATATTAACAAAGAATCTTGTACATTTTACCAAACAAATCTCTACAATTGGGTTTGGTAGATTTTATTATAAAAATATGATAAATATAACAAGACGTCGCGGTTGAACTTACAGAACTAAAAAAGGTTGAGGTCAAAATACAGTCACTACCAGAGTTCATTGTGTTAATTAACAAAGAATATTGTACATTTTACCAAACAAATCCCTACAAATCGGTTTGGTAGATTTTATAAATAAAAATATGATAAATGTAACAAGACATCGCGGTTGAACCTACAAAACTAAAAAAGGTAGAGGCCAAAATATAGTCCGTACCAGAGTTCATGGTGTATATTAATAAAGAATATTGTAAGTTTTACCAAACAAATCTCTACAAGTCGGTTTGGTAGATTTTATAAATAAAATATAATAAATATAACAAGACATCGCGGTTGAACTTACAAAACTAAAAAAGGTTGAGGCCAAAATATAGTCCCTACCAAAATAGTAAATATAGTTCATGGTGTATATTAATAAAAAATATTGTAAGTTTTACCAAACAAATCTCTACAATTTGGTTTGGTTGATTTTATCATAAAAGTATGTTAACTATAACAAGACCTCGCGGTTAAACTTACAAAACTAAAAAGGTTGACCTCAAAATATAGTCCCTACCAGAGTTCATGCTGTTAATTAACAAGAATATTGTACATTTTACCAAACAAACCTCTACAATTCGGTTTGGTTAATTTTATATTGTAAATATGATAAATATAACAAGATTTCGCAGTTGAACTTACAAAACTAAAATGGTTGACCTCGAAATATAGTTCCTACCAGAGTTCATGCTGTTAATTAACAAAGAATATTGTACATTTTACCAAACAAATCTCTACAATTTGATTTGGTTTATTTTATAATTAAAATATGATAACTATAACAAGACCTCGCGGTTGAAATTACAAAACTAAAACGGTTAAGGTCAAAATATAGTCCCTACCAGAGTTCATGGTGTAAATTAACAAAGGATATTGTACATTTTTACCAAACAAATGTCAAGAATTTGGTTCGGTTGATTTTATGATAAACATATGATTAATATAACATGGCCCTGTGGTTGAACTTACAAAACTGAAAAGATTGAGGTCAAAATATAGTCCCTACCCAGAGTTCCTGGTGTAAATTAACGAAAAAAAATGAACATTTTACCAAACACGTCTCAACAATTTGGTTAGGTTCTATCAAAAAACTGGCCAAGTGCAAGTCGGACTCGCGCACGAAGGGTTCCGTACCATTATCTATAAACATATTATTTTATTCTGTTTTTAGTATTTGTCGTTATAGCGAAAACAATTATTAGTAATAATATTAATATTAAAGACAGACGGACAGCGGAGTCTTAGTAATAGGGCCCCATTTTACTCTTTGAGTACGGAACCCTAAAAACGAGTCATTTAGGGATTACGCGGTATTTTCGATTTTTGGTAAAGTGACGTTCGACGCTCGAGATCACAAACTTGTATTATTCATTGCGCCAACTTCATAAACAAGTCTGCAAAAATCAGAACTACCAACCCCGCCAACTACCCCGTACTTTCAGGCGACATAGTTACTTATTAAGAAAAGTCGGATCATTTTTAATAACCGCGATGAGTACGAAGAAGGCAAAGCCCATGGTTGTAGGTATATGTTTCAGTTTAAGTTCTAGTGACATTGTTACAAGGTTTATTATTCCAGTTTAACAAGGTTTTACAAAATAAATATCACGGAACAATATACTTAACACAAATATAATGCGGATTTCAGTAGCGTTGATATCTTTAGATATTCAAAGGCATCTTTTAAAATGCAAGTAATTAATAGTGTTAAGAATAAGCAGCATAAATAGTATTAGAAATAGGTAACTCACCTCTTATTATGTTTAAAAATGTTGTAGTATTATACTTAAGTTACTAAATCTATTTGATTTACTCTAAATATGGGATTTATACAATAATATTGTCATTAGGATAAACTATAGCAATATATTCTCATTTGCGGTAACCTATATAGATTTACATGCTTGGTTATGCTTTCATCTTCAAAACAAAAAAAAACAATTACTCAAACTTAATTTAAAAAAAAATCATCTGTCTTTCACAAATGTTGTGATAGTCCGTTAAATTGTTTACATATCAAGTTATCTAGGTAAACTTGTAATTGGCCATACTACTGTGTATTATAGTATATGTTACGTACTTTGTATAGCTGTTGGTTTTCTGAATAAATAATAATAATAACTAATGCACTTGCTAGTTAGAGCAACAAAGAGAGAGATAAACGAACTTAGTTTGTTTTCGTTTCACGGTGGCTCCTCAGACTACACTACGCTAAATGGAATAAGTAGGTACCTATTAGGTATATTGTGTAAATACGTAAATATGAAGTAAATCGAGTTTTCTTTCGATTTAAATTATATACATGTATATAAAAGATACTCTTGGTTTTATTAGTATATAGGTATAAAAG
Source organism: Epinotia brunnichana (assembly GCA_963854355.1). Taxonomy (NCBI): domain Eukaryota; kingdom Metazoa; phylum Arthropoda; class Insecta; order Lepidoptera; family Tortricidae; genus Epinotia; species Epinotia brunnichana. Next base: position 95,249 of record CAWKZR010000018.1, read on the forward strand.
TTAATGTAGTTAGCACAATTATTAGAATTACGTACGACTTAGTTTTGCTTCAATCATTATTAAAACGACATTACTTAAGTATCATAACCTATAAGGCATAGGTTACTGTAGGCAATTGTATGTAACATGTATTTAACCTAAACCTATTTACAAATTAGTAATTAATTAATTATTAACTCTGTACTTATTATGATGTTTATAATCACACAGATAAACTGTTCCGACAGTTTTGCGAGACCATTTTAGTTATTATGTTTATATACTCTGTGTATTAAATAAAATTAAATAATAATCTAGGCCGCCTTTCACGTTGTATGTAGGTACCTACCTAGCTAGACTATACCCAAATTAATAATTTGCAGAGCCATACCACAGATTGCCATACCTATTCCCAGACAAAAAAAGTAAAGTTGCGTAGGTACTTACTTAATGATTATCTATGTAGTAATTAGGCTTTAACGACGTTAAAGTTTTCGTGGCTTTTCCTTAATACGAGTAAGTAATATCCTTCCTTATCCTTACTAATAGTATGAATGTGAAAGTGTGTTAATTGGTTGGTCCTTCCTTGGTGTTTGTTTGGACGTCTTCATAAATAAGCAAAATACTTACGTTTGTCACGCGGGCCAAGCCACTGACAAAACGAGTAAGTATATACTACATGGTGTATCAGTCAGCAGCAGAAGTAGCAACACAAAATAACACGCTCGAAATTATCTAGAAAGTCCGTATCCTTTTGACATTAGAGCCATGTGTAGGTCATTTTGAGCACTTTGACCCGCGTAGCTACTTTTGCTGCTGGATGACCTTTAACTTTATCATTGATTAATTGACGTCTTAAAATATACAATTGGTAAATTACCTAAATACCTAATCATTACATAGTATACAACAAAGTCGCTTACGTTTTTTACAATAGATAGAGTGATTCAAGAGGAAGGTTTATATGTATAATTCATGCATGTATTATACGTATAAATCCGTGCGAAGCCGGGGCGGGTCGCTAGTTATAAGTATATAATCAAGTAATAAATCGTTTTGTCTTTACTTGTTGGTCGTAGGAATGAGATTCTATTGCTTTGTTATTTTGCAACCTTTCACGCCACACAAAATAGTATTAAGTACTTACCTAGTCTATTTTTTCCAACAACATTAACACGAAACATTTGGCGTTTAGTAGGTACATAGGTAACTATCTACTCGTACCTTTTGAGAAAGCGCTGCAGTCACTACCAGACCTATACCTTGTTAAAATTACCAAAGAGTTTGGTAATTTTAACTAGGTAAATGTCTGGTACATTTTACAAAACAATACCGCTGCATGCATAGTTCCATCCTACTCAATTTATAAACATAAGAGTGAGATGTGACTATTCCCCTCCCCGACTGCCCTGCGGAGGTGCGCCCCTTCCCCCGGCTACAGCATCTTGCGATGCGCGCGCGGCACGGCAGGCTTCATTGCGTTGAGGTAGTTCATTGTATATAGTCACTTTGTTTTGTTTGCGTTTTAATGAAATTTTCTTGGTGCGCCATTTCATTTCGGCTGGTGCGTGGTGGATTTAGTTTGCAAAGTGTAACCAACTATGGATCTCGACGATGACTTAAGTGTGGGGGTGACTGAATATTTGAAGGAATGGGAATTATCTCAATCTACCATAACAAGTTTTGAAGGTAAGCATTAGAACGATATTACACTAAAAGTGCTAAATTGGCAACACTGATACCTTACTAATTAATTGTGAATAAGAATGATATTGTATGTGAATAACGTACTTATTCCATTGTTAGTTCTTTATTGTCTGAAACACAAGGGTAACCTAAAGTTGACACCGTATATGGATTCCCCACCCATACCTCCTTATTATTAATGATTAAATATAATAATTTTGTGATTATAGTTTAATATGAATAGGAAGCTTAACTCAGGCTTAGATATTGACCTAGAAATATTGGTTACGTATTACCTACCTAATTACTTTGATTAATTTACAAAACGAATTTCAGTAAAATTTACCAAATCGGTTTGGTTGGCCATCGTTGCGTTTGTATTTTGTCTGTATGTAACTAACTGAACATTAAATAATGAGTTTAAAGACTGATGAATTACATATATGTCTTATTTTTTAGAAAATCAGATTTCGTTAAATTTGCTCGACTCCATTCAAGAAATGAACTGAAGGAGCTGATTCCCAGTTTAAAGGAAATAATATTATTCAAGCGGGGGTTGAACAAACTCCAAAACATTATTCGAGTAAGTATTCCTGTCTGTTTTACATTTATTATCCATTTAACGGCCTCCGTAGCCCAGTTGGTAGTGACTCTGCCTACGAAGCTGGAGGTCCCGGGTTCGAATCCCGGTCAGGGCATTTATTTGTGTGTTTATCACGAATATTTGTTCCTGAGTTATGGATGTTATATATGTATATAAGTATCTATATGTATTTATCTGTTATATATATCGTCGCCTAGTACCCACAACACAAGCCTTATTGAGCTTACCGTGGGCCTAGGTTGATTTGTGTAAGATTGTCCCGTAAAAAAAAAAAAAAAAAAAAAAAAAAAAAAAAAAAAAAAAAAAAAAAAAAAAAAAAAATACTACATTTAAATGCGAAAGTGTGTCAGTCTGTCTGTTGCCTCTTAACGCTTAAACCGCTAAACCGATTTAGATGAAATTTGGTATCAAGATAGTTTGAGTCCCAGGGAAGGACATCAAATAGTTTAAGTCGGTGAAGTAGGTGGTAAAAAATTGTATGGAGCTACGATATAAACGAGTTCCACGCGGACGGAGTCACGGGCAGAAGCTGGCAAAGAAAAACATAAAAAATCCGAAATTAAAAAGAGAAAATAATAAGAGCCCGTTCACGCGCTCACTGGTAAATTATTGAGATTATTTAAATTTAACGATAAATATAAAAAAAAAGCCGCTGATAAAATCAAAAGAAAAACGGCCATCATAATTTTGGACGCATAGATTGACGGATCCAGCAACGTAAAAACTAGTACATCAAACTTATTCATAAATTTAAATATTCTAAAATATTTACCAGTGGCGCTAGTCAGTACGTGAACGGGCTCTTTTTAGATGAAATTTGGGATGTAGGATACTTTCATCCCGGAAATCAGTCCGCGAGTCTGACTCTTGACCGCTTTTTAATTTATGGTAACACCCCCTGATAAATAATTTACATACTTGAATTTCTTATTATTCAATATTTGTTTTTGGCTCGACAAAACGTGATGGATGAAGAACAAAATACCTAGGCATTTCGCACATTAAGTCAAATACATAAAATCGTTTTTTTTTCCAGATTAAATTGGATTTTGAAACCAAGTTTAAAGGATCAGAGCTCCTACTATTCAAGAAATGGCCCAACTTCTTAGAGAATGCGTTTATTCATTTGAAAACGTTTAAAGCTGCTTCTGTCTACATTAAATTGATCGAAGAAAATCCAAGCAAAGGTTGGTTATCATAATATTTATTAAAAAATCACGAATATCACCCCAAAATCGAAACGTCGAGGAAATAGCAATTCGTGGATTCGTATTTACTGACGGATTAAGCTACGCTTCGTCCGTCAAACTCTACCCATCCACGAATTGCTTTTTTCCGCCCTCTGCAATAATGTACTTTTACGTGATTGGTTATCATTATTCTGATATTTAATAAGTGTTGAATAGGGTGTTGGCACCAAATAAAAAAACCAATATTGTATAAACATAATGTTTGATCTAATTAAGTCAACAAATATGCATCATACATAACTAAATATTTATTTTTATTTTCCAGATATAAAATATAATAATAATTGGATATAAAATAGTTCCACCTGTGAGATTACACTACAAAGATACAGATGGTAAAGAAAAACCGTAAAGCCAAGCATTCAAGAAGCTATGAACAGTTTCATTCTTCATGCAAAGGTATAATTTCATTTTTAACACTATTGTGTGATGACGACTTTCCATACAAACGGCCATAAGGATTTAATATAAACTCCAATACAAATTTTCACTACCCATTTTACTTCCTTAGGGGATGATTTTCAGGATAAAACTATCCTAATCAGTTCTATCGGAAGACCAGCGCTGGCAGCAATGCCAGCATTATGCTGAGATAGAAACGTTTCGTGACAAACGCTGTGTGTTGTTTGTCTCGAATAAATGTTTCTTTCTTTCTTTCTATCTCCTTCCTCGGGACTCAAATTATCTCGATACCTACTAAATTTCATAACAGACATACAGATATACAGACAGACACACTTTCGCATTTTTAATACTAAAAGGTACGAAATTTGAAATAAATTATAGCCTGTCATATTTAATATTATATAAAGCTGCAATACCACTCATTTCCGGTGACACAATTGATCTCCGGGAAGGAGTCATGGTGGAGGTTAGGTTTTGATATGGGTGTATAGAGGTCGGCGAGGTTACCACCAGAAAAATCTGACTTTTTCGGATTTGGCTCTGAGTAAAAAATTGCTCTACTGCCCGGCTAAACGGTAACAGCTAGGTTATGGGTGCTCGACCAAATGTCATAGGGAACCGCGTGCAGTTTTTGATGGCGGAAAAAAAATTAAAAAAAAACAAAGTTTTTTTTTAATTTTTTTTCAAAATGGTCCTAGAGCTTTGAAATTTGGCTAGCGGGATCCTATATGGCTCTAGATTCTGAAAACCAAAAAAAAAAGTTTCTAGCTTTAAAAAAAATTTTGTATGGGGAATTTTTTCGATTTTTTTTTCCGGCCAAACCGCTCGACTTTTGAATAGGGGTCTCGACCAAATGTCATAAAGGTTCCCAAGAGGAGTGCAACCGCATTTTTTTTTGGCCGAAAAAAAAAAGTTTTTTTTTTTTGAAATTTCAAATTGGTCACAGCGCGCCGAGATTTGGCATGCGGGGACTTGAGGGGCCCAAGAGTTGTAAAAAGAAAAAAAAATTGGAAAAAATCCAAAATGGCGGACGGTATGGGCAAAACAAATTTGCGAGGCCGTAGGCCGAGCTGCGGGAGCTTAAGGCTTGGCTACTATTCCTTGCCCGGAGTGTCTTACAAGCGAACCTGAGGGCCGAAGGCCCGAAGGTGAGCTTCGAGGCACGCGAAGGCCGAAGGCCGAGCTCCGCGTAGGGCCGAAGGCCCGAAGCGTCCAGCGAGGCCGTAGGCCGAGCTGCGGGAGCATAGGACTGTGCGACTATGCCCCCGAGTGTCTTTTGTCGTAGGCGAAGGCCGGAGGCCGAGCGACGCGAAGGCCGAAGGCCGAGCTCCGCGTAGGGCCGAAGGCCCGAAGCGTCCTGCGAGGCCGTAGGCCGAGCTGCGGGAGTTTAAGGTTGTGCTACCACTCACTAACCCCCGAGTGTGTTAAAAGCGAACCTGAGGGCCGAAGGCCCGAAGGTGAGCTTCGTGGCAGGCGAAGGCCGAAGGCCGAGCTCCGCGTAGGGCCGAAGGCCCGAAGCGTCCCTTCAGAGCGCGCTTACTACGCGAGCCCGAGGGCCGGAGGCCCGAAGGGCGAGCCTACGCGGACACTTACTACCCCCGAGTGTCTTAAAAGCGAACCTGAGGGCCGAAGGCCCGAAGGTGAGCTTCCCGGTAGGCGAAGGCCGAAGGCCGAGCGCCGCGAAGGCCGTAGGCCGAGCTGCGGGAGTTTAAGGTTGTGCTACCACTCACTAACCCCCGAGTGTCTTAAAAGCGAACCTGAGGGCCGAAGGCCCGAAGGTGAGCTTCGTGGCAGGCGAAGGCCGAAGGCCGAGCTCCGCGTAGGGCCGAAGGCCCGAAGCGTCCCTTCAGAGCGCGCTTGCGGAAACCCTACGCCCCCCAAGTGTCTTTAAGCGAACCTGAGGGCCGAAGGCCCGAAGGTGAGCTTCCAGGTACGCGAAGGCCGAAGGCCGAGCTCCGCGTAGGGCCGAAGGCCCGAAGCGTCCCTTCAGAGCTCGCTCTCTACGCGAGCCCGAGGGCCGAAGGCCCGATGGGCGAGCCCACGCGGACACACACCCCCCGCACCTTCCCGTCACAAGCAAGAATAGAGTGCAAATTCCTACTTACAAAAATACCCTCCGCTTTTCCCTTCCCATAGCGGAATTTCACTTTCCTTTTCCTTGGTAATTCAAAAACCAAAATAATACAGGCAGATTTTGAATAATAAAGTCAAAGGTTCAAATAGGTACCGCGGCGCGCTCGCGCGCCGCGCCGCAGGCAAATACTAGTTAATATTATATAAAGCTGCAATACGATTCATTTCTCTTGACACAATTGATCTCCGGGAAGGAGTCATGGTGGAGGTAAGGTTTTGATATGGGTGTATAGAGGTCGGCGAGGTTACCACCAGAAAAATCTGACTTTTTCGGATTTGGCTCTCAGTAAAAAAATGCTCTACTGCCCGGCTAAACGGTAACAGCTAGGTTAGGGGTGCTCGACCAAATGTCATAGGGAACCGCGTGCAGTTTTTGATGGCGGAAAAAAAATTAAAAAAAAACAAAGTTTTTTTTTAATTTTTTTTCAAAATGGTCCTAGAGCTTTGAAATTTGGCTAGCGGGATCGTATATGGCTCTAGATTCTGAAAACCAAAAAAAAAAGTTTCTAGCTTAAAAAAAAAATTTGTATGGGGAATTTTTTCGATTTTTTTTTCCGGCCAAACCGCTCGACTTTTGAATAGGGGTCTCGACCAAATGTCATAAAGGTTCCCAAGAGGAGTACAATCGCATTTTTTTTTGGCCGAAAAAAAAAAGTTTTTTTTTTTTGAAATTTCAAATTGGTCACAGCGCGCCGAGATTTGGCATGCGGGGACTTGAGGGGCCCAAGAGTTGTAAAAAGAAAAAAAATTTGGAAAAAATCCAAAATGGCGGACGGTATGGGCAAAACAAATTTGCGAGGCCGTAGGCCGAGCTGCGGGAGCTTAAGGCTTGGCTACTATTCCTTGCCCGGAGTGTCTTACAAGCGAACCTGAGGGCCGAAGGCCCGAAGGTGAGCTTCGAGGCACGCGAAGGCCGAAGGCCGAGCTCCGCGTAGGGCCGAAGGCCCGAAGCGTCCAGCGAGGCCGTAGGCCGAGCTGCGGGAGTATAGGACTGTGCGACTGTGCCCCCGAGTGTCTTTCGTCGTAGGCGAAGGCCGGAGGCCGAGCGACGCGAAGGCCGAAGGCCGAGCTCCGCGTAGGGCCGAAGGCCCGAAGCGTCCTGCGAGGCCGTAGGCCGAGCTGCGGGAGTTTAAGGTTGTGCTACCACTCACTAACCCCCGAGTGTGTTAAAAGCGAACCTGAGGGCCGAAGGCCCGAAGGTGAGCTTCGTGGTAGGCGAAGGCCGAAGGCCGAGCTCCGCGTAGGGCCGAAGGCCCGAAGCGTCCCTTCAGAGCTCGCTCTCTACGCGAGCCCGAGGGCCGAAGGCCCGAAGGGCGAGCCCACGCGGACACACACCCCCCGCACCTTCCCGTCACAAGCAAGATAAGAGTGCGCGATCTCTCTGACAAAAAATACCCTCCGCTTTTCCCTTCCCATAGCGGAATTTCACTTTCCTTTTCCTTGGATATACTAAAACCAAAATAATACAGGCAGATTTTGAATAATAAAAGTCGAAAGCATTTTAGTTAATATATTTTAAAGGACACGTGCGTGTTGCTTAAAAGAGCGAACTCATGGTTTTTGAACCAAAGAGTGGGACCGTTGGTACAGTGCCACCAGTGTATTTATACGGAGCTGCACTTCAGCAAGTCTCGCAGTTTAAATACCTGGGACACTGGGTGACCGAAGACCTGTCGGATGGAGTGGATATGGAGAGGGAGAGGCGATCCATGGCAGTCCGCTGTAATATGTTGGCCCGCAGGTTTGCACGTTGTACGAAGCAAGTTAAAGTAACACTTTTTAAGGCATACTGTCAAAGCTTCTACACGTGCAGCCTGTGGGTCAGATATTCCATTAGTACCCTTAATAGCCTAAGGGTACAGTACAACAACGCGTTCAGGATGCTGATGGGACTGCCGCGCTACTGCAGTGCATCAGGTATGTTTGCGGAGGCCCGGACTGATGGTTTTCACGCCATTTTGCGTAAACGTGCGGCATCCCTGATGCGACGCGTGCACGCCAGCTCCAACAGCCTCCTACGCGTTGTGGCCGGCAGGCTGGATTGCCCGTTCCAACACCACTGGATGCAACTGCATGTGAATGGGATGCGGGCAATCTAGGCTGCGTAAGTTTTAGTACTAAGTTAATATTTTATTTATCATTGTAATTTGTGTCCACTAACATTAGTTTAATAATAAGTGTTTTTATTGCTACTAACCACAAATATGGATGTACATGTCCGAAATAAATTGCAAAACAAATGCAAATATTGCGCTACAAAAACAATGTGATTCACGCTAGAATGGACCTTATCCGGCCCGGGCCGTTTTCTAAGAAAAAAGACGGCGTTTTTGCGCAGCTGACGTTATACCCAAGCCCGGCCGAGCCACGGCCGGGCCGGGCCGTGCCGACACCGAGCCGATTCCGAGCCTCGGCCGGGTTTGGGTATGGCTCGGCCACGCAAAAACGCCGTCGTTTTTCTTAGAAAACGGCCCGGGCCGCATAAGATATATACTATTTGATGTTAGATTAATTGTATAATATATGTTTTCAATCTTTGGAGTTATGAACATTATAATACACTTTAATCGTTAAATCAATTGGTATATATCTTAATAACGTTATACTTTACAAAAGTAGATATTTTGAAATTATATATTTCGTTCATTATATCCAGTGAATGTTAACACTCAACAAGCTTATACAAAGTGAGCGTATATATTATGAATGTTATATGATCTGTTCTTATATCTCTTTGCGAGGCCGAGGGCCAAGCTCTGAGAGATTAGCTTTCATTTGTTTCAAGACCTTCTACCAGTTTACGCATCTTACCTGAGCGACAACTATTTACAAGGGCTAAGGGAGTTTTTTTTTTTACAGTTTAGGGTAAATTGTAAAATACACTTGGACCATTTTCTGTTAAATCGGTTAGTCTAAGGTTTGAGTATTACCTTTTAACCAGCTACAACTATTAAGAGGTATAAGGTTGGAAGCATTTTTTCTTCTATACACTTTTGTTTTAATTGGTACTCTTAATAAAACAAACAAATGATATAGATGGTTTATTTCTTACGTTTTTAATATTAGAATTGTTTACATTATAAATTATGTCACCATGAGAATTATATAATATTATAATTATACCTACCTATATAGGTTATCCACATGACTATATGCCAAAATAAAGGAAAAATTTAAAAATTTAGGGTCCGAGTCAGATTCGAACAAAACTTAAGTTAGTCACACAACTTTTTAGATACTATATTGCCTACCATCCATCACCTCACAAAAATTCAAACATTCCTTGTATACAGCCGTCCTTCTCCATGCAAACAAATCACACTCAGGTGCTGGCTGGCAGCACTGCCAACAACGGGCGCACCCGCAGCCTCAAGCTCACGCGGGGAACCTTGGGGACATATATTGTATTTATTTTTTGTTGCAACGTAAATACTAACTGCTACATTATGCTGTGTCTAACCCCTTTAGCATCACACATTGGTATGTGTTGTATGTAACTGTATAGTTTGGTGTAAAGTCGGATTTCCATGTTGCATATATTTCACAGGACCAGTTAGATACAAATTACACATGTGCACAATACTATAAGTATACTTAACGGCTTTGTGGTGGACACAATCTTGGAAGTTACAGTGGCGAACAGTGATAAACTTATAAAACAAATCTCAACTTAACCATATAATTAATGGAATTATCACTGTTCATAAGAGACACCTGAACGCGAGCATGGGCAGGCTATGTACATAGATATGCAAGCTATCTACAACGCAGGAGGCCGTTGATTGAGCTGATGATGTCGCACAGCCGTGAATGGCGGCGCGCCGCGGTCACGCGCAGTACAGTCCCGTCCAAAGCTTTCCTCGTAACGACGTAAATAGGGCGCGTCGCCGATGGAATGTTACATTGTGGTACGCAGACGTTGCGGCCCGCTCACGCCTCACCGGCATTCCACTCGAAGCTGCACGTCACTCATTTAAGTCACACTTATTTAGCCCAATTTTACTGTTTAAACAACATCATTTGAAAGCTTCTGCGTTAGTATATCCACATAGGCCACGAATTGAACATTCATTATATAGGGTTACCTGAAAATATAGAAGAAAACATTATAACACAGATTTTTAAGGTTTTATTGTTTACACAATATATATATATATATATATACGTTATGATGTTTGTGATGAATATATCAAAATTATGACTTACACACATTCCTTTGTTTAAATGAATATGGTGAAGGATTGATTTTTCCACCGTTGCTTGTAATTTCTTTATTAAATAAGTGTTTAAAGTGGGCCTACGTATAATGTAATTTGTAAACAACACCGCCCACAGATAAAGCAGAAGACAAGTGTCAAATACAAATGCGTTTGCTCAGCAAGCGTTGCAGTACTTGTCATTTTTTCGCTCGATGTTGGTATCCCATGTTTCCAATGCATATTTGTTTGGAAAATAACCATAATTTAGTTTATTTATTTGTTTCAATAACAAAAGTGCATTAAGGTAGGCACATAACATTTACAAGTTGTATTAATATTATGATGTACAATTTTATCTCATTTTAACTACAATTACAATTGCATTTCTCTTAATAGTTGGAAATATTAAATTTTACTATGACATATTAAGTAAATGCTTATTATTTTTAAATACACAATTGTTACTAATATACTTGTAAAATTTAATAAGATACAAATTTGATTTCCTAATGATGAATCCTCGTCACGACAAGCGTCGAGAGAGATGGTTGTATACAAATATCAATACGTGTGACAGAAAAAGATATATAATTTGTTGTTTTGAATATCTTCAGTGTTACCAGAAATTAATTCAAAGAAAAATCGATGTTCAAATACGATAATCGTTGCTTAAATTTAATATAATTATTTTCAAATGCTATTTAGGTAATATTTATTATTATAATATTAATTATGATAGTCATGATTCACTTGCGATTCTTGTATCAGACTTGTCTAAAATTGTCAGAATTGAGTATCGAAAGGAAATATTGGAAGTGATTTAAAATCGTACGACTCGGTGCTCCATTCACCACGGTCGTAACCACATACCAGCAATATTTGTCTATATCGTAATAACCGATTGCCTTGATTGGATGCGATCTTAAATATTATAATCAAAAATTTACATTACTCAACGCTTTTGGATCGTTCCACAAATCGATTTTTGCCTCTTTTTTCTGTGAATGAGATATTTGACGCCATCTGTATGCAGTCCTCCGTATGATTTCGACTCGTGTGGATAAGAACCAGAAGCACGGCATCCTGCCATTTTCTATCCCTATCTCACTCTATCTTGTAACTTCATACTGCTTTGCTCGTGTCGTCATCGCACTCGGACGTGTAACATTGGAAGAATTCTGCGACCAAAATCCGTCGCAAACTCTGGGATAGTGTTATGAAAAGAAATTCATCAGAATGTCTGTGTGAATACTGAATATAACTATAGAAAACACATACATATTTTATGGTTATAATTCGGAATAAAAAGTTCTATAGGTACTAATTTGTACATACAGTTTTTTTATCACAACCATCTTCAATGTGAATGGATCAAATGTTTGCCGTCTTTTTCTATCATATAGCTGTGTCTTTAGGATGTTGTGACAAATTGCCCCAGGTGTTTAGACGCTTCAACGCAACGTAATTACGCCAAGTATGAAAAATAGTGGGCGTCGGTTAAAATAGTATAGTTATGTAATGTTATTGAAACTATGACATTAAATAATTTTAGTTAAATTAATTGGATTACAAAAGTTTTTTTAGAATAATCCACTTTCCAAATTATAATCGAATTGTAAATCAATAAATACGTAATCGATTATATTAGATGACCCTGGCAATACTCAAATTTTCACTGTTTTAAAATAAAACAGAAGACTCCATTTCTGTTGCGTTCTGACGCTCTAATAGTATACAAGTATTGTTTTGTTTGTGCTGTTAATAGTTTCTGTTACAGGTAAGTTTATAAATAATGTTAATATTTACTTAAAAATAAATTAAATAAACATTTTTTATAGTCAATTAGTAAGAAATCGTTAATATTATGTTGTGTACTTAACGAACTAAAGAGATTTACTTTTAACAGTTTCATGAAAGCAAGTGTTAATTACGTGTGTTATAATATTTATATTTTTTTGAGATTTGAAAGGTGGAAATACATTTATTTATGTGCATATCCACTCCGCGTAACCTTGGATTATGTACGTTCCAAGGTCGAGCGGATTCATTTTTGGTTTATATTATCAAAATTCATTCCTGGTTTATGTAACACTGAAGCTTTCGCTAAATACCTACTTATTTGCGGATCTGTAACAAACTTAAGGACAATCGGCCCGTTATAGATATCTAAGTTCAACTTAATAGTTTGTTTCAATGTTTTTTAAACTCTTATTTCAGATAATGAATTCTCCAGCAACGCCTACTCTTCCAGGTTAGTTTTGTAATGATATTTTTGTTAAGAACCGATTCAAATCGGAATGGCAGCGGCAGGCTACCGTCGCCGGCTGCCACACCACGCGAAGTTTCTCGATTGTTCTCACACTATCCATCTCGATCTTATTAGAAAACGAAAGAGTCGTAGGTATAGTGCGAGAAAAACCGAAGGAGCTCGCGCGCCGTTATGCACCGTACAATACCTATCGCTTGAAAAGCTCTCGTCGTGCGGTTGCCTGCGGCGTCGTCACCGGCTTCACGTCGCCGTAAACGTTTGAGCCGAGCGGCTACGTGGCCCCGCGTATCCTTTTTGAGATTTACAAGCGATACTGGTCTTTTAAATATGTGGATAAAGTTTAAAATTATTCTTTGTTTGAATCGGTCATAAACTTGTTGCTACTTTGTTTAGGCGTGAACCCCACACAGAGACGGCATGGGGCGAGGAGGCGGCGCAGGCACGATGCCGCTTGGATGCCGCTCCAAAACATTTGTATACAAAATGTACTAAGAAGACGTATTTTGAATTACACAGAAGCGGCGCGTCGCAGGCACCGCCTTCAATTCACCAATGCACCTTATTACATTGTATTAAGGTCTACAATTGTTTGAAGCGGCATCATGCCTGCGCCACGCTTGCGCCTCGCCCTCGCCGTATGACGTCTCTGTGTGGTTTACGCCTTAGATACCTACATACTATATTTTTGTTATAATGACACAAAGTGAGCTAAATGGATGCCAATGCCGTTTTGCCGTGTAGATATAGGTAATCGCGGCTATTTTAAAGTGTTTAACATTTGATTATTTATTGAATCTGAATTGATTTTGAATTTCACTGTCTTGCATTCACCACAATTTAATTTCCCTGTATAATTCAGTAACTATCGTACCGCACCTGCTTGATGTTTAGCCACACTAAATAATAACACTGCGCCGCAACAATAACGTAACAAAGTGCGTTTGATAAAACACCTAAAAATAAATTATTTCTTTACATTACAGATGCAGAGGAATCATTTGAGTGCATCGCCGTGGGTAAGTTTTTACTGGTAAACCAATTTCTCTCTCTCTCTTATTTCATTTAATCAGTCACATTTTTGTCTAAAGTGGTTGATTGACACCTAAATGATTGTTGCCGTATTGTAGAAATATCCTTATTTAGTCATTTTTCGGGTTCTGTACTGTACACAAAGGGCTAAACGGGACCTTATTACTAAGACTCCGCTGTCCGTCTGGCTGTATGTCCGTTTGTCACCAGGCTTTATCTTATGAACCGTGATAGTCAGACGGTTGAAATTTACACATTTCTGTTGCCGTTATAACAACAAATACTAAAAAAAACAGAATAAAATAAATATTGAAAAGGGCACCCTTACAGCAAGCGTTGTTTTTTGATATTAGATAATGGCACGGAACCCATCTTGCGCGAGTTCGGCTCGCACTCATACCTATGGTTTATTTTTTTGTATGAAACATACTTAGATAATGCGTTATCATAAATGTGACCATTTAAGACGACGTCACTAAATTACGTGACTAATTATGTGACTGATTAAAAAATGTATTTATCAATGGCAATTATTGTCTGAACTAGAAAAATTTAAATAAAATATACGTATGTCAAAGCATATCAATTTCATGTAAAATAAATGTCAAATGTACAAGAAATATAAATCGGAAATTACAGCCATAATATTAACACCATAAATAATTTATCACTAGGGAATTCTATATTACGAATAAGTATGATAAATTTGATAAAGTTAGAAAAAAATATACAAAATAATAATAATATTAATTTGAAATAGCATCAAAATAGAATTGTCTAATAGGTATTGTTTTTGGTCGGTGAATTCCTTTACAGCGACTTTGACAATACAAAGTCTTTCAGTTGGTGTCCAAAACCATCATCCGATGATTCATTACTGAGACTGGCGGGTAGTCTTTCATAAAAAGCGGGGCGAGGCCTATTAGGTACGCGCGGTGACTTGTCTGACTGAGCGCGAGGCGCCGCGGCAAGACTTGTAATCGCCCCGTCTGACGGGTGATTCAGCCAGGGGTATTCACTTTTTTAAATAACCTTTATATTTTTACGTGTGAACATTATTACTTCATATACATAAAGTGAATGATGAGTCAACATATTATATTGTTTAAAAAGCTGTTTACATGAGTGCCTCGGAGTCACACCTGCCAGTAAACTCAATTCTCGTTTCTGTAATTTAAATACTCCGTCCGAATCTGTTGAGTTTCCCCATAAAATACCATATGACATATATGTTCCACTGTATGTATACTTATATATATTTTTTATGTATGATCGCCGATTTCTCCGTCAATTGTGGACCGATTTCCAAAATTCTTTTTTTATTCGAAAGAGTATACTCCCGAGGTGATCCCATCGTCACTAATTCAGTATCTGATGATGGAATCCCAGGGAAATTGAGGGCAACCTTCAAATTGTATAGACACACGTGTAGCAATTTCGGTAATTTCTATTATAACTCGTGTATTTACCCTCGGAAGTAGCAATTTAGGTGAAGTGGAACTGATGACGAAAACTACATATGACTTATTGAACTCCTCAAAGATGTAAAGTATGTCTAGGATTCAGACATGATTCCGTTGCAGTAGCAACTAATGTAGTGTTAATTCTGAAATCCTTGAGGAATCGACGGAACTCCTCAAATATTATCAGCCCACACCACATAGCGACTTGAGTGTATTCTGTAATAATCTACGCATTTGCTCTCGGAGAGCAGTTCATGTGATAAATTGAAAAAGGTAATTTTAATAATGTATATATGTTTACGAGGATTTAGCAATAGGTAAACCGCTCCGCCTATTACGATGCACCAAGGGTATTTCTACTTCCTTGACTGCAAAAATTCAGTTTCGAATTTTAGTTTACCTTTTTAACCCCCGATACAAAAGAGGGGTGTTATAAGTTTGACGTGTCTGTGTGTCTGTATGTGGCATCGTAGCTCCTAAACGAATGGACAGATTTGATTTTTTTTCATCCGAAAGCCGACGTGATCTTTATGGTTCTTAGCTATATTTCAACAAAATCGGTTAGATAATTTTTGATATATTGAACTTTGATATGAAAAAGTTGCGGATTTTTCTACTTTTCTAAGTTGTAGTTATTACGTTAATAGCCTGCTGCTGAACTGTTCGAAGGTGGGTCCCTAATTTACTCTACAGTAAGCATATTTTTTAAGCATGTTGCAATGTCATAACTAATGGATGGGTTGTCGTTGTCAAGTCTTAAAACATTCATTCTAATACATTTTTAACCTACTACACCAAGATCTAACATACATATATATAGTATATGTATATAGATAATCACATTATTATGCACTTATCAATTAAACTTTTTTTACTATCAACTAAAACATAAATAACGGCATGAGTTTTGTGTGTTTATTTTTAATGTGTGACAAGTAATAACATTGTTTTTTTTTTTTTTTTTTTTCTTCTATATTTACCTAACATTGTGTATACGTATAGGTTGTTTATTTATTATTCACAGATGAGTATTGTAAAAGTTGTTAGTTGTTGTTGTGCACTATCACTATAATATAAAGGCTTTATTAACTTTTTTCGAAAATGTTCTCTATACTAATTAATTATTCTGCTAAATAGGATCAACGCATCAAGGCGATGTTGACCTATTTAAAGGTATTAATTCACAATGTGTTGCGATGTCAGCATGTGCAACTACATTTTCCTGTATTAAAAATCGCGAAAAATTCACTGCCGGCGAAATTGACTCTATCTTAAATAGTGGTCATAGTCTCTATCTCGAAAAACGTCCCGAGACAACTTGGTACGATCCTAACGTTGAACGATATTTAGCTGTCGACGAATTACCTTCCGATATACGAGTAGGGAACCATTTGGCAACAATCACCACTCGCTGGCTAAACAACGGCTTGTATCCAACATCACTGCAAAATCATTGCGCGCAACTAAACGAATTAGAGGCAACTTTAGGTAACATCGTTTTCGATGCTGACCATTCCGATGTACGTGATAGTTACATTTTTACGGGATTTAACAATACAGTATCTTTTTGGCGGCATGATAATGAATTTTATTATTTCAACAGTCACGGTGTCGATAAATTCAACAAATATCACCCCGACATACGTGCACTGCATGCGGCCAGGTTGTTTCGATGCCCGAGCATCAAAACACTGGCAAAGCTATTGTTCACCATAGTAATGTATGGTAACAACAATCAGTACGAGATTAATAGAATAAGTTTAGTGTCTTCTCGCGTTCATTTACCATCTCGTACTGCAGTAGCAGTCTTAGACATACTTCCGATCACAGAGCCTGCTCCATCAGTTGAGAAAGTGGATTTAAAATTGACTTGCAATAAACCGGTCGTAGTATTAGAGAAAATCCCAATTTCTGATCTTGCCCCGTATACGAAAGATATCTGCTCCTACGATCTGAAATTATCATCTGGCCAACCAGTAGTCGCTTTAGAGAAATTGCCTATATCGGAATTGTCAGCCAAGCAGATCGCGCAATATGCTCCAGATTTAAAGCTGTCGTATCTTAAACCAACGGTGATTTTGGATCGTTTGCCTTCAACTCCAGCGGTGGAAACCAAAATTGATGGGCAAAAACCGCGGGGGCGACCCAAGAAACAGAAAAGGGGTAGAACGGGTAGCGTCACGAATGCCCATCTCAATGCAGCTGTAAAATACAATAAAAATAATGCGGATACGATTAGGGAGACCAAAAAATCCAGTTATCAGCAAACACGAACATCGAAAATCGCCGCAGTAAGCCGCTACAATCAAGAAAACCCAAATGTTAATTTAGCCGCAGTAAACCGTTATTCAAAAGCGAACCCGGATGTTCAAAGGGCTGCCCGGCAGCGCTATGAAAAACGTAGGCATATCGATGTAAATTTACGCGATTCCTCTAACCTCATAGGACAACGCAGTGCAGATGACTTGAATCCCGTTCAAACTTATAGTTTGAAGAAGTATCCTTTGTTGAGTTCCGACATTTACAAATGTCGTTATTGTCTCGCACCTCTCTTCGACGAAGAGAAATCGCGTACCATGTGGTGCTGTGGTAGCGGTGCCTACAAGGTACAAAATTTCCCTCCTCTTACCGAGGACTTTTACTGGCATCCATCTTTTCAGAGAAGTTCACGAGCATATAATAATTTGTTCGCTTTCAGCGCCTTGGGAACTTCTCACGGTTTCCATCATCCCGAAATGGGCATTTCCTTTGTTAAAGTACAGGGCCGCGTTTATCATAGAGTTTTCGATCTGAGTTACACTGACTCAACCAATCCCATCGGTCTTTACATTCAAGACGATGACGAGCGCGAGAGGCTCGCTGTAGGTAGAAACCTCGACATGGAGGTGATCCGATCCATTTCACACTTCATGCATGAAGTCAATCCCTACATTTCCTGCTTTAAACGTTTAAGTCTGGAGACATCAGAGCACGCCCATTTGATATTTGAATCCACGTCGCGCGCGCGTCACGGTAATATTCTTGGGGATCGTCCCATTGGCAACGAAATAGCTGCAATAATTAGTACAGAACAGGAACGTTTTATTCCGCGTAGTGTAGCCATATGGAAAATCGGCGGTAAAAAACCACATTTAGTCGATCTCCTAAATCCATTGTATGAAAGTTTGCAATATCCTTTGTTGTATCCGCACGGTAATCCGGGGTGGCACCCCGGCATGACAGATAAGAGAAATGCAAAATTAACGCTTAACAAGTACATCCGTTGCCTTTTACTTTGCGAGTCGCGTTTTTCACATTTTGGTCGTTTATCCGAGGAATGGATTGTGGATATGCATTGTAGAATACTAGAGGAAAGATTACGTTTTATTCAAAACTTGCAAACCGGTAAACACCGAGATGGTGGTGGACTTAGAATGGCCCCACTCGACGAACTGCTATCCCATAACAATGCAAGTAGTAACGCCAATGTTCCTGTCCAAATTCGCGAGGACGAGACCATACAGGGCGAAGGTGGCGTCGTTCCCGGTCGCGTGTATCTGCCGAGTAGTTTTACGGGTTCCGAGCGATACATGAAATGTAAATATCTGGACGCCATTGCCTTGATGAACAGACTGGGTCCGCCATCATTTTTCCTCACAATGACGTGTAATCCAAAATGGCCTGAAATAAAGGGGTCGACACCGGCGGGACAAAACCCTTCTCCACTTTTATGCTCGCGAGTTTTTAATTTGAAACTTGCCGAGCTCTTGCAAGACATCCGCTCTGAAAATTGGTTCGGCAAGTGCGTGTACATCATGCACGTAATAGAGTTCCAAAAGAGAGGTCTTCCTCACGCACACATATGCTTTAGAGTGGAGAACGGTCCCGTGCAAAACGTCGACATTGATAGTTTTGTGAGAGCCGACATACCCAGTCCGACAGAAGCTAACGGTAGGCTCCGAAAGGCGGTCCTGACTCATATGGTTCACGGACCTTGCGGAATTAACTACCGAACAGATTTGCAGTGCTGGGATTCCGAATCCCGGAAATGCACCCGTTATTTTCCCAAACGAGAAACTAACGTGACGTTTTGTGATGACAAAGGATTTATCCATTTGCGCCGCGACAGTAGTAACGAAGCAACGATTAAATATCGCGGTAGAGACGTGACCGTCAACGATTTATGGGTTGTACCCTACAACGCTGCTTTGCTATTGAAGTATGACTGTCACATGAATTTGGAGGTAACATCGTCGCGATCCGTTATTAAATATCTATTTAAATACATCACAAAAGGCGCGGATGCTGCACGTGTAGCGTTAATTCCAGACGAGATCCGTAACAATGAAATTGAAATTTATGTAACCAAAAGGTACATTGGTTCGTGCGACGCGGCGTGGAGGATAATGAATTTCAATTTAACAGCTCATGAACCACCTGTCATCATGCTTCCGGTACATTTGCCAGATAAACAGAATGTCGCTTTTCAGGCAGGCAACATACCGCAAGCTATACAAGGGTCAGGTAGCAAGTTGATCTCGTATTTCGCGAGACCACAGGAATTTGACAATGTCACGTACATGGACTTTTACGATAAATATCGCATTCATCATAGTCGTCCGAATATTAAAGGCACCGAAATTATAGAATTATCCAACGGTAAATTCGCCACGCTTAGATTGAGGGGTCAACCGGTCACGCGTCTGTTTTGGGTCGCTCCAAATAGAGGTGAACAATTTTATCTGCGTTTGCTCTTGTCCGCGTTCCCCTGTCGTAGTTTTGAGGATCTCATCAGACTGGGTGGTGACGATTGCACCACGTTCCAAGATGCAGCGAGAGCAACTGGGATAGCTGATGATGAGTCCGAGTACCGCAGAGCAATGGAGGAAGCTTCTACTTTTATGACCGCGCCGCGTTTACGCCGCTTTTTAGTCATGTTAGCGGTCAACGGCGTCCCAGTCTCGCCTCTGTGGGAAAGTTTCAAAGATCAACTGAGCGAAGATTTCACCAGAAGGGTTCCGGCGAGTCAATTAGTTAGGGCACATGAGAAAAGTATCATCATCATCAATAGGCTACTCCTCAGGCACGGTAGCAACCTGAGCGAGCAGGGATTACCGGTGGTAGAGGACGATACCACCGAACTAGGCCGCGAACGCGTCGAATACGACAAGGAGCTACTTAATGAATTCGTAGGTGTTTGGTCGTCCAAACTTTCAGTTGATCAACAGGCCGTGTACGACTACGTACACAAATTAGTTACAAACAAAGAGTTCCGCGAAAAACACGACACGGCAATATTTGTTGATGGTCCGGCAGGTACAGGGAAAACGTTGCTATTAAATTTAATTACATCGTACGTGCGCGGCGAATTGAACGGTGTCGTGTTGTGTGCAGCTAGCTCGGGAATAGCTGCACAAAACTATCCGAATGGTATGACAGCTCATAGTTTATTTAAATTTCCCATCAGTCTTCCGGACGACCTTGGATATTGGAACATGACTAACGGTTCTCAACGAGCGGATCTTATACGTAATTCTGACGTCATCATCTATGACGAGGCCCCTATGGCACATAAATATTTAATTCACATGCTCGATCGATCCCTTAGAGATCTAATGCAATCTAACTTGATTTTTGGTGGTAAAGTAGTTATTTTCGCTGGCGACTTTCGTCAGATTCCCCCCGTGGTGACGAACGCACTGACAGACTCGGACGTAGTAAACTGTTCGGTAAAATCTTCGCCGGTCTGGCAAAAATTAAGAATTTTCTCACTGGTGACTTCCCAACGACAAACTGATCCCGAATTCTCGAAATTTTTACTCGACATAGGATCCAACCTTTTGCCGGCCGCGCGCGTCAAAGTAGGTAGAAATGTTCAAAATTTAATCGACCTCTCTGATATTCCACACGTAACATCACTGAGCGATTTGATTGATTTCGTTTTTCCCTTTGCCGTCATGGACGAACCCGACATATGCGCCGGTCGCGCTATACTTTCCACCCACAACGCGGGCGTCAAGGAGATCAACAACTCAATCTTATCACTCTTACCGACAGAACCGATGCATTTCTTCTCCGTTGATAAAACCGATAGTGATGACGCCGATCAACTTTTATTAGGGCCGGAGGTACTAAATAAATTTCAACCCAAGGGCGTGCCGGAACACGATTTAGTGTTAAAGGTTGGTTGCGTTTGCATGATCATCCGCAATCTCAGCTTTGCGGATGGTTTAGTGAACGGAACCAAAGTGATTGTAGTAGCGGCCACACCACACCTCATTACAGTTAGAAAGCGAAATCAGTTCAACGAACACTTCTTGATCCCGCGTATTTCATTCAAGGCCGAAATAGAGAAGAATAGTCCGATACAGATGTTAAGGAAACAGTTTCCGTTACAGGTGTGCTACGCGATGTCCATTCACAAGAGTCAGGGCCAGACCATCAGCCGGGTAGGCGTCGATTTGCGTTCCGATGTATTCAGTCACGGGCAGCTATATGTTGCTTTAGGCCGCGTTCAAAAGAGAGAGGATATTAAAATTTTAATTATAGCTGATAGGGTCATTAATAATAGATGTATGGCAAATAATGTAGTATACCCGCAACTGTTGAAATAATGTAAAAGTAGAGCTTCCCCTAAAACATTGTAAATTGTTCACCTCTAATTCGGGTAGGTAATTTGTTTTTATTTTGTTTTTTCTATCCATACAAACATGCTGACGTCGCAACCGTGAATATGTTTTATTTTATTTCATACATTCATCACAACATTAACGAGTGAGATAACAAAAACTATATTGCAGAGAGTCTGTGACAATTGTATGTTGTTGATTGTTGTGTGAAAATAAACACCCTATGCCTTTATCGATCCTTACAGGGGGGGAGTGTATGTCTTTAAATTTACCATTGTATTTTTTGCGTAGCTGCGCTTGATGTATGACTCGGTAGTCTGAGATGTGATATCAGTTTTATAACAATCGGCAGTGGATGAGTCGGTCGCCGCTGTTTGGATTGACATAAAGACGGCAGACCGTTTAATACGGAACGATGTTGGGTCCAAGGACAAATCACGCGAGTAGCACTCGGCAAGAGGGACCCAATGGCAATACTGAATGTAACTGCAGCCGACGTATTGCGGCGAGTGGTTTTGGACAAGAGATTCGTAAGGGTGACTGTTACCATACTGTTCAACTCACAGGTCGACCGGGCGGCGCGAGCGAACCGTCTTTTCTGCTGATTGGCCTTTCTGCGAGCTGTAATGCAGAGATTCCAGTGTACAGCGAACGGTGAGTGTGTCTCTGTTGACGATCGATTACATTCCACTGACAATGCCAATTGCCATTGGTTTCTAGAGGATTGAGAATTGACTGTTATAAGGGATTTAAATAAGCTCGGCCGGAATTATTATTCATGGTCGAGCTTATTTCAATCCCTTATTTTTATTTATATATGTATTTATCAATTATTTTCGTATGTATACATACAGCTGTTTTATTCAAATTTATTTCTAGCGTTTTTTTTTTTTTTCAATAATATCCTAATTTACAATTTGCAGAATATCTCATTATTACGCATTTAACTATTCAGCCCTCCAGCGCCTCATTCCGTAACAAGGTGACATGTAAATTCGTTAAAATATAAAAATAGTTTACAATAATAGCCCGTAGGTATCAATTTTCTAACACAAAAACAAACGTTAGAGGCGATTAGACGATAATTACATTTACATATAATAGGATTTTTTTTTATTTTCGTTACTCATTTATACTCACAAAATATCACTTATGGTTATTGTCTTTGTAGTATGCAGCTATTGAAATTATTGACATTTACCATCAATTGTTTTATTGTTATATCAAGTACATTCGATTTGAAATTTGAACATGTGGACCCGCAATTCGCTATTCAATCAGAACAGGCCGCTCGCTTCATTAGTATATTACCATAAACACTCGTATCGGATTGGACATAACAATTTCAAACAATAATTAATCTAAATCTGAACTTATAAAACACGCAAATAGTGACATAATAATCAAGCAAGCTGCCTCTTGTGACCGCATCGCGTGACATATGGCCGATTATTTCAGCATGTGTAACGCGACGCGCGATTTGGTCACAACAGGCCGCTCGCTTAGTTAGTATATCACTATAAACACTCGTATCAGATCCAACATGAAAGTTTTGAACAATAATTAATGCAAGATGGAGTAAATCAACTCCTCAGCAGCCTTTGCTAAGCCAAAGGCACCTTTGTTTGAAACATCTAAATCTAAACATGTAATACACGCATATAGTGACATAGTAATTGAACAAGCTGCCTCTTGTGACCGCATCGCGTGACACATGGCCGATTATTTCAGCATGTGTAACGCGACGCGCGATTTGGTCACAACAGGCCGCTCGCTTAGTTAGTATATCACAATAAACACTCGTATCGGATCCAACGCGACAACACCTAAACAAATTTATCTAATACACGTATATAGTAACATAATGATCGAGCAAGTTGCCTCTTGTAACAGCATCGCGTGACATATGGCCGATTATTTCAGCATGTGTAACGCGACGCGCGATTTGGTCACAAAAAGCCGCTCGCTTTGTTAGTATATCACTATAAACACTCGTATCACATCCAACATGACAGTTTTGAACAAAAATTAATGCAAGATGGAGTAAATCAACTCCTCAGCAGCCTTTGCTAAGACAAAGGCACCTTTGTTTGAAACATCTAAATCTAAACATGTAATTCACGCATATAATGACATAGTAATTGAACAAGCAAGCTGCCTCATGTGACCGCATCGCGTGACATATGGCCGATTATTTCAACATGTGTAATGCGACGCGCGATTTGGTCACAAAAGGCCGCTCGCTTTGTTAGTTTATCACTATAAACATTCGTATCACATCCAACATGACAGTTTTGAACAATAATTAATGCATGATGGAGTAAATCAACTCCTCAGCAGCCTTTGCTAAGACAAAGGCACCTTTGTTTGAAACATCTAAATCTAAACATGTAATTCACGCATATAATGACATAGTAATTGAACAAGCAAGCTGCCTCATGTGACCGCATCGCGTGACATATGGCCGATTATTTCAACATGTGTAATGCGACGCGCAATTTGGTCACAAAAGGCCGCTCGCTTTGTTAGTTTATCACAATAAACACTCGTATCGGATCGAACGCGACAACACCTAAACAAATATATCTAATACATGCATATAGTAACATAGTAATTGAGCAAGTTGACTCTGGTAACCGCATTACGTGACAAATGACCGATTATTTCAGCATGTGTAACGCGACGCGCGATTTGGTCACAAAAGGCCGCTCGCTTTGTTAGTTTATCACTATAAACATTCGTATCACATCCAACGTGACAGTTTTGAACAATAATTAATGCATGATGGAGTAAATCAACTCCTCAGCAGCCTTTGCTAAGCCAAAGGCACCTTTGTTTGAAACATCTAAATCGAAACTTGTAATACACACAAATAATGACATAGTAATCGAACAAGCTGCCTCTTGTGACCGCATCGCGTGACATATGGCTGATTATTTCACCATGTGTAACGCGACGCGCGATTTGGTCACAACAGGCCGCTCGCATAGTTAGTATATCACAATAAACACTCGTATCGGATCGAACGCGACAACACCTAAACAAATGTATCTAATACATGCATATAGTAACATAGTAATTGAGCAAGTTGACTCTGGTAACCGCATTACGTGACAAATGACCGATTATTTCAGCATGTGTAACGCGACGCGCGATTTGGTCACAAAAGGCCGCTCGCTTTGTTAGTATATCACTATAAACACTCGTATCACATCCAACATGAAAGTTTTGAACAATAATTAATGCAAGATGGAGTAAATCAACTCCTCAGCAGCCTTTGCTAAGACAAAGGCACCTTTGTTGAAAACATCTAAATCTAAACATGTAATTCACGCATATAGTGACATAGTAATAGAACAAGCTGCCTCATGTGACCGCATCGCGTGACATAATATGGCCGATTATTTCAACATGTGTAATGTGACGCGCGATTTGGTCACAAAAGGCCGCTCGCTTTGTTAGTTTATCACTATAAACATTCGTATCACATCCAACATGACAGTTTCGAACAATAATTAATGCATGATGGAGTAAATCAACTCCTCAGCAGCCTTTGCTAAGCCAAAGGCACCTTTGTTTGAAACATCTAAATCGAAACTTGTAATACACACAAATAATGACATAGTAATCGAACAAGCTGCCTCTTGTGACCGCATCGCGTGACATATGGCTGATTATTTCACCATGTGTAACGCGACGCGCGATTTGGTCACAACAGGCCGCTCGCATAGTTAGTATATCACAATAAACACTCGTATCGGATCGAACGCGACAACACCTAAACAAATGTATCTAATACATGCATATAGTAACATAGTAATTGAGCAAGTTGACTCTGGTAAACGCATTACGTGACAAATGACCGATTATTTGAACGATGATTGATTCGAATATAACAGATCGCTGGTTCAATCAGTATAATAATATACTGATTGAACCAGCGATCTGTTATATTCTGTTATATTTAATCATAAGATCAAAGTACACAGATCAAATTATGTTATACCAAATAAAAAATAAAAAAAATAAAATGGAGCATAATAACTTTAGTTTGAAAGGCATATCAATTTGTACATGCATTATATTCAATTTAAGTCTCAGAGTATGTCACGATTCGGTTAACAAACATGAGCTTGAATATTTTTGTACTTAATGATTATAATTGGTTAAATTCCTCAAATTTAAAACTATAATTTGCCATTTTCAACTCTGAAACGTTAAAATACTAGAAGATCTACAACCACTTCATCTCTTTAATCTCCTTACCAATTGTGAAGAAACTTTCGAAGGCCTCACTTCTTTCGCTAAATACAACCGGCGTGCAAACCATCGAACAATGCAATTTATCAACACTACAATTTATTGGAACACTACGAGTAACATTATGACGGTATGCATAAAATGACCACAGTCTATGGACGCCTGCAGCTTCATCAGAGTCACATATATTACTCTCTCCTGACCGGTTTCAACCTCGGCGACTTCTTCAACTCTGGCGTTGATGGCAGTCCTCTATTCGGAAGCAGTCAAGTGCGCAGGGTATATTAAAGTGCAGAAACGTACGCGCAAACGCAGGTGCACCCTCTCGTCGTAGCTCTCTTGAGTCCAATGGAACGTTACACCGCTACATACGACCAGAAGAGAATTTGGATGCAGCAGTGTCTAGCGATAGCAACTCAACCTTGATTGGCAATAAGTGAAGAAACCTACGCAAGAAAAAGAAACAAGTACATTGGTTTTTGTTTAACTAACTTCAATCAACATCCTCTCTTCAGTTCAAGTTTTCGCACATGCTTTCCGTATGAATTTAATTTTAATCAAGAACAAACATCAGTTCCAGTCACAGACGCATACTCGTCTACTGAAAAAACCCATTCGAAATATCATCAAAGTGATACGAGCGCTTTCAACTAAACATAATGGAAATGAAGTTGCTTCGGACTACGGCGTAGGTAGCACTATGAGCGTGAACAAGAAGAAACGTAAAGTAAGATGCAAAAATGGCAAATTAAAAGTTGATTTTTTATTAGACATCATTCTATTTAATTTAAATATTTTTTGTAACTCACTCAATAATTGTAATGAAAAAATTAATTGTATAATATTCAAAAACTAACAAAAATGTATAATATACCTTATTCATAATGTGAATATAAAAATGTACCCACCATATTGTAAACATATGAAGAACATGATTGTATGAAGATTCATAACATGCTGCTGAGATTGAGAAGAATCTGTGAATCCCGCCAATTTGGAAAACACCATCACACCGATCCGTCAAAAAAGACTAATAATTAAAAAAAAAAACAAGCATCACTATCACAAAAAAAAACATAAACGTAAAAAAGAAAAACGTTATACAAACGCAAAAAGAATGATGCGTTACTCGCAAAAAAAATTATGCGAATTATCATAATATTAGTTAAGCATATCACGCTTTAATTCATTGTTATTTGACGTATTCCGAGATTTACTTGATATAAGTAGGTACATTTACAATTTGTAAGATTATGTGTTCACCCAGTTCAAATAAACCGTCATATTATACTAATTAAGTTTGCTGCCTTATGAAACTGCTTTACATGGCACATGCTAAATTAATCAATTCCTTTTCTTCACGATCGAAATATTAATTGATTAATGTAGTATTTGCATCGCGACTTGGAAGGCTGTTATATATATATATATATATATATATATATAAGGTGGTTCCTTATATCGATAAGTTTTGTTTCACGTCTTAAAATACATTTAGTACAATATTCAATAAAATACCAGAACAAACCGCATTATAAAATAATTACATGTGGCATTTACTCGACTATTAAGTACCTGCTTGAGCAGAAGCAATCTACATTTATTGCAATTAAGAAACATATATAGACAAATAAATAATAATTTGAAGAGTAAATGCATCGCGACTCATGGAAATCATTTAAAAAGGCGATTTGCTAAACCAATCCATATAAAATAAATAATGTAATGAAAATCTGTCGATTGACCACTTCAAACTTTAATCATATTGAATGTGATAAACTGACTTACGTCTTCAAATAATATTCAACAGGCCGCACTCATATAGACAATAGCTAAAACTGATATAAATAATTTTTAACATAAAACCAACTTTGAAAACTTATTTACAATGTCACCATTACCATTACAAACACCGCACGTTTTATTTATTAGTTTTATTTGTATAATATATTTAAGTCAATTCTCAATCCTCTAGAAACCAATGTTAATTGACATTGTCAGTGGAATGTAATAGATCGTCAACAGAGACACACTCACCGTTCGCTGTACACTGGAACCTCTGTTGCTTAGGTTTTTTTTACGTACAGGTAACAGGAACGGTGACACCACGCGCGCGCTATCAGTCGACTATGATCCCATAGTCGACTGATAGCGCCTCGTGTCGTGTCGCTGAACTTGTCACCTGTATATAAAAAAGACCTTTGGCTCACAGAAGGGGACCAATCAGCAGCAAAGACGGCCAACTCGCACCCCTCGGTCGACCGGTGCGCTGCACAGTGTGTAACACTCACCTATACGAATCTCTCCTTCGGAATCACTCCCCGTGATACGTCAGTTGCACATGCATTCAGTACCGTCATTTTGTTCTCTCCTCTGCCGACAGCCACACGTGTGTTCTGTCCTTGGCTTTAACGTCGTTTTCTCTATTAAACGAACCCGTCTGTCATCCTAAGAAATAATGCAGCTCGAGCTGCATTATTTCTTAGGATGGTGACCGTCATCTTTATCTTAATTCATACAGCATTCAACTGCCCTCTTCCAATGCTGATTGTTATCAAACAATACGATCCTCAGACCACGTTGTCATACGTCCAGTTCGGTTATTTATTAAATTGTATGGTCCGATTTATTGATGTATATTTAATCTGTATAGTTTCATAAATTCGTTTTGTGTATTCTTTTCACTTGGTAATTACCTACATCATTGTGACGTATACTCGCGTAATGCTTTCCTTATTTCATTCGTTTTACACATTTGCTTTTTTCATATTGCTGTAATACATATACTCACCATCATCACTCATTACACAGGGAGAGGTGGTCTCCCGTTTGGGCGGAGGCGAGTCCAAGGCAATACACATTTGCAACCGGTTGCGAATTGCATTGGGTTTGCATCTACTTTAACTACTAAGTAAACCTTATCTGGTGGTTAATTTGGCAAATGGTTTTGAGAGGTAGCTCACAGTTGCAATGATCTCTCAGGCAAGACTGATTGTTATCCTTCACGTGGTTGCTGCCTGTTACCTGCATGTTTCCATATCGAATGAGAAACGTGTAGAACGAAAACAATCAAGTCGTTCTTCATGTCTAACATTTTTTTTGATTTTAGATAATCTATTGGTTGAAAAATTACAGTTAACAATGAACTTCACATAATAGCTGGTAGTCATTTCAAATCTCCAAAAACGACGCGTCCCGCCTCACTGTTCTACACCTATGCTGCATGTGACCAGAAGCAAAAAAAGAAGGTAAACAAATTATTTTTCACACCTTTCATTCAGAAAAGTAAGTTTTGGTCCCTGACGAGAGGGAACGAAATGCTACTTTTCTGTTCAAGCTACTTTTTTAATGTATCGCAACGTGCAAATTCAACACTGATCTTAATAAAATAATCGATTGTTATTTCATCGTAAAACGATATTTTTTTATATTTTGTTTTTCCTCATAAGTGATCGGTGTGAAAAGTTGCATGTGTCACTCAGGAGCAAATTTATCTTCATCTTGGGCGTTAACACTTAAATCCCTCACTACGCTCAGGATCCTACATTAGAATCCCTCGCTACGCTCAGGATTATATTGTAAGATCCCTCGCTACAATCAGGATTCAATACACCGCCCTCGCCGTAAATATACTATTTTGCTCCCTTGTGACACAAATAACTAATTACCCTATGCGTAGATGGACCTTTTCGACCTTGCTTTGCATTCACTTATGAACAAGCACTTGGGGATAGTGAGTTTCTTAGTGGACTACCACGCGCGGCTTCGCGCAATGGGCGCCTTTTGACAGGACGCTTCGGGACTTCGACTCTCGTCAGCGGCGCTACCACGAACTTCGAATCTCGAACTTCGTATATCTCCGTTTCGGTCGCTCGAGTATCATAAACCATAAGTGTGATAGAGACGGCGGAGATATACGAAGTTCGAGATTCGAAGTTCGTGGTAGCGCCGCAGGTTTCGCTTGAGACACACTTTTATACCTAGACATTCGGAAATAGTGAGAAACTGCGTAGGCTCGCCCTTCATGCCTTCAGGGTCCCCCGAGCCATGCCGGCTCATTTGCGGGCCTTGGTCCTCAAAGTTTAGCTGGTTGATAGACACAATACATAGTGTCCACTTTATAGTAAACTGTTAAGTACTACATTATAATTATGTAGCATATAGAAAATGAATAATCATTATGTTCTTTAATTTAACAGAGACGCTCAACATTCAACTATGAACACGCTGCCTACCTCTACGCCGTGCACAAAGAGCAAAATCGACTGTTTGCAGACATCTGGAAAATAATTGATGACCATAAGAAACATAATTATTATGTAAGTAATTTATAATATATATATATTTTCTCAAACACGCAATGAAATATTCTCTTTACATTCCTTATAATAGACTCGGAAGTATCCTTTTTCGGGCGCAGCATCTCAAGCGGCTGCGCAAAAACGCCGTCGTTTTTCTTAGGAAACGGCCCAGGCCGAACTCGGCCCATTCTAGCGTGAGTCATCCTTTAACCGTCAAGTAATACCTACGACAAGAACCCTTACCCAATATTTCAGCTAAATCGGTTGAAGGTGTCTGCTTCAAAATTGAGTTGCAAGATTTCACCCAAACAAACATAGTTACATACATACCACATACTTACATAGTTAGTTAAGTGCATACATACATTGCAAAATAGAAAGCTTGTAATAAAAAAACGTATATTTTCTTTTCAGATTGAACGAATCGATTGCAGCCTCTACTTCACTAACAGCCATCAACGTGACCAGCTTCGCCGTGTTCTTCATTTTATTATTTACTAGCGACCCGCCCCTGCAGTTTTAAAGATCTACGAATACATAGGGACAGACAGACAGACAGACAGCGGGAAGTGACTTTGTTTTTTTTATACTATGTACTGATTAAAATATA
Organism: Epinotia brunnichana; assembly: GCA_963854355.1. Lineage (NCBI taxonomy): Eukaryota > Metazoa > Arthropoda > Insecta > Lepidoptera > Tortricidae > Epinotia > Epinotia brunnichana. The sequence goes on from CAWKZR010000018.1 coordinate 126,045, forward strand.
AACATCAAAAAAATTGTTTCAATTAAAAGTTTTTGCTCACATTTTCATAACTATTTTTTTAGTTTATAAAGCCTTTTAGTAAAAAAAAAAACTTAGTAACATTCCAAATACTATTGCGATAGAGTGTACATATTACTGGTTTATTTAAGGGTTACTAAAGGGTTTTTGTAAATTACAAATCTCGGCACATGTACCTTTCTCAGTATCGCTTAGTTGATTGATAGTCATGCATTGTTAACATAACTATATGTATGTAAAAGAAAATTGTCCTCGCTGATATCTGAATAAAATAAATAGATACGTTACCTTAAGCCTGAGAACGACACAGTCCCGCGAATTATGATGGTATTCCAATCGTCAAATTTCTGTCCAAGATTTTCGATCAAGTGTATTTGCGTCTCACATTTTGCTTAAAGAGTGAGTGAGGCGCAATATACATTGGGCATAGATCTTGAACGATTGAAATATCACCCTAAATATAAGCTACTGAATACCTAACTAAAAACATGTACACTTTCATACTAAAAATGGTGCATGGCAAGAGGGTTGCCGACTCGGCACAGTTATCACAAGTTGCATCACGGTGAGACAGACTACCGAACACTTTCTGATTCTTTTTAAATAGAAAGAAATGAATAGTGTGTACCTCGCCGAAATACAGCTTGTGGTAACTGTGCTGAATTATTTTAGGATTCATTGTGTTGACAGCTACAGATAAGCGCAAATCTCTTACTTTCAACTTGGTGCGTCTTACGTTCACTGCCAAGAATCGCAACGCTCATAGTCAATGGCGGTGGTTTTCCCGCTAAGTAGCGGAGAGAAGCTACAGAGTAAGCGCCCTCTAGGCAGATGTTTGCTCTCAACTACAAGGAGCTCAACGTACGTACCACGCACATTATATTTAGCTTAAGGCCTCCACACACCGGTCGCGTGCGCGGGCCCGCGCAAGTTGTAAAACATTGAAACTACACTTCAAACACACACCAAACGCGGCGGGCCCGCGAGCTCGCGTTCGATGTGTGTTTGAAGTTTATTTTCAATGTTTTACAACTTACGCGGGCCCGCCGACCGGTGTGTGGAGGCCTTTATATATATCTTATATTCCATTGATCGTTGTAATAAAGGAGAAAACATCCTAATGTAATTTTAAACACAAATCAATTAGGTATATCGTAATTGATATCTAAATAAACTTAGTATACAATAGACAAATAATAATGTTGAATGGTTATAGTAAATGTAAAGTGCTTCAACCAGATCGAGTACCTAAATTCAATATTTTAATATTTCCTAATTCAAACTTAGCACACTCACATTGTCTAATTTTGAAAGGATACCGCCGCGTCAACTAAACTATTTGCTTAACATCCTTTACTGCTATTCAATCATCGCAGGCGTCATGTTTTTTATTTAACAAAATATATTATCATCATCATCATCATCATCATCATCATCATCATCATCATAGACCTCCCCCAAAGAGTGCCAAAATGACCGGTCCTGCGCCACCCGCATCCAGCGGACTCTTACTTTCCTTTTCCTTGGATATACAAAAACCAAAAAAATACAGGCAGATTTTGAATAATTAAGTCAAAGGTATCATCATCATCATCATCATCATCATCATCATCATAGACCTCCCCCAAAGAGTGCCAAAATGACCGGTCCTGCGCCACCCGCATCCAGCGGACTCTTACTTTCCTTTTCCTTGGATATACAAAAACCAAAAAAATACAGGCAGATTTTGAATAATTAAGTCAAAGGTCATACACCACGGTACCGCGGCGCGCTCGCGCGCCGCGCCGCAGGCAAATACTAGTTAATATTATATAAAGCTGCAATACGATTCATTTCTCTTGACACAATTGATCTCCGGGAAGGAGTCATGGTGGGGGTAAGGTTTTGATAGGGTTGTATAGAGGTCGGCGAGTCTACAACCAGAAAAATCTGACTTTTTCGGATTTGGCTCTGAGTAAAAAATTGCTCTACTGCCCGGCTAAACGGTAACAGCTAGGTTAGGGGTGCTCGACCAAATGTCATAGGGAACCGCGTGCAGTTTTTGATGGCGGAAAAAAAATTAAAAAAAAACAAAGTTTTTTTTTAATTTTTTTTCAAAATGGTCCTAGAGCTTTGAAATTTGGCTAGCGGGATCCTATATGGCTCTAGATTCTGAAAACCAAAAAAAAAAGTTTCTAGCTTTAAAAAAAAATTTGTATGGGGAATTTTTTCGATTTTTTTTTCCGGCCAAACCGCTCGACTTTTGAATAGGGGTCTCGACCAAATGTCATAAAGGTTCCCAAGAGGAGTGCAATCGCATTTTTTTTTGGCCGAAAAAAAAAACTTTTTTTTTTTTGAAATTTCAAATTGGTCACAGCGCGCCGAGATTTGGCATGCGGGGACTTGAGGGGCCCAAGAGTTGTAAAAAGAAAAAAAATTTGGAAAAAATCCAAAATGGCGGACGGTATGGGCAAAACAAATTTGCGAGGCCGTAGGCCGAGCTGCGGGAGCTTAAGGCTTGGCTACTATTCCTTGCCCGGAGTGTCTTACAAGCGAACCTGAGGGCCGAAGGCCCGAAGGTGAGCTTCGAGGCACGCGAAGGCCGAAGGCCGAGCTCCGCGTAGGGCCGAAGGCCCGAAGCGTCCAGCGAGGCCGTAGGCCGAGCTGCGGGAGTATAGGACTGTGCGACTATGCCCCCGAGTGTCTTTTGTCGTAGGCGAAGGCCGGAGGCCGAGCGACGCGAAGGCCGAAGGCCGAGCTCCGCGTAGGGCCGAAGGCCCGAAGCGTCCTGCGAGGCCGTAGGCCGAGCTGCGGGAGTTTAAGGTTGTGCTACCACTCACTAACCCCCGAGTGTGTTAAAAGCGAACCTGAGGGCCGAAGGCCCGAAGGTGAGCTTCGTGGCAGGCGAAGGCCGAAGGCCGAGCTCCGCGTAGGGCCGAAGGCCCGAAGCGTCCCTTCAGAGCGCGCTAGCGGAAACCCTACGCCCCCCAAGTGTCTTTAAGCGAACCTGAGGGCCGCAGGTCCGAAGGTGAGCTTCCAGGTACGCGAAGGCCGAAGGCCGAGCTCCGCGTAGGGCCGAAGGCCCGAAGCGTCCAGCGAGGCCGTAGGCCGAGCTGCGGGAGCATAGGACTGTGCGACTATGCCCCCGAGTGTCTTTTGTCGTAGGCGAAGGCCGGAGGCCGAGCGACGCGAAGGCCGAAGGCCGAGCTCCGCGTAGGGCCGAAGGCCCGAAGCGTCCTGCGAGGCCGTAGGCCGAGCTGCGGGAGTTTAAGGTTGTGCTACCACTCACTAACCCCCGAGTGTGTTAAAAGCGAACCTGAGGGCCGAAGGCCCGAAGGTGAGCTTCGTGGCAGGCGAAGGCCGAAGGCCGAGCTCCGCGTAGGGCCGAAGGCCCGAAGCGTCCCTTCAGAGTGCGCTTACTACGCGAGCCCGAGGGCCGGAGGCCCGAAGGGCGAGCCTACGCGGACACTTACTACCCCCGAGTGTCTTAAAAGCGAACCTGAGGGCCGAAGGCCCGAAGGTGAGCTTCCCGGTAGGCGAAGGCCGAAGGCCGAGCGCCGCGAAGGCCAAAGGCCGAGCTCCGCGTAGGGCCGAAGGCCCGAAGCGTCCTGCGAGGCCGTAGGCCGAGCTGCGGGAGTTTAAGGTTGTGCTACCACTCACTAACCCCCGAGTGTCTTAAAAGCGAACCTGAGGGCCGAAGGCCCGAAGGTGAGCTTCGTGGCAGGCGAAGGCCGAAGGCCGAGCTCCGCGTAGGGCCGAAGGCCCGAAGCGTCCCTTCAGAGCGCGCTTGCGGAAACCCTACGCCCCCCAAGTGTCTTTAAGCGAACCTGAGGGCCGAAGGCCCGAAGGTGAGCTTCCAGGTACGCGAAGGCCGAAGGCCGAGCTCCGCGTAGGGCCGAAGGCCCGAAGCGTCCCTTCAGAGCTCGCTCTCTACGCGAGCCCGAGGGCCGAAGGCCCGATGGGCGAGCCCACGCGGACACACACCCCCCGCACCTTCCCGTCACAAGCAAGATAAGAGTGCGCGATCTCTCTGACAAAAAATACCCTCCGCTTTTCCCTTACCATAGCGGAATTTCACTTTCCTTTTCCTTGGTTATTCAAAAACCAAAATAATACAGGCAGATTTTGAATAATATAAGTCGAAACTCCACCACGGTTCCGCGGCGCGCTCGCGCGCCGCGCCGCAGGCAAATACTAGTTAATATTATATAAAGCTGCATTACCACTGATTTCTCCTGATAGAATTGATCTCCGAGAAGGAGTCATGGTGGGGGTTAGGTTTTGATATGGGTGTATAGAAGTCGGCGAGGTTACCACTAGAAAAATCTGACTTCTTCGGATTTGGCTCTGAGTAAAAAATTGCTCTACTGCCCGGCTAAACGGTAACAGCTAGGTTAGGGGTGCTCGACCAAATGTCATAGAGAACCGCGTGCAGTTTTTGTTGGCGGAAAAAAAATTAAAAAAAAACAAAGTTTTTTTTTAATTTTTTTTCAAAATGGTCCTAGAGCTTTGAAATTTGGCTAGCGGGATCCTATATGGCTCTAGATTCTGAAAACCAAAAAAAAAAGTTTCTAGCTTTAAAAAAAAATTTGTATGGGGAATTTTTTCGATTTTTTTTTCCGGCCAAACCGCTCGACTTTTGAATAGGGGACCCGACCAAATGTCATAAAGGTTCCCAAGAGGAGTACAATTGCATTTTTTTTTGGCCGAAAAAAAAAAGTTTTTTTTTTTTGAAATTTCAAATTGGTCACAGCGCGCCGAGATTTGGCATGCGGGGACTTGAGGGGTCCAAGAGTTGTAAAAAGAAAAAAAATTTGGAAAAAATCCAAAATGGCGGACGGTATGGGCAAAACAAATTTGCGAGGCCGTAGGCCGAGCTGCGGGAGCTTAAGGCTTGGCTACTATTCCTTGCCCGGAGTGTCTTACAAGCGAACCTGAGGGCCGAAGGCCCGAAGGTGAGCTTCGAGGCACGCGAAGGCCGAAGGCCGAGCTCCGCGTAGGGCCGAAGGCCCGAAGCGTCCAGCGAGGCCGTAGGCCGAGCTGCGGGAGCATAGGACTGTGCGACTATGCCCCCGAGTGTCTTTCGTCGTAGGCGAAGGCCGAAGGCCGAGCGACGCGAAGGCCGAAGGCCGAGCTCCGCGTAGGGCCGAAGGCACGAAGCGTCCTGCGAGGCCGTAGGCCGAGCTGCGGGAGTTTAAGGTTGTGCTACCACTCACTACCCCCCGAGTGTGTTAAAAGCGAACCTGAGGGCCGAAGGCCCGAAGGTGAGCTTCGTGGCAGGCGAAGGCCGAAGGCCGAGCTCCGCGTAGGGCCGAAGGCCCGAAGCGTCCCTTCAGAGCGCGCTTACTACGCGAGCCCGAGGGCCGGAGGCCGAGCTGCGGGAGTTTAAGGTTGTGCCACTACTCACTACCCCCGAGTGTGTTAAAAGCGAACCTGAGGGCCGAAGGCCCGAAGGTGAGCTTCGCGGTAGGCGAAGGCCGAAGGCCGAGCTCCGCGTAGGGCCGAAGGCCTGAAGCGTCCCTTCAGAGCTCGCTCTCTACGCGAGCCTGAGGGCCGAAGGCCCGAAGGGCGAGCCCACGCGGACACACACCCCCCGCACCTTCCCGTCACAAGCAAGATCGAGTGCGCGATCTCTCTGACAAAAATTACCCTCCGCTTTTCCCTTCCCATAGCGGAATTTCACTTTCCTTTTCCTTGGATATACAAAAACAATTATCACTGGCAGATTTTGAAGAATAAAGTCAAAGTACAACCAAGTACCGCGGCGCGCTCCGCATAGGGCCGAAGGCCCGAAGTGTCTCTTCAGAGCTCGCTCTCTACGCGACCCCGAGGCCCGAAGGGCGAGCCTACGCGGACACTTACTACCCCCGAGTGTCTTAAAAGCGAACCTGAGGGCCGAAGGCCCGAAGGTGAGCTTCCCGGTAGGCGAAGGCCGAAGGCCGAGCGCCGCGAAGGCCAAAGGCCGAGCTCCGCGTAGGGCCGAAGGCCCGAAGCGTCCTGCGAGGCCGTAGGCCGAGCTGCGGGAGTTTAAGGTTGTGCTACCACTCACTAACCCCCGAGTGTCTTAAAAGCGAACCTGAGGGCCGAAGGCCCGAAGGTGAGCTTCGTGGCAGGCGAAGGCCGAAGGCCGAGCTCCGCGTAGGGCCGAAGGCCCGAAGCGTCCCTTCAGAGCGCGCTTGCGGAAACCCTACGCCCCCCAAGTGTCTTTAAGCGAACCTGAGGGCCGAAGGCCCGAAGGTGAGCTTCCAGGTACGCGAAGGCCGAAGGCCGAGCTCCGCGTAGGGCCGAAGGCCCGAAGCGTCCCTTCAGAGCTCGCTCTCTACGCGAGCCCGAGGGCCGAAGGCCCGAAGGGCGAGCCCACGCGGACACACACCCCCCGCACCTTCCCGTCACAAGCAAGATCGAGTGCGCGATCTCTCTGACAAAAATTACCCTCCGCTTTTCCCTTCCCATAGCGGAATTTCACTTTCCTTTTCCTTGGATATACAAAAACAATTATCACTGGTCTATAAAGCTCCATTACCACTCATTTCACACTGACATAGTTGTTCTCCATGAAGGAGTATAACTGGAGCTTTGACTTGTATTGGAAAAGTGTTACTGTCATCAATGTGACCCCCAGAAAAATCTGACATTTGGAGATTTGGCTCCTGGAAAAAAGTTGCACTTCAGCCTGGCTCAACGGTTAGACCTAGGTCAGGGGTGCTCGACCAAATGTCATAGAGAACCGCGTGCAGTTTTTGATGGCGGAAAAAAAATTAAAAAAAAACAAAGTTTTTTTTTAATTTTTTTTCAAAATGGTCCTAGAGCGCTGAAATTTGGCTAGCGGGATCCTATATGGCTCTAGATTCTGAAAATATATATTTTTTTTTTTTAGGTCAAAAAAAAATTTTGTATGGGGAATTTTTTCGATTTTTTTTTCCGGCCAAACCGCTCGACTTTTGAATAGGGGTCTCGACCAAATGTCATAAAGGTTCCCAAGAGGAGTGCAACCGCATTTTTTTTGGCCGAAAAAAAAAACTTTTTTTTTTTTGAAATTTCAAATTGGTCGCAGCGCGCCGAGATTTGGCATGCGGGGACTTGAGGGGCCTAAGAGTTGTAAAAAGAAAAAAAAATTGGAAAAAATCCAAAATGGCGGACGGTATGGGCAAAACAAATTTGCGAGGCCGTAGGCCGAGCTGCGGGAGCTTAAGGCTTGGCTACTATTCCTTGCCCGGAGTGTCTTACAAGCGAACCTGAGGGCCGAAGGCCCGAAGGTGAGCTTCGAGGCACGCGAAGGCCGAAGGCCGAGCTCCGCGTAGGGCCGAAGGCCCGCAGCGTCCAGCGAGGCCGTAGGCCGAGCTGCGGGAGTTTAGGGCTGTGCTATTCCTTTTCCCCGAGTGTCTTAAAAGCGAACCTGAGGGCCGAAGGCCCGAAGGTGAGCTTCGTGGTAGGCAAAGGCCGAAGGCCGAGCTCCGCGTAGGGCCGAAGGCCCGAAGCGTCCCTTCAGAGCGCGCTTGCGGAAACCCTACGCCCCCCCCAAGTGTCTTTAAGCGAACCTGAGGGCTGAAGACCCGAAGGTGAGCTTCCAGGTACGCGAAGGCCGAAGGCCGAGCTCCGCGTAGGGCCGAAGGCCCGAAGCGTCCCTTCAGAGCTCGCTCTCTACGCGAGCCCGAGGGCCGAAGGCCCAAAGGGCGAGCCCACGCGGACACACACCCTCCGCACCTTTCCGTCACAAGCAAAACGGGTAATGCAACTATTCTTTGCCCCCGAGTGTCTTACAAGTGATTTGTCATCATCAATTTATGAGAAGCTGATGAATTGCTATTGTCTGGAAGCATGTTGCGCTGCTGATCCAAATGTCAAATGAGTTGTACTGAGAAATTGCATGCACATGTGGTCGGATTGTTTGCTATATCAGGGTCCTGTTTCACTAAGCTATAAGTTACAAGTGATAGTCTCTACTTAATAGATAGAACCTTCTGATAGAAAGACACTTTCGCTTGTAACTTGTAGCTACAACGAGACGAGCCCCTGTACGACACACTCAATTATGACTTTGACATGTTGTACTGACAAATTGTGGTAAAATCATATTATTTGTAGATCTCTTAAGACATTTGACAGTGATATTACTGTTGCCATATATAAAAATAATAAAGGTTCCTTTTTTCTGGCCAGAGTTTACATGTATAATATATATAATATGCATCAGCTATGGCAGTAATTATATAACAAAAGCAATATTTAACAAAAAAAAAGCAATGCAATACCTGAAATGATATCAAGAAATTATTATTTAAGCACTGAGTGGCGATTAAAAAGATACAAGGAAAAATACTATGGTTTCTGAACGTATCAAAGTGTCAAACGACGCGGCTGTCATAAGAAACATCTGTCATTTCATATAACCTAAAAAACAGCAACAAAATAATATCGTAATGTGTTAATAAAGACTCTCTTGGACAGGAGACTTTGCTTTTCTCGAACTGCGAGTCGTCATCTTTACCGGCTTCTTTAACTGTGCTTGAAGCTTTCAAGTCGGCACGCATGCCACCGCTGAACTGGTACTGGTGGCTGGAGTGTCCGCCACAGTTTGCGCAGTTCTGGGTGACGCGATTGCCGGCAATTCACTGTCAAACTAATGCAGTTGCTTCGCAGTAACCACACGCAACGTCTTACCACTTGGCACCTCAATAAAGATGGTGTCAATGCCAACGTCCAGACCCGCCCGCATGCCATACTGCTTACGAGCTTCCAAGAGTTGGCGTGTTAAAAACTCTAACAAAACAATGACGAGCCCTTGAGTGTAGTCTTTCTTTTGATGACCGAATTGTTGCAACGCACCAAAACCGGGCGACAGTGTTCAGATGCAGTAGCAGCAAGCCTGTGGCAGACTGTGAAAATTGCAGACATCACTCCTGGCAGTTGCAATCAATCTTGGCGAACAGCAGCTACCTTAGACTCGCCTGCAAATAAGATAACATTCCGCTGGTGCCATTTTGATATTGTCTACGGTATTGGGCAGAGTAGTGATCTGCCTCTTAATTGCTTTCACCATTGTCAGAGTTGCTTTTTTGAAAGTCTGATGGAGGCAATTGTGTTACTTATTGGTGTTTTTTTCTGTAGAGCTGTTTCAAATTCCCCAAATGTGTGATATAGTAGCTTCCAAACAACTCTGAGCATTGGCTATCACCTCCAGAGAAGACAATATTGTTCTACCTTATTAAAGTCCAAAGTCCAGTGTATTGTGCAGTCAAGTTGCCCACAGGTGTTAGACATTATCTCTATATTACACCATCACATTGAACTTGCCTACATTGTATATAATTTTGTGGTATTATGATACTGTCTATGTAGATTTTTAAAAATATATTGAAGAAATACTAATAAATATTTATTTACAAATTAAGATGGCTTGTCAGTTATTGTAACACCTGATATCCTTTTTACAGATACCTCATAGGTATGTGTCCATAACTGTATAGATATTTACTACAAAAAAAAAATTGGTATCAATATTACTACTTATTGTTTGTTTAAATAATAAAAAAAACCGGCCAAGTGCGAGTTTGACTCGCGCACGAATGGTTCCGCACCATTATTAATAAAAATATTTATTTTATTTTGTTTTTAGTATTCGTTGTTATAGCGGCAACAGAAATACATTGTCTGTGAAAAATTCAACTGGAACTGTCACGGTATCAGTGAGATGCAGCCTGGTGACAGACAGACGGACGGACAGCGGAGTCTTAATAATAGGGTCCCGTTTTACACTTTGAGTACGGAACCCTAAAAAGATATATGATTTTCGCCCTGCTTTTAGGCATTATCAATTTTTTTTAACTTTCATAATTTCCCTTAGTACCTACCTATAGCTGAAACTTATTATTGAAATGAAAAAAAAGGCACAAAAAAATAAAAATACAACATTTATTATTCAAATCAAGCACTATAGGATATTTACATTAAGGTGGTTCGATTGCCATACAAAACGTTATTTGACATTCGCAGGCTAGCGGCGTGATATTTTAAGAAACTTATGTAACAAACTTTCATCAATTGGCTTCCCATTTGCGCCAAATTCCCCCTTTTCTAGAATAAACTTGGATAAACTAGATTAATTTGAGAAATTGGTTTGGGACGTGATATTTTGGGAAAACAATTTTTCTCAAATTAATCTAATTTATACAAGTTTATTCTAGAAAAGGGGGAATTTGGCGCAAATGGGAAGCCAATTGGTGAAAGTTTGTCACATAAGTTTCTTAAAATATCACGCCGTTAGCCTGCGAATGTCAAATAACGCTTTGTATGGCAATCGAACCACCTTAAAGCCAGGTCAAAAGTACCCTATGAGAAATGTTATAAAAGTGAGTGAAGCAAAAGTGGTTTGTCAGGATGGTAGCAAATGGAGATCCGTGATCTCTGCCTATCTCTCTGGGAAAGAGGCGTGATTAATTATATGTATGTATGTTGTACATTTTAAACAAGGTGAGACAAATGAGGAATCCTTCATTTCTATATGTCAAGGAAAAAATAATGACCACATTTAATACATTCACAACGGCAGGGTTACACAAGGGAACAATAATTATTATTAAAAATTGCATACAATCAATAAAAATATCAAGTCTCCAGTGTCTCGCTGGAGGAAAAACTCTAACATGTTTATGCTAAGTAGAAAGGCTAATTAGTGTTCTCACTTTGTACACTAATTTACTAATACTAATTAGTGTACTAAGTGAACCAATGTTCTAAATATATTAAATATATATTATGTTCACTTCTAATTATAACCCATTGTATCTTATATATTAATATTATTAATTAATCATTTATTTTAAATGACTAGAGATCTATAGTTTGTTTGTTTAATATACTAGAATAAATTAATTAATTAAATTAAATTAAATGTCAACTACTGCAGAAACAACAATATTTAAATGAAACAAATTCTATTACAACTTCAAAGTGTCCGATTGTAATGGGAGTTGGTACTACATGGACATTTGACATGATCTTCGTCTTATCCATGTTCATTCTTAGACCAACTCGCTCGGAAGATTTACTGAGGTCATCGAGCATCGCACTTAAGTCCTCCATGGTCTCAGCCAAGACTACTATATCGTCAGCAAACCGAAGGTGAGTGATGTACTCGCCGTTGATGTTGATGCCTAGCCTTCTCCAGTCCAGAGTCTTGAAAACATCCTCCAATGCAGCGGTGGACAGTTTTGGAGAAATAACATCCTATTCACTCATTGATATAAATTCACAATGGAAGACCTAACTGTTTTTTTTTTTGCTACTATATATTTTTTATTTTAGATGTTTTTACATTATTTTAGAGACTTAATCTCTGAAATAATATAAAAACATCCAAAATAAAAAATATATAATAATTTTAGCTACTATACATTTTTTATTTTCGACTTATCTGCATAAATAAAATACAAACATCCAAAATGAAAAATATATAGTTAGTGCAATAACAATCAGGTCTTCCATTGTGAAATCTATATCAATTTCAGGTAACCTGATAGTTAGCTTCATTTTATGTGAGTCCTCCTCGCACTTGGCTGGTTTTTTGTTTTTCTCTGTAATATCTGTAAAGAGAAAGGACAACAAAATCCATTAGGTTATGCAATTGATAAACAATGTAGTATTTTTTAGGCTTAGAAATGAGTACCTTAAGCATACTCATACAAGAAGGGCTTACCCTTCTACAAGAAGGATTCTAATTTAAAGGTAGACAATGTTGTTTTAGTAGAAATTAATTATAAACATAAAGTTATTTCGCGTCTTCTGACGCCTTTGTGCTAAGTAGGAACCGCCTACGCATGCTGGTCAGGGTGCTTACAGGGCACTGCTGCCTAAATAAGCACATGCAAACGATAGGACTGTGTGACACAAGGCAGTGCAGATTTTGCTTTGAAGCAGAGGAGACGCCTACACACATCCTAACCGATTGCCCTTGCCTCATGCGCAGTCGTAACTCCTTCTTGGGCAAACACATTATGTGCCCAGAGGAGAACAACTTTCTTGAGAACAACAAAATCCTGCAATTCTTTGAGTTTGCAGGACTTGACCATGAATTGTAGTAAGTAGCGATTACAATAGGTCAGCGATGGTCGCAGTGATTATAGGAAGGAAGTCACTACCAGATAAAAATAATTCACTGTACAAACTAATAAAGTTCAATAAATAAACAGATGAAGTATTTGAGTCTTCGCCCATAAGCACGCGGATGTTGGAAATGGAAATTCAATGGTGCATTACACTGACGTGAATTTGATATCCAAGTAATAAATTCAAGAAAATACTTACATTCTTTCTCAATGTGGACTCGTAGGTCGCGAGAGTTCGTTGGATGCGGGTGGCGCAGGACCGGTCACTTTTAAAGTGTTTGAGGGAGGCCTATGTCTAACCGTGGACGTTTTTCTGCTGCAACAAACTTATGAAACATAACCTAACTTTTGCTACAGTTTACAAGTTGCCCGGTAATTTTTTGAAACTTTTGCTTTTTGACATTATAAATCAGTCATTATTGCCAGTGTAATAAGTTTTTATAAACACAATTGTTACAAAACACTGATGAATTTCATAATTACAACAAGTTGAATTTATTTTCTTAAAAATATAAACAGTGTTAATATAATTGCATTATATAAAAAAAACAATTGTTTAATAATGAATTAAATAAAAGATGGTTATTGCATAAAGAAAATAAATAGTCTCCAATATTGGCAACACTGCAAAATATAAATAAGGCATGCCACTCACCTATCGGAAACAATCACACACATTTTATGGTGGCAAACAAACACATCAACCACTTGATGATATGCTGACACCATAACCTATGGATATTTTTTGAGTTATATAATCCTAATAATAATGCCATGTTCAAATGTGTTAGAAATTACATTTTGTCCTGGTCTTTTCGAAATGACTGCTCAATCTTTATAAATGAATAGTGATTGAATGGGAATTATAAAAAAAACTTCAAAAAGTCTTATGTCCGATACAAGCATTAATCCAAGAATCGTTATATTTTAAAATTTCTTTAACGGAATATGGTTTTTGACATTATATGATTCGAAAAAAAATATACTTTCGAATAAATACCAATAAAACAATGAGTCTAGAGCGCTATTGGGTTTGCCACGCTTCTGCAACGCGTCAACAATGCTTACGGATGCCCGCACGGATAGTTTTCTCGTCATTCTACATAAGAAAGCAGCATCACTCTTAAGCAGACTGCGAGTCAGAAACAATGCCTTCTTAAAAATAACAGCCAGCTGTTTTGAATGCCCGATACTATTCGGTTCGATTAAAATTGTCAAATCGAATTTAAATTTCGAATTTTTAATACAATGTAACTGTAGGTAATCATTACTAACTAACAAAATGGATCATGTTACCTGAATAAATATTTTTTTTTAATTTTTTTTTTATGTCTTCGGAATTATATAGTGTAAAGCAACAGCATGACGGATACAAAAAGGCAAGTAAATGCGTTACATTTTTTTTCACTAGATTTTATTATAAATATACAAGACAATAATAGTAATTTACCACATAGATTTTATTATAAATATACAAGACAATAATAGTAATTCACCACATTATAAAACATGCCAGTTCTTAATTACAACGTTCAAGACCTTTGGACGGTCCGTCTTTCATCATAATTTCGTTCATTAAAGCAAGTATAAAGAAGGTATGATTCAAAGTTGCCATGTTTGGTCGTTATTTTTTTATTACCGAATTCATTTCAATGGTTCTTAATTACAACGTTCAAGACCTTTGGACGGTAAGTCTTTCATCATAATTTCGTTCATTAAAGCAAGTATAAAGAAGGTATGATTCAAAGTTGCCATGTTTGGTCGTTATTTTTATTACCGAATTCATTTCAATGGACACCTACGGTTGTACAAAATATGCACTTACATAGGTACAGTTGAAGAAGTCATTAAAATTTTTAGCTATAAAATTCACATTGGTTTAAATCAATCTTAATTCCCATATTAATATATTCATGTGTGGCCGGCTTTATGCGGCGCCTTCACTGCGATTAGAGGAAAAAAAAGCAACGTCTTTCCCGCCCAGCGTTTGAAACGGTAAGTGCATGCTTATGTAAAAATTTGGTTTTAATCATAAAAAACGTATTAAATTTATGTAGCTTTACACCTGTTGTAAACGTTTTATACGTTTTAATAATCAAAAATAGAAAAACAAGTAAAGATTCTATGAAAAATATTTAAACAATAAAGAGGAAAATTTTTGTATGGGTCGCCATTTTGATTTTTAAAAGCGTGCGTTTATTTGTTTCAGAATAAGACGGTTCCATACGACACGACGACTAATTCAAGGTTGGTTAATGGTTATTATGTAATTTTATATCATGATTACTAACTTATAGATAGAATTATACATGGCTAAGGTTTGTATTTCAGATGAAACGTGAATTTGAATCTCCCGCCGCGCGCCGCTCCAAACGCCTCTCCTCCTCAACGGGGCCTACGTCTGATAATAACTCGGGTAAATTATTATTTGTACAAATTAATACCTATACATCATTATTGAAACATATGACAATTTAAATTTCGCGCGAGATCACCTATCGAATCGGCGACAGCCGTGCTCCAAGGACAGCGCGATGGCGCCGTATACATATACAAACTAGATACGATGAAAAATAAGTTTTTAAGGTTACCGCACGGTAATGTAGTGTTAATTGCGCAGTATATTTGTATAAAAACTAGATTTCAAGTGCTTAAATAATTAAAACAATGATTTAATTCGTGTCGAAAAGTTCTTCTGTGTGCGGACAGTTTACGTGGAGTTTATGAGAGTTCATCGTAATCTAATGCTGTGATTATGGTAATGTTTTACAGTTTTGTCTTTTTATTAGTATGTCGTAATCTAATATACCTAATATGCCAATGAAATCGCTGTCAATATAACAGTCCAAACTTGCTATAAAGAAAGTGTTAAGTAATTAACGTCACCATTTCAGGCAAAATTCACTTTTAACAAGTCCTACAATAGAGCAAAACATTAAACTTTCAAAGCAATTATACATAAGTTATTCTTACACGATTTCAAGATCTATGAGATAATTGAGATAATTTAACTGCTAACTGCCGTTGCGTTTTCGCTCTGATGATATCGCGTGATAAAATATAACCTACATTTCACTAAATAAAATTATGCTTAAAGTATTCCTCATAGAGTATATATTCAACTTTGTTCTTACGAAAATCCGAGAAACTCATTTTAGACCTTAAAGTAAGCAACAGGAAGTTTAGAACTCAACGCTGATCCCTTTATAAGACTTGGCTTTTATGCAAGTGTACTCATTTTTTAACCAGGACTCAGGAAGATATAGGTACCTATATCATTTCCTTTCCTATCTAATAAAACGAATTAAATTAAATATGTTTTATTGTTTCCAGACCAACTGCATCATTCGGATGAATATTGCTGTATATCATCGGGTAAGTTATAACTTTATATAACCGAAAGACGTCCACTGCTGGACATAGGCCTCCCCCAAAGAGTTCCAAAGATGCGACCGCAGTCCTGCGCCACCCACATCCAGCGCAGACTCCCGCGACCTTTACTAGGTCATCAGTCCACCTTGTGGGAGGCCTACCAACGCCGCGCCTTCCGGTACGTGATCGCCACTCGAGAAACTTTCCGCCCCAACGGCCGTCAGTTCTACGTGCAATGTGCCCTGCCCACTGCCACTTCAGTTTAGCGATTCGGAGGGCTATATCGGTTACCTTGGTTCTGCTGCGGATAGCCTCATTTCTGATGCGATCACGCAGTGAAACTCCCAACATAGCCCTCTCCATTGCCCTTTGGGTGACTTTAAGCCTTCTTATGATGCCCATTGTAAGCGACCACGTTTCAGTGCCATATGTCATCACTGGCAACACACACTGGTCAAAAATAAGTACCCCCTAATGATAAGTATTCTTCTATAATTAAAAAAAAAACATGAGTTATGTATGACCCATCATCATATCAGCTGAAGAAACCTATTACTGAACATAGGCCTCCCTCAAAAAGTGTCAAAGTGACATACATATAGGTCATGACCCCTACTCAAACATTAAATTTGTGTTATTCATAGCTTTTCCAATAGAAAGATTACTCTGTAGTGTACACATAGACATGTTAGTTTATTTTATTGTGCAAATCAATTTTGACCAACCTTTCAAACTATAATCAAATTGCTTTTTTTATTCACTCTTGTATTCTCTTGTAGATCAAATGATAATTTAAAAAAAATATGATATTATAAAGCTAATCATATAGGTACTTAATCAAATGATAGAACCAGCAGGACGTTTATCTACAATTCTTATACTTACTACACAAAAAGTAATGTAACTGATTATGCATAACATACAGTTGGCAATTAAAAATTGTAACAAAAATGAATATATTATATTTTAATTAAACATGTGTGTATGTGACATCATTAGGAATTATTCATTTCGTTTTTCTTTTAAGGTGGCAGCACAATTAGGTATTACAACTATTTTTTTTTAAACAATTACTGGCTTATTTAGATTTATATCAACCTTAATACATTTACATAAGGATCAATTTTCATTACCTTTAATGTATATGTTTTAAATAAACACATTTGTTGTGTGTTGTCGACTTTTATAAACCTATTTACTTATGTATGTTCCATACGCAAAGGGTTAAACAAGTCCTTATTATTAAGACTCCGCTGTACGTCTGTCTGTCTGTCTGTCTGTCACCAAACTATATCTCATGAACCGTGGTAGTTAGACAATTGAAATTTTCACAGATGATTTAGCATGTTGTCGCTATAACAACAAATACTAAAAAACAGAATAAAAATAATATTTAAGGAGACTCCCATACAACAAACGTGAATTTTTGCCTTTTTTAAAGATAACGATACGGAACCCTTCGTGCGCGAGACCGACTCGCACTTGGCCGGTTTTACAATTTCAATACATATATCTATTAAACGCAATTGTTTGATTTTATTATATTAGGTAGGGTAAATTGCCAAAAACTGGCCACCTCATACTAAAAATGAACTCTATTCACCTACCATTGAATTCAATTTAGTATAGCGTGGACAATTTTTGAAGGGTGGGCAATAATTAAAACCTTGTACTAAAATGAATTCTATTACTGGTGAATAGAGTTCCTTATTGTATGAGGTGGCCAGTTATTGAACGGTGGAGTGGTTATTACTAGCGATTTACCCTACATAAGAAATTTTTGTTCGGTTGTTTCATCATCATATCAGCCGAAAGACGTCCACTACTGGACATAGACCTCCCCCAAAGAGTGCCACAATGGCCTGTCCTGCGCCACCCGCATCCAGCGGACTCCCGCGACCTTTACCAGGTCATCAGTCCACCATGTGTTCGGTTGTTTGTCAAGTGTGCATTCTGTTTTTTCAAATCATATACGCGTGAGTAGATATCATAGTCATTTTTCAATATTTTGTAATTTTTATCGCATTCGTAAATAGGAGAGATACAATATAATAAGTTCATAATTATGCTGCCGAATCACGAGGTTGTAAGCGGTTATACTCTAAGGCAGGTCGGTGTAGGTACGACGACGAGCGAAGCGAGGAGGAGTGTTAGGAAGAACTGCGACCCTACAGCGCGCGAGCCGAGCGAGCGAAGCGAGCGTGCCGCGGCAGCGGCCGGCGAAGCGCCAGAACCGACTTTATACGACAAGTACAACCGTCACAACCTCGTGATTCGGCAGCATACAGATACTTTCGAACACAATTATCTCGGTAAATACTGACCTGAGAGAAAAAGTTGAAAGATTATTTATGATAGGAAAAGAAAATTAAACAAAAATGAAATTTAAAAAAAAACTGAGAAATTTTCTAACTCCAAAAACCGGCCACCCTTAAATTTAAGTCTAAAAACCGGCCACAAACCCCCCCTCTTATTTCCAAACACTAGCGACCGTCCATCAATCATCATATTTATTAAGTTACGTTTTATAATAAATAAATACTGCACTTTATAGATTTTATTAGTTTATTTTAAATCGATAACATGTGAACTTTGGATATCTATAGAGAACTGTATCTGTCGGGTGCGTAACAATCGATATAACAACTTTTGATATATTTTCACTGGATATAACGACTAAGGGATATAATGCACTTTTGATATAATAACATTTGATATATTCTCATGTAATAAACTCTATTAATCTAACAGTCATAATTATAACGTATAACATACATAAATAGGATATAACTTTGTTAGATATAAAATTCAGATGGTATAATGTACAATTGGCAGAATCTGGATTATTTGCTACTATTATTTCTTATCATTTTTACTCTAAGGCAGGTTGGTGTAGGGATGGCGACAAGTAACCATTGATACACAACAGTATAATAATAACCACTGATAAACTGGTAACATACAGTATATTTTCGTATAAGGATTAAAATATAACTGTTGATTTGGAGGTTAAGAGGCGGAATGAAAACCAACGTGCTCGCATAGACAAGTCCTGTAATCAACTGCCAGGTCGCCGCTGGACGCAGCCAACGGTAAATATCTATATGTACATACATACAGCTATAACACCCCTCCACCCTTATTCTAAAAGTATTTTTTATAACTAACCACCTTACGGGGTCGTTTAAGTGGCTCTCGAGATGGTTGGTCCGAAGAATCAGAAGTTTGCGTCAGTGCCGCTGCCTCCTGTGGCGGCGCTGCCAGCGTCCCTGCAGACACGGTCTGGGTCAAGGTCGCCGCGCTCACGTGCGGCGGCGGTGTCAGTGGCTCATCGGACGGGGTCTCGCCCGCCACCTCGGCGGAGGCCGGAATCGAGTCCCCGCAGTCGGCCAGGCTCTCGTTGGGCACTTGGCTAGGGGCTTCTGGAGTCTCTAAAATCGAGGTGGATTCGATCGGTGATGGCAGACTGAACGTTGACGAGACCGGCGACAATACAATGGCCGGCAATGCCATTTCCATCCGCGAAGATTGACTTAGACTACCACTCTCCCTCTCGGGCCCTTTTTCAACGATCTCCCCTTTGTATTTTAATAGTTGGTTCGTATGTTTTTTTAACACAGTGTTGCAATCAAGTAAGCGTACCAAAAACACGGTAGCAGCGAGTCTCTTAACTATAACACCTTTGGCCCAGGTTTTTTTCTGAGCCTTAATAATCTTGACTAAAACTAATTCGTTATCTAAAAAGTTCACTGCACGATTTCCATCATAATTAATAACCTGCGAGTACTGATTTTGTTTAACAACTTTATCGAGTGTTGCATTCAGAGGTGATGGTTGTTGTGGTTTCAACAAATCTAATCTGCTACGTAACTTGGACCCAAATAAAATTTCGGCAGGAGATTTGCCCGTTGTACTGTGAATGGAATTTCGGTATTGAAATAGAAATTCGCTTAGTTTACAAGCTAAGTCTTTTTTACCGTACCCTGACATAAGTATGCGTTTAATTGCGTATTTTATTATCTTAACAGAGGACTCTGCTTGCCCATTACTAATAGGGCTATAAGTAGGTGAAGTTAAATGCACTATCCCGTTTAACTTACAAAACTCTTCAAACTGCATGGAAACAAAAGGGGTACCATTATCTGAACAGATAGTGTGAATCAGCCCAAACCTAGCCATAACATCGCACAGCTTCTCAATGACGATCTGAGTGCTAGACCCTGACGAAATATCATAACATTCTACCCATTTAGAGTAGGCATCAACTATAACTAGGTATAGTCGGTTGTTTATTGGACCGAGCATGTCGATATGAACACGGTACCATGGCTCAGGAGGGTACTCCCAGCAGGCGAGAGGCGCGCGGGGGGGAGTTGGCCTTAGCTTTGTGCATACGTCACAAGTCGCAACAAAACATTCAATATCAGCTGACATACCCGGCCACCAAAACCGGTTTCGTGCTTCAGATTTCATTTTAGTGCCACCTAAATGACCCTTATGCAGTTCGGATATAATTTGTTTGCGACAGCCCAATGGAATTACTACTTTATGACCACGAACTAGGCACGAGTTTTCTAAGGACAGCTCGTGTCTGCATTGAAAGTACGGACTTAAATTCTTATCAACGTTTTTCTGCGGCCATCCATTTAACACATTGTTTACCACGGCCGATAACAATGGGTCGGATTTAGTGTAACGCTTGATGTCGTCTATACTTAAAAAACGCACACCGTCGTAAACAAAATTTATATAAGTTGCTTTGTCTAACAAATCTTCCACGGGCTTGGCACGTGTTGTGGAACGGCTCAAAAAGTCGGCAGCATTACGGGCACTGCTCACATATTCTATTCTAAAATTGTACGAAGCTAGGAATATTGCGTAGCGTTGTAACCTATTGGCAGTGACTTCTGGGATGCCTTTGTTTGGGTTGAAAATTGATAAAAGCGGCTTGTGGTCAGTTCTCAATACAAAAGGAGTGGACCGGCCATATAGGTACTGATGGTACTTACGAACGCCGAAAATGATTGCTGTAGCCTCCTTTTGTATCTGACTATATGATTTCTCAGCAGATGTGAGCGAGCGAGACGCATATGAAATTGGTCTTTCCGACGAACCATTTTCAACTTGAGATAAAATGGCTGCTAAACCCGTCGGCGACGCGTCAACTGTCAGAATCAGGTCTGCGTCAGGGTTGAAGTGTGCTAATACTTCATCAGAAGCTAACACTTGTTTAATATTGTCCACAGCGGCTTCGTGTTTAGCCTCCCAGACCCAAACGGCTTTTTTTTGTAACAATGAATGCAAGGGTTGTAAAATAGATGACGCATTCTTAACAAAAGACCTATAATAATTTACGAGTCCTAGAAAAGACTTCAACTCTGTCACGTTTGATGGAGTCTTCGCCTCTAAAATTGATCTTATCTTTTCGGGCGATTTATGGAGTCCGTTGCGATCGATTATAAATCCTAAATACGTGACGGAGTCTTGAAAAAGTGTGCATTTACTTTTCTGAAGAACTAGGCCCGCATCTTGTAAACGTTCACATACTTCCTGCAGCCTGAGCAAATGTTGGTCGCGATTTTCCCCTGTGACTAGAATGTCATCCTGGAATAAAAGCACCCCCGGGATCCCGGATAGTAGGCTTTCAATGGTTCGCTGGAAGACGGCTGCCGAACTGGATAAGCCAAATACTAACCTCGTATACTTATACAATCCCTTATGGGTGTTTATGCATGTTAGCATCTGTGACTCATCATTCAGCACCAGCTGATTGTAAGCGCGTGATAGGTCCAATTTGGAAAACTGTTGACCGCCGTGGAGTTTGGCGAACAGTTCTTCTATCCTAGGGAGAGGATATTTCTCAATTTCTAACTGCTTGTTAAGGGAGACTGAGTAGTCAGCACAAATTCGGATTTTACCATCACGTTTGAGTACGGGGACAATGGGGCTGGCATAATCCGAGTAAGTCACCGGTACCAATATACCCAGGCCTACCAGTCGGTCTATTTCGCTTTCTACTAACTCACGGAGTGCAAAAGGTATTGGGCGGGCTTTATAGAATATTGGTTTAGAATCAGGTTTCAATTTCAAAGTGACAGTAACATCTTTGCAACAACCCAAAGCATCAGAAAATAGGTACGGGTACTTTGTACCTAAATCGCCTATGTGTGTGTGTGCGCTTGAGGAGCTGCATGAGTTTATGGCCGACATTTGGAGCTTAAAACACGCAATAAAATCACGCCCTAAAAGAGAAGGTCCTTGATCTCCTACTACATGAACCTTTATGTGTGCGGTGCTACCCCTATAAGTAAAAGGCAAGTTTACTATACCTAAGGTATTAAGAGTACTGCCATTATAGCTTTTTAAAATTGTGTTGCATGGCTGTAATGGTATGTCACTGAAGTATGTGATGTATGTGTGACGTGACAACACGGTAACCGAAGCACCTGTGTCTATTTCAAACGGTATGCTAACTCCATTCACAAGTACGGATTCCTGCATGGGCTCACCGTGTAGTGTTTTAATGTGGAATAAAGCTCGCTTACCATCATCACTCAGGTCTTCGTCCTCTGGACAACACTCGATAAAATTATGTTTTGCGTTATTCTTCTGACACATCCTACGCAGGTGTCCTCGTTGACCACACGTTTTGCACCTGTACTTTATGAACTTGCAAGTACTAGCTTCGTGACCTTTGTACCCGCACGCTGGACACACGTTGTCGCGGCGCGCCGGTTCCGACGCTCGCGCCGATGATGACGCCGCCATTTTGAATACCGGTAAAATGCCCTGTTCCTGCGAATTAGGATTTAACCCGTATGTTGCTTGGGATGCGCCCTGTCTAGCACATCTAATGGCTTCTGCTATTTCTAACGCTTTGCTCAGCGTCAGTTCCCCTAACGACTGGGTGAAAAGTTTATCTCGTTCAGCACTCGGTTGCATACCGAGGATAAATCGGTCACGAAGATTCTCGTTCAATACTGCTGCAGAAAATCCACAGTGTGCGGCGAGTCCACGCACTCGGGCCGCCCACTCTGACAAACCTTCGTTCACTTGTTGTGATGCCGAATGAAATTTAAACCTCTCAACGAAACCGCACTTAACCGTTTTGAGATGATCATCCAGGAGTTTAACAACGGCATCGTAGTTCAACGATGTGACATCTGCTGGTAAGGCCAAATCACGCATCAACTTATATGTATTTTCGCACAAACTACTTAATAAAACCGCGCGGCACTTAACTTTTGATTTATCTTCCGCGTCCTCCAAGTTATTCGCTAAAAACCATTGCTCGAGTCTGTCCTTGTATATCGACCAATCTTGCACTTCATGGTTGAACGACGTAATTGACCCGATGGATATTTTTGCCATGATTTGTAATTATGTACACACGCGGTGCACGACCCGTCGTCGCCAGTGTTGATTTGGAGGTTAAGAGGCGGAATGAAAACCAACGTGCTCGCATAGACAAGTCCTGTAATCAACTGCCAGGTCGCCGCTGGACGCAGCCAACGGTAAATATCTATATGTACATACATACAGCTATAACAATAACCTTCTTAAAATAATGACTTACATTGTCTTCTTCTTTAGGGTTCCGTAGCCAAATGGCAAAAAACGGAACCCTTATAGATTCGTCATGTCCGTCCGTCTGTCCGTCCGTATGTATGTCACAGCCATTTTTTTCCGAAACCATAAGAGCTAAATTCTGTTGAAACTTGGTATGTAGATGTATTTTGTGAACCGCATTAAGATTTTTACACAAAAATCGAAAAAAAAACATTAAGTTTTAGGGGTCCCCATACACAAAACTTTTTTTTCATCAAACCCATACGTGTGGGGTATCATTGGATAGATCTTCAAAAATGATATTAAGGTTTCTAAGATCATTTTTTTCTAAACTGAATAGTTTGCGCGAGAGACACTTCCAAAGTGGTAAAATGTGTGCCCCCCCCCCCCCGCCCCCCCCCCCCATGTAACTTCTAAAATAAGAGAATGATAAAACTCAAAAAATATATGATGTACATTACTATGCAAACTTCCACCGAAAATTGGTTTGAACGAGATCTGGTAAGTAGTTTTTTTTTAATACGTCATAAATCGTAAACTGCAATTTATTTAACGGAACCCTTCATGTGCGAGTCCGACTCGCACTTGGCCACTTTGCCGCTATTTTAAAACTGTCGGCTTCCGATAAGTAATATTTATAGTTGGGGGGGGGGTTTCACAAACACTATATTTTCAACTAAATGCGACCGTACATTATTGCAACTGTACAACGACTGACGAACGTTACATAGACAATGTGTGACAACGCTCTACGAAGCCGAATGTCTTTCCAAAAAACCGGTGTGCAATATGTATCGCCGAGTACTTCTACTTAACATGTTCATATTTAGCAGTAGGTAAACAAAACAAAAACCGGCCAAGTGCGAGTCGGACACGCGTACGAAGAGTTCCGTAGCATTATGTATAAAAACAGCAAAAAAATCACGTTTGTTGTATGGGAGTCCCCTTAAATATTTATTTTATTTTGAATTTTAGTATTTGTTGTTATAGCAACAACAGAAATACATCATCTGTGAAAATTTCAACTGTTCATGAGATACAGCCTGGTGACAGACGGACAGACAGACAGACAGACAGACAAACAAACAAACAGACGGATAGCAAAGTCTTAGTAATAGGGTCCCGTTTTACTCTTTGAGCACGGAACCCTAAAAACGTTCATATAATCGTAACTTTTATAATCTTATGTTATTAAATTTATCGAAATAAATTCTAGGCACTACGCATCAGGGTGACACTAGCCGATTCTTAGGTAATAACGCACAGTGTGTATCGATGTCGGCATGTGCTTGTATACATTCTTGCATTAGTGGACGCGATGTTTTTAGTACTGCGGATATTGATATGATCCTTAAATTTGGAGATCTCCTCTATCTCCGTTTGCGTCCATTGGGCAGGAGCCATGGACATGTGTTTTGCTTTCCGGAGGAGTTGTCGCAGCTTTCTGACGGAATACAAATAGGGAACCATTTGGCCAAAATATCCATCGAATGGAAAAATAATGGTTTATATCCAAATTCTCCAAACATGGACTCGGAATTAAACAAATTAGAAACAATCCTTAGGGAGGACGTGTTCAATGCTGACCATTCTGACACGACCGATTCTTATTTATTCACGGGGCTCAGTAACACTACATCGTTTTGGCGTCATAATAATGAGTTGAAATTTAAGGTTGTGCTACCACTCACTAACCCCCGTGTGTGTTAAAAGCGAACCTGAGGGCCAAAGGCCCGAAGGTGAGCTTCGTGGCAGGCGAAGGCCGAAGGCCGAGCTCCGCGTAGGGCCGAAGGCCCGAAGCGTCCCTTCAGAGCGCGCTAGCGGAAACCCTACGCCCCCCAAGTGTCTTTAAGCGAACCTGAGGGCCGAAGGCCCGAAGGTGAGCTTCCAGGTACGCGAAGGCCGAAGGCCGAGCTCCGCGTAGGGCCGAAGGCCCGAAGCGTCCCTTCAGAGCTCGCTCTCTACGCGAGCCCGAGGGCCGAAGGCCCGAAGGGCGAGCCCACGCGGACACACACCCCCCGCACCTTCCCGTCACAAGCAAGATAAGAGTGCGCGATCTCTCTGACAAAAAATACCCTCCGCTTTTCCCTTCCCATAGCGGAATTTCACTTTCCTTTTCCTTGGTGATTCAAAAACCAAATTATTACAGGCAGATTTTGAATAATAAGTCAAAAGTACACCTCGGTACCGCGGCGCGCTCGCGCGCCGCGCCGCAAGCAAAAAACTAGTTTGTTATTATAGCGGCAACAGAAATACATCATCTGTGAAAATTTCAACTGGAACTATCAAGGTATCAGTGAGATACAGCCTGGTGACAGACAGACGGACGGACGGACGGACAGCGGAGTCTTAGTAATAGGGTCCCATTTTACTCTTTGAGTATGGAACCCTAAAAAACAGGCTCGCGGGCTACTCCTAGTTAGAAAGAGACGGATAGTGTATCTCGCCGCGACACAGAGCTCGCGGGCCGTCCTGTGATAGCCGTGCTGCTCACAGGTTTGTTAATTATATTGTTTTTTATCGCGATTTTTTTATAACTTTTTATCAATTTTAAACTTAATCGGTGCAATAAATAATAAATTCATCATCATCATCATCATATCAGCCGAAAGACGTCCACTGCTGAACATTAGGCCTCCCCAAAAGAGTGCATGTAGAACCGATGGCCGTTGGGGCGGAAAGGTTCTCGAGTGGTGACCACGTACCGGAAGGCGTGGCGTGGGTAGGCCCCCCACATGGTGGAATGATGACCTGGCCCCGTAGCATGGATGGCCTTATCACGCGATAAGTGACAGGATAGAGCATCCGTCCCTGGCTGACACCGTTCGATAGAACGAGACGACGCGCTTATCCTATCACTTATCGCGTGATAACGCCATCCATGCTACGGGGCCTGGTCGTGGGAGTCCGCTGGATGCAGGTGGCGCAGGACCGGCCAATAAATAAATACTTTAAATAATTTCAAGATGTCGGAACGGCAACTTTTCCCATTCTGACCTCTGATTTGTTTTTGTGACCTATTAGATCCTCCCATATCAATTTTGAACACAATCCTTGAGTGAGATTCTTTAAAACAATTATATCTTTCGCGACGGCGTCGTAAGATTTCAACTCTTGTCAATGTAGGTTATTGTGTTATCAACTTTGTATGGAAATGTTATTTTACCAACCACAAATAACGTTTGTATAGTTTTGCGGGAAGCAACTACAAAAGTAACTTTGTAATCGCATAAATTTGTATAGGATTACAAACTTACTTATGCAGTTTGTATATCTCAAAATCGTGACATTTCCATACAAAGTTGATAACAGAATAACCCACAGAAAGAAATGAGATCCCATAAAAACCTGCCATGTAAAAAATAGGCCAAGTCTCGGAACTCTTCCACAATAAAAAGTGGTGAGATATTTCATAGAGCCAAGTTAGGCATTCTTATTAATCTTCATTTGCTTACTAAATAAAATTTTGTGACTTGGCAATCACACTTACATAGTTTAAGGTATGCAAAAAATAGTAAATGCAGTAAAGCTGTGTGATTCCCGTGTGGTTTTTATGGGATTTAGGTATTTAAACGAGTTCGAACGGGAGAATTGGTTATAATTATAATACCGTTCCATTCCAACTTCCAAAGGTTTGCAGGGCTGTTATTCGCTACGCGTTAATGCGGCTCACCCGCCGGTCACCCGTTACGAAACTAGACCTCTACCTACGCTTAGTTACTACTAGGGTATGCAAGATCCGCCAATATTTCGGATCCGGATATTTCGGATATTTAAATTCAACAGATCCGGATATCCGGATCTTTCGGATAATACGGATCCACAAGATTTTTTTGGTATAAAGTAGGAATTGTAAGGTTAAACTACGAAAAAACGGCTATACCACCGTATACCTGAAAGATTTTAAATAGGTACGCATTCCCGATGTCATAAAGGGATTAATTTTTTTTTTCAACTTTTTACTTACAACTACAAACTAACTGGCAAAGTGAGAGTTTCGTCACTAAAAGCTGTCACTTGAATAACTACAACAGGGGTAATCAACCTAACGTTCCGAACGCGCGCCCAACTTCATTTTTCCATATAAAATTTGACTTTTAGATCTACCCTACGTGCGTACAATGCGTTACGTGATCAACCAGCAGGTCGAGTTAACTCCGTACCTGGTGCTCGTACATACATTTCAATGAGCTCTAGGTACGGAGTTAATTCAATAGGGTAGGGGTAAGCCTAGGAGGAGAAATTGACAATGTGAGCGGGATGAGGGGACATTAATTTAGGCAAGACTGTATAATATGGCAAAAGCGGTGAACGGGCCATGAATATAGCGTACCATGCTTATTATATTACTTGATCACATTATAAGTCAAGAACATCATACTAAAAATTAAAAAAAAAATTACAATTATAAAACGTAGGTATTGTTGCTGCATTCACTTTTTACTTCCTGTGTCAAATATACTTGTTAATTTTTTCTTAAGGTTTAATAAACTAATCCCCTTATTCATAAAACTTAAAATGTCTCTGCTAAATAAAATGTGCTTTGTTTCTTTCTTACGAACACAAATGTCAAAGTGACAGATAAGGACAAACGAATTTTAACGCCATTTTAGTTAAAGAGGCTTGTAGAACATTTATGAATACGGGCGCAAGTCTTTAGAAGGTAGCTATAATAGTACCTATAGGTAATATTGGATTTATATAATTACTTTGTGTTTATTACCTACGTTGAATTAGTGCATTTAAACCAACGCCAACTTTCGCCATCAAATTGCGGCAATTTTAGTAGTTTGTAGTATGTAGGTTTAATTAGTTTTTGTGACTAATTAATTAAAAACAAAAATAATCTGGTCTGGGATTATAAAATGGCGAATAAAGACAGATATTGAGTTATCTATCATTCGGTTTTCAGCGTGTACTCGGTAAAAACATAATTTTGTAGCCGTATTTTCGATTTTCATTGTTGTATTTTAAGGATCCGTAATATCCGAAAAATCCGGATCCAAGAGCCCGTCAGATCCGGATCCGAAAATTGGCGGATATCCGGATATTTCGGATATCCGGATATCCGGATTGCAAACCCTAGTTACTACGCATCGCGGTGTCAAGGTATATTTGTGGGCGAGCGTTGAGGTGAGCTTAAAACAAGTTGAAACAAGTTACAGAATAGCGGGGCTGTAGCTGTGGTTTGTCTTTGTATGTTTATAGATTGTACTACGGGTTATGAGCAAAAATAGACCTTACGTTTTGGAAGTAAGGTTGCAAATTTATTGTGTGGTAGGCTGGTAGGTAATTGTCGCGTCAAGCAATTAACATTTTAGAGCATATCGCTAACTGTTTACATAGCTCAAAAGCTATCTGCCAGACTTACGTGCAGAAGGGACGAAGATCAAATCTCATACATGTTAACAACATTTTGTTTGTCGATATTTGTAGTTTTAGAATTTAGTAGTTTAGAATAAGTTCGCGGGTTAGTTTAAAATCATTTGAAATCGAAATCTTACCGATGCTAGATTAAAATATGCAAATATGAATACTGAAAGTGTCAACAGCAAGTTTGTTGTAAGTAGGTATTTGTAAATGTTGTACTTTGTGCGCCGTTATATTTGTCAGGCTGTCAGCCTGCGATCGACCGATCTCTGGTGACCAGCGGCGCTACCACGAACTTTAAATCTCGAACTTATATCCCCGTCTCTATCGCACTTATGGTTTATGGTACTCGAGCGACAGAGACGGAGATATACGAAGTTCGAGATTCGAAGTTCGTGGTAGCGCCGCAGCCTAGCCTAGCCCAGCACATGCTGAGACTGGGGCCTATTGTCACAAATTCAGTTTTTTACTTAGGTACTGTTTGTTAGTTTGTAAGTTTATTTTATATTATTTTATTTTTTGTTGTAATAAATACTTTTTCTGATTCTGATTATATGCAAGGGGTACGCTTTTTGGACGAAATGGTATTTTTGTATACGACTGAATTCATTAGAAAAAATACTAAACTCTAGTCGGAGTAACCATGTTTGTTTAGAGCAAAAACTATTGGATAGGGTTCGTTTTAGATTTCTATCGAATAATAAAATTGAAATAGTGCTAAAGTAAATTTGAATTTGCTTTAAATTACTGATTTTAAATCAAAATCTCTGATTGTTTTAAGTTTATTTAGTTATGCACGATTCTTAAATATGCGCCATCTAGCGGAATGCAATACCCGCGCGTAGCCATTCAGCTTAGAAAAACGTGCGATCGATGGATCTAGTCACCGATTAAAAATTGTTTTGTATTATTTTGCTATTTGCGTGTTATTTTGTGACAATGGTGTATTTTATGCCTTAAAATTTGTTAATGTGATGATTTAGGACACTACAATGCAATATTTTGATGAATTCTACGCTACTTTTTTCATTGAGAGCCTAGTAGCGCCATCTCGGATTACTTTCTGAACTACGGCGATGTTTCCACAGAGTTAGCAATCTTCCTTGTCTTATAATTATCTTTGGTCGTACGAAACCGAAGTTCGTGAAGTACAGGCGTCGGTGGCCTCGTTCGCAGTCGTACGATTCTCGGAACCGGCCGCGCTCGGGCGGTTCTTGGAAACGGTCGGCGAACTCGCGCGATCGCGCGCTGTTGCTACGGGAACATGATTCTCTCTTCTGGAGTCTTCAATGCTTTGACACTGTTTTATTAAGCTTTCAAAACTATCAACGGCTTCTCTCTTTAGCCTTTTTCTGATGCGACGATTTAAAAGACCAAATACCATGTCCAGTTGAACTCGTTCACAAAGGTCATCCGCTGGCAATTTAGCTAACAAAGCTCTCACTCTTGATATGAATAGTTCCGTAGACTCTTCTCCCTGTACCATAGAAAACAACTCCGTGTAAATGACGAAAGGGGGGCGGCGTTCGCCGAAGGCACTTCTTAGCCTATCGAGCGCCTCTTCCCAAGTCCTGACCTGTGTCTTCACACCCTGCCACCAGACGCCGGCTTCGCGCGTGAGTAGCAGCGCCAAGCCGCGGATGGCGTTCTCGTCGGTGATGTGCACACAAGACTTGTAACTTTCGATGCTATCAACAAACGTATCCAGATTCTCGTCCTTGCTGCCGCTGTAACGAGCCGTGCCCTGCGCGAAGTTACCATTTATTGAAGCGAACGTAGCGGCAGCGGTGACGGCGGCAGCGGTAGCGTCGGCCTGCGACGGCGTCGATGACCTCACCTCGCGCAGCAACTGCTGGCAGAACTTACAAATACAAATTATTTATTTACCATAACAACGTTACATGCGATTAAATTAAACTATTCTGTTAACATACACATTTTTAACAAACAGAGAAAGATATCCGTCAGCCCCAAACTAGGCACAGCCTGTATCTTGGGAGCCGAGAGTACCGATTTTACAAGTATAATTTAAAATAAAGGAACAAGATGACCATGCTAAGAAAATATTAAATCTAAAATAATAAGATAAGTGTGTGAGTGTGAATGTGTGCGTGTGTGTGTGTGTGTTTGAGTGTCTGTGTGTCTCTGTCTGTGTGTGTGTGTGTGTTTGTGTGTGTGTGTGAGTGTGTGTATGTGTGTGTTTGTACTTCGAGCTAGGTTTTAATAATGTCCTCGGATTGTTCATAAGTAAGAGACATAAGCCATTTCTTTATTTTGTCTTTGAGTATATATCTGGTGAAGTCGTCGATGGAACACGCTCGGGACACCCGTTGTATATCGTAGGGTGCAGATAGTAGGGAAGTCGCCTACCAAAAGCAGATTTTACATGAGGGGTGTGAATGACCATGTGGTTTAGGCGTTTCTGTCGGCGCTTTGCATGATCAGTTTCCGCTAGTGCAATCTGATGAGATTCTGTAACAGCTTTTAAGATAAAAAGTTGACGAACTCTAAGAACTGACGCTTCTTTATACAGATCGTTGGTAGGGAATCGGAAAGGTTTCCTCATCATAACTTTGAGTACGGCTCGTTGCGCCCGTTCAGTTATTATCATTATACTCTTTGCGGCGCCGCCCCAAGCTGCAATGCAGTATTGCAAAATGGACTGACAGAGGCCGAAATATACCAAGAAAAGAACTTCTCTAGATGCGCCGCTCCTCAGAAGCTTCATAATATAGATTACCTTCCTAACCCGGCCAGATAATGACAGGATGTGTTGTCTGAAGGACAGTTTCGGATCAATTATGACTCCAAGGTACTTAATTGTTTCAGCACGATCGATTGTATCATGTATGCCGTTAGCAGAGGACCATTTCAGCTGATTACATGCAGAAGGTGCCGAAGAGAGTGTTTTAAAAAAAGTTATAAATTTAGTTTTTTTTGTATTTAGTGTAAGTAAGTTAATGTCTAACCAATCTGCTAAACACGACATTCCCTTTTCAGCCATATCTATGGCCTCAGCCCAAGACCCACCGCTGAAAAGAGCCACAGTGTCGTCGGCGTAACAAATCAAGTCTGAATTTTGTAGCTGTAAGGAAAGAATGTCATTCATATATATTAGGAATAAGGTGGGCCCGAGGATACTCCCTTGTGGAACACCAAAACGAATAGGCAGCTCACTACTGCTACAGTCGCCGACCCGAACGAACTGTGTCCGATTAGTAAGATAGCTTTCGAACCAATCCAACGCCGAACCTCTTACTCCTAGATGATGTAGTTTTTTTAGGAGAATCGGCGTAGAGACGGTATCGAAGGCTTTGGCAAGATCGAGGAAAATCCCTATACAATGCTTACCCTGGTCAAGTTGCTTAGCAATTAAACTAGACAGTAGTACTACTGCATTTTCAGTGGACCTACCCCTCCTGAAACCGAACTGCCTGTCAGAGAGAAGGTTGTTGTTTTCCAGGAAAAGTGTCAGGCGTTTATTAACTACCTTTTCTAAGAGTTTGGAAAAAATGCAAAGAAGTGAAATAGGACGGTAATGGTCAGGATTATTTTTTTTACCATTTTTAAATATTGGAGTCACCGAAGACCTTTTCCAGGGATCGGGAAATGAACCCGAGGATAAACTAAGATTAAATAGGTGTGCTAGCGGAACACATATAAATTCACTAATAGCTTTTATCAATGGTGGCTTATAACCATCTGGCCCGGGCGAACTGTCATTTTTTAAGGAATGTATGAGGTCTCTCACTTCTTGCGGATCGGTCGGGGAAAGAAAGAAAGAGTGGGATGGTGTTCTATTTGGAAGATAGTTCAACGCTAAAGTCTGCTGTGTAGTATTTAGCCTATGCATAATACGATCTGCCAGCCCCACCCCTACAGAGGCAAAATGTTTATTAACTGTATTAAGTGATTCTTGACTATTTGCGGATATTTTAGTAAGCTCGTTGGCATTGGATGAGTGACTAGGATACTCACAAACGCGCTTTATGGAGTTCCAAAGTTTCTTTGGGTTATGACAATTACGAGATAATTCCTTATTCTCAAAGTCAGCTTTGACATTTCGTAATAGTTGCCCATAAAAATTTCTGTAGCGTGTATAGCTGGTTTTTAAGATCTGGTCATTAGGGCACATTCTCACCTGTAAGTGTAGGTTGTCACGGTGTCTCATACACCTTATTAGGCCAGGGGTCATCCACGGTTTCAGGTTAAAACGGCTGCGGCTTAGTCGGACTACACTACTATACTTGTTTACCGTAGCCGCAACTGTGACATCGAACAACGACACAGCTCTATCAAGATCCATACACCCAGTCACCGGCGTCCAATCAGTGTCTTTTAGTTCTGCCGATACTGCCTGCATGTCAACACGAAAAACTTTGCGGTCGCGGCTATGACTAGGGTTCAGGTGCGTCACGGTGACCATTGTTAAGTCGTGATCCGTAATCGCGCTGTTGCACACAATACCCGTAGCCATTTGATCGGTTTTGATAAAAATGTGATCCAGACAAGCTTTGCCTCTAGTAGCAGCCGTGATCGCAGGCAATAACCCATGGGATGCCATTAGGGACAGATAATCACCAGTTACAGTACTCTGTGTGTCCAATAAGTCGATGTTTATGTCGCCTGCCACCATTATGCAAGGACTATTACTTATACTCCTCAAAGACAAATCAAGGGAACGATTAAAGCTATCAAAATCACGAAGCGATGGCGAACGGTATATGCCCAAAATCGAGATATTATCGACTTGAACCAGCAGAAAGTCGGCTCCCATGACAGGCGGTTCGCGAACTGATGGGCTCAGAGAGTTATGCACATAAATGGTAACACCGCAACTCTTATTCAGGTGATTGGTTGTGTGAAATGGGGTGTAACCTGGAAGCTGATTTATAACTGAGTTTTCATGTGTTAGAAATTATATAGTTAATACGCAGTGGTAATCATTAATTTGTTTAAATGAGTATGTATTATGACCTAAAACTTGGATTAAAGCAGGACTGACAGTTGGAAGCGCTCGACCAATCAGAGACCGCCAGGTGTTACTGCGGCTCTCTGATTGGTCGATAGTAATGGAGGGAAAAGTAACGTCAATGTAGTGGCGACCTGGTCCCATGAGGGATTTTTCGGAGTCAGTCTTGATTTAGCCAGGGAGAAGTCAAATACTATTTGTAATGTATTGTGTGTTAGTCTTATACTATTCATTAATACTGTGTCTTAATGGTAAGTTAACAAAGTGAAGGATCAATATAATCAGTAAGTAATTCAATCTCTATGTTTGTTTCATTTGAATTTCACCTTCCGCGACTTCGTATGCACTCTCAAGTCGATGATATTTGTTCCTTAATCGAATAAAGCAGCCAATTGCGCTTACATCTCAGAAGTGGGATAAGAAAAGTACCTTAAAAGTACTAAGCTCACTACTATTTTTTTTCCTCCTTTTGTTTAAACTTACCGCTAAGCCCACGTAAACTTGTTTTTGTTCCTATAATCAGAGCGTATGCTGCTAGTTCGTTTCTTTGTAAAATAATATCAAAGGTTAAAGCTTTAAATACCGCGGTAAGAGTCATTCAACAGCTAGAATTGCTAAAATGTTAGGTCACATGGTTCAAAGCAGGGTGATGTATGATTGCGACGCATTATTCCACTTCGACTTTTAATCCACTTGAGCGTGTATTTATTGTTGCTAATAAAATAATGTACAGCTACTGAGTGCGTTGACTAATAATTTGACAAGGTTGGCTTCAGGATTGACGCCCTTTATCCGGGTTTATACAGGTACCAGTAGTAGTAGGTCTTATTTATTAAACAATAATATTTATTAAATTTATATAATAATGTAGCTGTTGTTGAATGCGTATTGGTGTTTAAATAAAACTCTGGTCGGAATACATTTTTATTTGTTCCTTTTTTTTACTAAAAATACAAAATATTTCTGGAGCTATACTTGCTTCTTGTGTCGCTTAATAGTTTAACTGTACCCTTCATCAGTGACTTCGCGAACAAATTATACGTTTCAGGATATAACAGAAGAAGCAGCTCGTGGAAGGGAACTTTATATCCCCACGAGTCCCACAAAGGATACATCGAGTTATCGACGGTTGCGCAGCACGCCCCGACGCCGCGCCAGGCGAGCAGTCAGACGGCGCGGCGCTTGCGCGGTCGCTCCAGTCGGCCCTCGCGGGGGCGCGTCAGCCGCTGCTCTGGAGCAGGAGGCGCAGTCAGCGGTCGCGCGGCTAGCGGGCAGCGTAGCCACGCGGGCAGCCAGCGGGCGCGCAGACGGGCAGTGCAGCCACGCGGGCGGTCAGCGGGCAGCGCAGCCACGCGGGCGGCCAGCGGACAGCGCGGGCAGTCAGCGGGCAGCGCAGCCACGCGGGCAGCCAGCGGGCGCGCAGACGGGCAGTGCAGCCACGCGGGCGGTCAGCGGGCAGCGCAGCCACGCGGGCGGCCAGCGGACAGCGCGGGCAGTCAGCGGGCAGCGCAGCCACGCGGGCAGCCAGCGGGCGCGCAGACGGGCAGCGTAGCCACGCGGGCGGTCAACGGGCCGCGCAGCCACGCAGGTAGCCAGCGGACAGCGCGGCCACGCGGGCAGCCAGCGGACAGCGCGGCCACGCGGGCAGCCAGCGGACAGCGCAGCCACGCGGGCAGCCAGCGGGCGCGC
Source organism: Epinotia brunnichana (assembly GCA_963854355.1). Classification (NCBI taxonomy): domain Eukaryota; kingdom Metazoa; phylum Arthropoda; class Insecta; order Lepidoptera; family Tortricidae; genus Epinotia; species Epinotia brunnichana. Next base: position 161,118 of record CAWKZR010000018.1, read on the forward strand.
AGACGGGCAGTGCAGCCACGCGGGCGGTCAGCGGGCAGCGCAGCCACGCGAGCGGCCAGCGGACAGCGCGGGCAGTCAGCGGGCAGCGCAGCCACGCGGGCAGCCAGCGGGCGCGCAGACGGGCAGTGCAGCCACGCGGGCGGTCAGCGGGCAGCGCAGCCACGCGGGCGGCCAGCGGACAGCGCGGGCAGTCAGCGGGCAGCGCAGCCACGCGGGCAGCCAGCGGGCGCGCAGACGGGCAGCGTAGCCACGCGGGCGGTCAACGGGCCGCGCAGCCACGCAGGTAGCCAGCGGACAGCGCGGGCAGCCAGCGGACAGCGCGGCCACGCGGGCAGCCAGCGGACAGCGCAGCCACGCGGGCAGCCAGCGGACATCGCAGCCACGCGGGCAGCCAGCGGGCAGCGCAGCCACGCGGGCAGCCAGTGGACATCGCAGCCAAGCGGGCGGCCAGTGGACATCGCAGCCAAGCGGGCGGCCAGCGGACATCGCAGCCATGCGGGCGGCCAGTGGACATCGCAGCCAAGCGGGCGGCCAGCGGACAGCGCAGCCACGCGGGCAGCCAGCGGACATCGCAGCCATGCGGGCGGCCAGCGGACAGCGCAGCCACGCGGGCAGCCAGCGGGTGCGCAGACGGGCAGCGCAGCCACGCGGGCGGCCAGCGGACAGCGCAGCCACGCGGGAAGCCAGCGGACAGTGCAGCCACGTCGGGCAGCCGGCGGGCATGCAGCCGGGCCGCCAGTGGGCAGCGCGGTCATAGTGAACGACGCACCAGGGACATCTCGGTGAGCCTTCTCATAATACTAACATATAAGTAGATCTTGTATCGGTTTAGAGACTATTGAATTGACCATAATATAGGGAAGTTAGGTATGAATAATATTGTACCTGTATTCGACCCATGTAAGAGGAAATAGACTTTGACTATGTGGTTGCATAAGGTAAACGAATGCACCAGTATTTACGGCTGGGTCGAAAAACGGATCGTACAATTTCCCTTGCCAAAGTTAAAATGTACGAGGGTCGACCATCTGTTGTCTTTCCATTTTCATCTTGCTAAAAGAGCTAGGTTTTCTAATCCGCTTAAAGAGTGTTATTATGAAAAGTTAGTTTTGATAAATAGATGTGTGTATTGTTGGCAAACGTGCAGTAGAATGCATTTTGCATGGACTTGATGATCGTTCTGCTAGGCTTGTTGCGGAAGCAGCCCAATATGTGACAATTCTAATAAATCGCTAACGTATGCGAGTAATGTTAGAAATATAAAGACAAATACAGAGCGTAAGTTTGTTAAGAACTTACTACCAAGAGCATGTAGACAGTCAGGCACGTACACATTCAAAGATTATTCGTTGCTGTAAATGTAGGAAAGATGGCCACGTCACATCACAGTTCAGATATTATTGAAATTTAGAATGTACGCAACCATTAAAGAAATGTGGTCGATGCTCAAGAATAAGTCACGATACTGGGCAGTGTTATGCCAAACTTCCTCAATGTCAAGACTACAATATGTATTGCGGCATTTAATGATCCAGTGGGTCGATCACGTAACTTTTCTTACGCGCGTCTGTAAGGTCTAAATGTCAATTTTATATGGAAAAATGACAGTTAGATTGTGATTTTACTGTCAGACGCGCGTACAATGCGTTACGTGATTGACCTACTGGTCTTCCCCGTCAGTCTCCTCCGGTTAAGCTCTGTCCGCAATTCTAATGACAAATATTTTAAAACAGCGTTTGTGAATACGGTCCTTTACGTCCTGTTGTCTCCCGGTGCCGCGAATTCACGGCATCCTCCCGTCAATGGAATTTATATTCAATTTAAATTAGAACAGAGTTGCATTTGTTTTGCATCATTCGATTTTAGAAAAAGAATAAAGTCTACTCTAGTCCGTATTTTGATTTGATTTAAATTTAATTGCCTATTTTCCTGGTATGGCGGGATACCTCAGGTTAAGGTGTCGGAGGTTATGAAGCTATTTAATAATTATAACTAATGGAATCAATATAACTAGTAATCTTCCCTTACTCTTGAGGATTCGGTAACTTTGTAGTACAACGTATACCTATAGATATAACACTTTAAACACTCGCGCTTTGTACACATATTTAAATTATTGTTTTTCACGGTTTTAACGCGATATTTATTTACCTTTATTTCTGACCTTTCTACACGGGTTTCACCGGTCATGGTCGCAAATGGCAGTCGACCCAGCAAGTTGTCAACGGAGATATGGGTTTAGTATTTTACTACCCTCCAAAATTCGATAAAAATATAATAGATGCCGTCCTAGCGTATGCCCGAAATAAGCAAGTTGTCAACGGAGATATGGGTGTATAGTATTTTACTACCCTCCAAAATTCGATAAAAATATAATAGATGCCGTCCTAGCGTATGCCCGAAATAGATAGTGGTGAATTTACCTTAATAGATTGGGAAGTATCAGAAGACTGATACATTATTGACGTCTAATGTCATTTGTGATTTGGTGGTATTATATCGGTGACGGCTATCCCAATAATGTATTGTTTTCCTCTGGGTTGGAAGGTCAGATGGCAGTCAATCATAATCATAAATCATTTATTCAGTCACACACTAACTAAAAAGAAATAAAAGTCACTTTCGTAAAACTAGTGCCTATGCCAAATCTTGGGATTAGGTGTCAAAGCGAACCCCGGGCTCCTTTAGGGGCATAACCGGGAATAACGCTAGAAGGATAATGTACAATATTTTGACAGATGTGGTGGCAAACAGCAAAGATTCCGTATGCGCGGGGAGGGACGGAAAATGTGACATTGTATCTCGTTCCCAATTGCGGTATTGTCTATGCATGCATACTTGTCACTCATGCGTGTAGGTATGTGTGGGCGAGTCTCTCTATTCTATTCTACCTCTATGGGTACAAATCATTATACATAGATGACGTTGAAGCTAAATAGGACTTGTTAATTTTACCCAAAGATGTTATGCCATTTAAATTGTTGATAGGATAAACCTATACAGAACAACCTCACACCGTTATACAAAAGATCAGTCATCACTTGGATACACTCTAATTTGATCAATTAGTGACCGTTAGTAACAAGTTCAAAATAACATTGCGATCGTGATTTAGAAATGGGGGGTGAGTTATTCTGTTGTAGCTGGGGTATTGTGGATGCCTGCCGGAGGAGTAGGACATATTGTAGCTGTTTGCTCTCCTCGTAATCTCTGCTTATTGAAGAATGAGTCTTTGATTTCTCGCGATCGTGTAGCTCGGGAGGAAAGTAGATTCCGAACAAATTGGTATTCCTGACATATCTGAGGCTGATTCAGGATATGAAGAAAACCTTTCATCTCGGGATAAAGAAGGACTTTTAAAATTTTTAAATAAATAAAGAGCATTGTACCTATCTAAATATTCTAAATACATAATAAAACTTGGAATCCAATTTTTACATTAAATATTATTCATATATTATTTAAATTAAATTACAATTATACCTAATTATTTCACAATATTGAATTCACGTTACCTTTTGTCTAAAATGCGCTTTTGAAAGGGTGCAATGCTTATATACTGGTTCTTATAGACTCTTACACTAAAAACGCTTACTTGAAGCCTGTTAGGAACATCGATTAATTCAATTTTTCAATTCAATTCAAATAATTTATTTCGGAACATTGTCCATATTTGTTAGTAAGATTAATGTATTCCGAAAATATTTTGGGTTTTTTTTGGCGTCTCTCGGTGAATCATATATATCATTCACTAGTGAGATCTTTGGGAAGTTTTTGTGCGATAGGAATACTAAATATTACTGTATTGAACGCTGTATCCACACCCAGGGTCACGGGCAAGTAGAACGCTATAATATAAATTTGGTGGACGGTTTGACAGCCAATAGCATTGGCACGGTTGAGACCAAATGCTTGATGTGCAATGAAGATTGTACATACTTACTACTTTAAATTCAAGGGCTTAATCGCACCCCCTCTGAGGCGCTATTTGGCACCAAATAAATAATTGGTTAATGGCACCTAGTGAAAGTCGCATTCTTCCAGAGTTAAGTATGTACCGATGTTACTAGCGCTGATAGTAAATGTGTAGATGAAATGAGAGAAGACATAAATGCGCCCGTTAAAGCTTCACACGAAGCTCGTAAAGCTTCACACGAAGCTCAGATATTGTCCTATGCTGCAAAACGTTGCAGTCCTAAAAGTTCGAGGTAGGATATTTAGTACGTGTCAAAAAACAAATCCCAGCGACTGAAAATAATAAAAAGCTATAGATTTACTTAAGTTCTAGGGTCCATATGGACTAATTAAAATATACGATGTTCATAGGTAGCAGATTGTTGACACTCAGATGATGAAAAATGGTTATAGACGCTATTCCTCTGTAGTAGCAGTTACTTTGATAAAATCAAGCCTAGGGTGAATTATTTCAGACCTCCATAATGAAAGGCTACTAATTAATTAGTGTGATATACAAAATTTTATATATGTACCGGCAATGCAGAGGTCACAAGTTCGAGTCTTGTATTGGGCTTCAGACGATGATGGTGTACATTGTCCATTATATTTGTTATCTGTGTCATATCGTGTTCTCGTCTCTCTTCTTTTCTTTGTTTTATAAATATTTTAAACCTAGTTCAAAATTGATGTTAATGTTAAAAAAATAATGCACTAGTGCAATTGTATTTCGAACATCATAGCAGTTAATAAATGAAAATCATCTTATACCCATATTTTCAGTTTTCTGGCCATGTAATAATTGCCTGTTGATTACAATCATCTTTAACCCATTTATTTCAGTGTTAAGGCCATGAAATAATGCATGTTTGTAAAATTCATCTTTAATCCATTTATTTCAGTGTTCAGGCCATGAAATAATGCCTGTTTTTGAAAGTTATCATTAACCCATTTATTTCAGTGTCCAGGCCATGGAATAATGCCTGTTTATAAAAATCATCTTTAATCCATTTATTTCAGTGTTCAGGCCATGAAATAATGCCTATTTTTGAAAGTAATCACTAACCCATTTATTTCAGTGTCCAGGCCATGAAATAATGCCTATTTTATTGAATCGCACTGGCCTGAAATAATGCCCGTATGCGAATACATAATACATCACTCGCACTGGCCATGAAATAATGCCCGTATGCGAATACATAATACATCACTCGCACTGGCCATGAAATAATGCCCGTATGCGAATACATAATACATCACTCGCACTGACCATGAAATAATGCCCGTATGCGAATACATAATACATCACTCGCACTGGCCATGAAATAATGCCCGTATGCGAATACATAATACATCACTCGCACTGGCCATGAAATAATGCCCGTATGCGAATACATAATACACCACTCGCACTGGCCATGAAATAATGCCCGTATGCGAATACATGACACATCACTCGCACTGGCCATGAAATAATGCCCGTATGCGAATACATAATACATCACTCGCACTGGCCATGAAATAATGCCCGATTGCGAATAAAATTCAGGCCATGAAATAAAGCCTGCCAAAAATAATAAAATAAATGTTTATATTATATTACTAAATAGTTTACTCTTACAGGCCGTGATATAATGTCTACTTACTTGCAAATCAGTAAATCAAATCCATAGAGTACACTCTAGATTGTTTATTGTGATTCATATCGTTATGTTATTAATGAAATAAGTTGTAAACATGAAATAATGATAATTGCAGATGTATAATGCTACAGCTGGTCCATGTGTATGATATATTAATACAAAATCCAACATATTTTGACAATGTGTAGCAAATGTATTCCATTACACGGGTATAAACTCGTACGTATTATTTATTCTTATTTGTTAGTTAATATTACGATTTGATGTGCGAGGTCGTTACATCTATTTTGGATGGCCGACTGTTAGAAATTATATAGTTAATACGCAGTGGTAATCATTAATTTGTTTAAATGAGTATGTATTATGACCTAAAACTTGGATTAAAGCAGGACTGACAGTTGGAAGCGCTCGACCAATCAGAGACCGCCAGGTGTTACTGCGGCTCTCTGATTGGTCGATAGTAATGGAGGGAAAAGTAACGTCAATGTAGTGGCGACCTGGTCCCATGAGGGATTTTTCGGAGTCAGTCTTGATTTAGCCAGGGAGAAGTCAAATACTATTTGTAATGTATTGTGTGTTAGTCTTATACTATTCATTAATACTGTGTCTTAATGGTAAGTTAACAAAGTGAAGGATCAATATAATCAGTAAGTAATTCAATCACTATGTTTGTTTCATTTGAATTTCACCTTCCGCGACTTCGTATGCACTCTCAAGTCGATGATATTTGTTCCTTAATCGAATAAAGCAGCCAATTGCGCTTACACATGCAGCCAGCACTCCGACAGAACAATTATGTCAAATGACGTATTGAAACGTTTCAGCGCCAATGAAAAGTCGTTAAAATTATGCTGAAGGCTTCTTATGTTAAAACTAATTATTTTAAAAATATTGTTTATGACAAGATGGGAACATGACTCGATACTATTGATTGAGTGACACTGTATGGTAAATGAATTATCCAATTCTCTTTCTAGGTCACCATCGAATGGAGACAATAAGGTGGGAAATGATCATAAGTTGCAATGAGATAGTCACTCAACGAAGAGAACCGAGTGCATATAACGTTATGTGTCAGTTGGAACATTTTTAATGATACTAGGTCATCCGAGGAAGTACAATAGTATGTGAATGTGTGTGGTGTATGAATGTACCCTAGTGGAATGTCAGGTGTACGTGTGAGTAGTATGTTGTATTGAGAGTAAGTTACAAAATATTCATGATTTAACGATAATACGCCAGGGCGGGAAGGCACCCGGTACAATTTTATGGAGGCCAGCAGGAGAAACTTAGGTGCGCGTCGCTGCCCCGGATTCAGGGATAGGAGCCAGTCCGATGAGGGCTGCGTTTGCTGGAGCGTGGTTAGCATCGCTGTAAGGGCTTCGCTGTTCATAGTAATGTTCCCATCTGAATTATCATGAGACCCTAACGAGCCACGTCGCGGTCTTCTTGACCTTGACATTTCGAATAACGGCGAAACAAAACGACTCAGACCCCCAAACGTTGGGCAGCCAAATATGTAGGGCGACGTATAGTTTATAAAGAAAACACAACACTGACGCTAAGACATATATTGTCACGAGTTAAACACATAAACTACACAAGTCACAAACCACATATAAACAACATATCTCAAGACGTTAGGGCAGAGCGTATCCGTTAGCGAAGCTGTCTAGTAACCCACTGAATACCGACCATCGCGCGGACTCGCAACATGGCGTGCGCGCATACCGGCTAACGACTGTAGATCCGCGGCTCAATCCTTTTGATAGCGAGCCGGGGGTCTACCTCTATTGGCCCTAGGAGGTAACGTGCGAGAAATAGGGCTATCCCTGTCACACGCTATAAACTTTATAATAAATGCGTGTAAAATTTGTAGAAAGACTAATTACAATAAATTCAATAATATTTTAAATAGTTTACTTCAAAATTATCTGCCAGAAAACTTGGCTGATCATAAATTCTTTCCATGGGCAAATTGTGTTGGTTGTCCACATGCATACAATTTGTCAGAACAACTCGTTTGACACTTTTGACAGTTGCATCAGCAGCGCAACATGCCTCCAGAGGGCCTACCGCGAAAGGCATTCGAAGTTTTCCCTCTCTGTCATACTTACGAGTTCTTACATAAGTGCAACAGAGAGGGAAAACTTAGAATGCCGTTCGCGGTAGGCCCTCTGACGATAGCAATTAGTCAGATTCTAATAAATTGGGGCTGACAAATCATTACATGTATATACCCCATCACGAGTCCATTTCGCTAGTCGACGAAAAAAACTTGAGGTGCGTTCGCATACTCGTAGAGAGAAACGCAAGAGGTGTCTTTACAGACTACAAATTAAAACCAATAAATGCCGAAAGCTGAAACGACAGAATACGGAAGCAAATATCGATCTCTAGCTAATTTACAACCAATATTATTAAACAGGAGTTCAAAGAATCATTATAATCATTTCAATGGCGGTGCGTTTTGGAACGCACCCGTCTTGACTTTTCTATGACAAACGACAGTGTTTACGAAGACAGTCGTTGACACCCAATGTGTAGGATGATTAATATATTTTACGTCATACCTGGCCATAAAGTAGGAATTACCGCACGCTATGCGTGCGGAAAACCCCACTTCCTGGCCAGATAGAGACGTAAAATTTTGTACTCACCACGGGCGGTAATAAAGAAAGCCTCAGAGCGCATATTTATCGCCCTTGCCTTCGGCTCGGGCGTCAAATACCTGCGATCTGAGACATATCTGCCCACGGCCCTCTAAATTGTGGCTTAACGTCAGTAAAAATTGTATCGGAAGTTCGTGTAGGCCTTATTTCCAAACTCAAGTTGAAATGCATGATGTGCAATATGACTTTCATTCTGGAAACCGATAATCCCGTAGACGAAATGGATATCAACACCAGCGCAGTTGCTGGTTCTATAACAATTGGATGTGGATATTCGCAATTAAAAGAATTAACTTGTGCAATTGGTCTCGCTCCTATGAGCGATAAACTATTTACGACGAAAATGAACCTAGTAAACAAAAAATGGGAAGAGGAACTTATAAAATGTCAGAGCGAAGCAGCTAAAGAAGAGTATGATTTGGCAGTCAAAGAAGGAAGAGTTAACTCTGACGGAATTCCAGTTATTGACGTCATTGCAGATGGGTGTTATGGCAAAAGGTCCTATAAAAAAAATTACTCTTCATTGTCTGGAGCAGCCGCTATCATTGGGAGAAGAACAAATAAAATATTATTTTTAGGCATCAAAAATAAATATTGCCATATTTGTGCGGTGTCACAAAGTAAAGGAGTAGTGACGAATGATCACGTTTGTTACAAGAATTACACAGGTATGTTATGTATCATTGTTGTATTAAATGTAGGTACCTTTTTTATGTTGTTAGGTGGTATGCGCATTTATGTATTTTTTTATTGTACATTATCGGCATATTATTTTTAGGTCCATCTACCGGAATGGAATCAGATATATTAGTAGAAGGCTTCAAAAGGAGCTTAGAGATGCATAATCTGATTTATGGAAGATTAATCTCGGATGGCGACGCAAACACTTACTCAAAAATACTACAAGCAAGACCATACGACAATTTTACGGTTGAGAAGGTGGAATGCCGAAACCACTTGCTGAGAAATTTTTGTAACAAATTATCGGCTATTACCACAGAAACAAAATACCCAAAAAAATTTAGAAATTATTTAACGAAAAAAAGAATTTTGTCAATGAGAAAAGTGGTTGTCGAAGCAATAAAAACTCACAAAAAAACTGGAAACGTCTCCAGTCTTCATCAAGATATAATGAATGCTGCCGAACATGCTTTTGGTCGGCATAATAAATGCAAAAACTATTATTATGCAAAAAATGAGGAGGACAAAACAATTGATGAAAACTTGTTTTGCAATAGCATTTGGCTAAGAATCAAATTAATAATTAGTCAACTGGCAGCTCATTCTCGAAGCCTTGTCATTGACGTTGACAGTAATTCTGTAGAAAGATACCACAGCATTGTAGCCAAATTTGTAGGTGGCAAAAGAATAAACTTCAGCCAAAAATACCAATACAAGCTGCGTTGCAATACTGCTGCAATATCTTTCAACACTCGAAAACCTTTATCAATTCTTCACAAATCAATCGTAGGTCAAAGTCCACGAAATAATATTAAAAAATATGAAGAATGGAAAGCAAAAAAATTGAAGTCTGCCAAAAAGTACATAAAAAAGAAAATAAGGTTTGAAAAACAGGATCCCAGAAATTATGGCGAAGATTGTAGTAAACCAGGCATAGATGAGGAGATGATGTTACACTCCAAAGAAGCATTTTTGCAAAATTTGCAGAAGAGTCCCGAAGAAAGAGAAAGAATAGCTCGGGAAACCATTCTTCAAAGTGGATGTAGCGAGTGGCTAGAATTGCGGCGTAATATTTTAACGGCCTCTAATTTTGGCCGCGTTATAAAACGACGCTTAGATACAAGCTGTCAAAATATGGTAAAGGATATTTTATACAAGAAATCCATCGATCATGTCCAATCCATTAGACATGGAAAGGATAATGAGAAGTTAGCACTGGAGCAATTATCAGCACAAGAAAATGTTAAAATATTATCATGCGGATTATATATTGATCCAGATGTACCATACTTTGGAGCATCTCCGGATGGAATAACTGAAGAAGGAATTTTGGTCGAAATGAAATGCCCTACAACCTCGTTTAATAAAGGTTTAGAGACGGCGATAGATAATAAAAAAATACCATTTTATAAAAAAGATCGCGACGGCATTTTGAAAATAAACAAGGCAAACGTCGCTTGTTATATTTTGTGTTGGACTTAAGATTTTTTTTAAACAAACTTTTATATTTGACCTCATGACATTGCATTGTCATCCAACCTACAAGTCCATACAAAATTTCAGCTCAATCGGATAACGAAAAGTAGGTTAAATTTAACTTGCAAGATTCTATTACAGACACACAGACGGACCGACAACGGGACAGGTGAAGCTTTAAAAAATGTAGTCATCACCTATTTCCCTAATTGGAAAGATAAGATTTTTTTCATATCCCTGTACTTTACAAGAACATAAAAGAAATAGTCTATACCTAATATTATAAAAAGGAAAGACGTGTATTTTTGTATGTATGTAACGAATAAAGTACATACAGAATATATATTCTGTAGGTAGATACTTACTAATATTATAAAGAAGAAAGATTTAATAAATTACGACGTAAGCAATGCTCTCTCTGTTTTTTATTACTCTGCACTGCATGCCGAGCTAAAAAAACGGAGTGCGCACTCGTATGAGCTAATTCCACGTGCGTTCAACAGATGGCGCGCGGTTCGCCGCGAAACGAGCAAGGTCAATCGCTTCGTATTAGGCCTTAAAGATCCTTGATAAACTGACACTGGCAATGACATTGACAGCTGCAGCAGCTATATTTGTAATTGCCAGATATTTAAAAAAAAATAACGGTTCAAGGAAAGTGTCTCATTCGCCGTCCTAAACCCAAAATGTAAGTGAGGAAACAGTCTATATTTTTCAAAAATAATTGACGCAGCTGGAAAGTCTACAAAATTTTTGTGGTGCTAAGGAAGGAAATTCCTATACCAAAAAAAATATCAGGCATCTCTAAAATTTTCATCCATTCCCCATTGTATTTACCCGAGTTTGAAGTTAAGAGACTAATTTCTTGTTACTGAATGTTCAAATTCCGTTGTAACGGAATGTACAGGGTATTAATATACGTACACAAAGAAGGACATAAATATCTGTACACGCCTTTATGACATTGACAATAGAGTCTTGTACAGATATTTATGTCCTTATTTACGTACGTATATACCTGACTGTACATAGTAATATACATTGGGCATTACGAGGATAAAGGTATGTTTACACTTTTGGACCATATTCCCTTGTGCTAAATCCAAAAATGTGTACACTACCGTCAAAAAGTTTAAGACCAAAAACGATCTTTATTTAGTTGCATACAGTTGGATGAACTCGACCGTAGAGTCCGAAGACAATGTCCGACATCTGCAACAGCTCTATGGGAGATACTGCAATATGAGTGTATATCCATTAGCCAAGAAACGCTACACAAACTTGTAGAAAGAATGCTTACAATCTGCTCCGAAGCGAAAAAACGTAAAAAAATATCGTTGGCGTTAACTTTTTTTTATTATTATGTTCCCTTTTTAAATAAAATTTCTGCGGAATAAATTGTTGTTACGCTTTATTTTCTCGATTGTAGGTACTGCAAAGTAATATTTTCTAAGGATTTTCATAAAATGTTGATTATTTGCATATTCTCTGTTCGGCCTTAAAACTTTTTGACGGTGGTGTACATCTATTTGAAGTCGACTGACGTTTTTCCTGTGGTGCACATAAGTTTAAAGGCCTTTAAAGGCCTTATTTTGGTAATGCACCCAGTACTGGTACTGTAACTTGTATGATCGGAAAGTAACAATGTAGAATACGCGTAGGTACATATACGTATTAAACTGTTAATTTTAAATTGTCTACAGTTGAGACGCATATTTTTTGTTCCTGATTTTACTTAACCCAGTTAAATAGTGCCTCGTCTATATCATAATCATCATTGTCAGCCCGTAATCGCCCACTGCTGAGCATAGGCCTCTCTTCGAGTACGCCACCCATCCCTATCCTGAGCTAATCTTATCCAGCACCCGCGATCTTCCTAATATCGTCCACCCATCGAGCTGGTGGACGGCCGACGCTCCTTTTACCTAGAAGTGGCCACCAATCTGACACCGTTTTGGTCCACCTACCATCATTCTGCTTGGCAAGGTGTCCTGCCCAGCTCCACTTGAGTTAGGTAATGCTATCTCCAACATTCCTCACTCGGTGTTGTAGTTTAATGCCGGGCATGGCGCGCTCCATGGCTCTCTGTGCTACTCGTATTTTGGGCACAGCCTCATTTGTTAGCGTCCATGTCTCGGCACCGCACGTCATGGTGGGCAGCACACATTGTCTATACAGGGTGGAAATAGATGTTGGGTCAGTGAGAGAGAAAAACTTTTTCTCCATAGTAAATGTATGAAAACGGTTTTCTTTAATTTCTGGCTTTTTTATACATTACCGAATGTTGACCCCAAGGAAACTATTGATACTGGATAGAAATAGAATCGATTGACATAAAAAAATCATGTGAAAAAACTTTTTTCATTTTCATACAAATTGTATGGGGAAAGTTTCTCTCGACTAATGGGTTTTCTAGCCGGAAGTTTATTTTTGGTCCCATACAAGCTTTTGATCCTGGACAGGAATGGGATCGATTGGCATCAAAAAAAAAGTTTGTCAAAAATTACCATTTTCTCGCAACATGTATGTTTTTTTCCAAAATCTGTACACGCCAATCTTCATTAATTTGAAATCGAAGGAAGGTCACGGTATTTTCAGTGCCTTATAAAGCCTATTTTGACGTTTATACGTCAAAATAGTGACGAGTTTGAGGAGACCTATCGTTGTTCTGTTTCGACGCCTGCAGGTGGCAGTCCAAAGCGGAAGCGGAAACAGGCCTGCCTAAGTATGACATTCAGGAAAATTCCATTTTACGTAGTTTGATTATAACTGAGACTACATTTCCACGTTAGTATATTCGTCATACAATTGATTCTGCTAAAAAAACTTACTACTTATAGATAATTTATTATTAAAACAGAACATTAAATTTACGGTTACAGCATTTTACATGAAATGGAACGTAAACTTTCCGTCTAGTCTATGCTTCCGTTATTCACGTCACGTCATTGTCAGACCGTTGTCACCGTTACTCTGAAAATAGTTTCATAATTGCCTTTAATTATTATTTATCGTTTATTATCATACGTGATATCATTCCCGCAGCCTACGAGAGCTCAGCTAACCTGTGAAAGAGAGGACTACAACTTGCTGCATGGAAGCTACCTCGCGACAGTTCCACTCAACTGCTACCTACGGACAGAAGAATTCACCATCACTAATGACAATGATGACGTAAAAGGACATCCCCTGAAGCTTGCCATGATCCCGTATGACGTCACGAAACCAACTGTAACTTCCACGCACGTCAAACTAAAATCTATAGACCTGAAGGAACTACATAGCGCTCAGAATAAGCTCATGCTCGAGCCCCCAATCAAACTCGACACGAGTTCTCCCGCCATGTTATATCATACAACCATACCTCTATACATGATTGTCCTCGGGGCCTGCGCGTTCATCGTTATAATAATGAACCGGAAATATCTCATACGAAAGTCACAGAAGCCCAGATTAATTCAGGAACCGGATAATCCAGAAGAGAAGCACTGTACTGCTATCACTAATACTGATGAAGTTCCAGCCATATTTTCACTAAGCGTTGGAAAATAGTTGCTGGTCTGCGGGGGGAGGAATTACGCAATGCTCCGGTACAAGGATCGCCGACCTAGCACCGACGTCAACCGCGACTCCACGAGGCGACGGATCAGCAGAACGTGGCTGACCCGCGTTTACCTTATTAGGCCAATGCAAGACACCTTCACTTTTTGTTCACACCTCGAGCTATTGTCACTCCTATTAATTGTAATATTTTAATCATTAATTAAATTAGTTTAAATCATTTTTGGTTTTTTTTCGAGCCTCCGACTGCAGCTTTCGTATTTAACGCAACACTTTCATGGACAGGAAATTTAATTTTGTGTGTTTTGTGATATTCATAATATACCGCTTTTATTGCGTAGGTTTCATGCCGCCAAACGATCGAAATAGATGAGAGAAAATTTAGATTCTACGAAGAAATGAGTCAAATATGACCCATAGTTAACATAATGCTTGCTAATTGTTATTTTAATGCTGAGAACTTCCAATGTTATCAACCGACGAAAAAAACGGAGGAGGTTCTCAAGTCGACGCGTATATATATATTTTTTTTATGTATGACCACGCATAACTTTTTACAGAGTAGTTCGATTTTGATAATTCTTTTTTTATTGGAAACCCCGAAGATGGTCCCATATAAATTTGGAAAAAAAACCAACCTTAAGGGTAGGAAAATAGGGGATGATTGATTTTTCGTCGGTTAAAACTGTTTTTAGAGTGAATTATCTGTCAATGAGTTATATAGCAAATTAAGGGACGCGGTAAAATGGTCACGTGCTAATTTTGGATAAGGCCTGAGAAATGTGAGCAATTTTGAAGCAGATATCTTCAACCGATTGAGCTGTAATTTTGGGTAGTTTGGGTGACAATTCAATATTATGGTACCATCGAGCTGATCTGATGATGGAGACAGAAGGTGGCCATGGGAATTCAGTACTTAACCGACGTGGCCCCGTTGAGTTTGGGCTCGTTAGAATCGTCTCAATGAGTAGTTGATGACGGTATACAGAAAAGTACAGTCGGCAATAAAAGCTTGTACCAAAAATGTAATTTTTGACAGAAACTTGGTATTTCGTAATGAGCAAGAAGTGTAGCCCGAATTTGCAGGCTTGTTAGACGGGTCGAGTATCAATTAAAACGCTGAATTATAGAACAACGTAACAAACATTGTTGCATTGCCCCCCGCGCCGCTACAGTATTTATTTATTATATTTTCACAACCACACTCACTTGCATTTATATGTGCTCGTATGTTTGATGGTCGAAATTGCGTACAACTATACGTGTCGTTTGAAAGCTAATTTTAAATGTCATAATCATAACGTCCCTACTGCTGTCGTAAGCAAAAAGGACGCATCTGACCATGAGTCTCATTCAAAAAGGACGCATCTGACCATGAGTCTCATTCAAAAAGGACGCGTCTGAGTATAATAACTCAGAGACAGGTGCGTCCTTTTTGAATGAGTCTCATAGGCGGATGCGTCCTTTTTAAATGAGTCTTATAGTCGGATGCGTCCTTTTTGCTTCCGGCGGCAGCCTAGTCATAGTGTAATGAGAAAAGTAGCCCCACGGTCTGTTTTGCTGTCCAGAGGCGGTATCGTTATTGTGTGTTTTTGGATGTATGGCAGATCTTTGGTAAAGGGTTTGAGTTGTCTCTATCGAATTACCGAACGCTACACTTGGATCATATACAGGGTGTGGCCTGTAATAGGAGCAAATATTCATAGGGACGCTTCCTTAGTAACCCCATTGTGTCCCACTAATATTTTTTTTTGGATTCGGAGATATTTTGATCTAAAGTTATGACACTTATGACCTCCAAGTAATGTATCTTGGCACCACGACGAGTCATAATATTTTTTGCATTTATGTTTTCAAAAGATATTTTTGTGATTTTTTGTTTTAGTTTTATTTCATTTTTTTTAGTGTCTTTAAAATAAAAAGTTACTGATAGCACTCCGGAAGAGTAAAAAAATACAACTAAACTTATTTTGAAGAAAAAAAAATCAAAAAAAAGTTTTTTTTGTCAAGTTTTAACCATGTGGAAATAATTTTTTGCTCCTATACAGGCCACACCCTGTACATGTATAGAAAGATCAAAATGTGCGTATTGTATCAACATTGACAATTCACTTGTGGTCAGTTTCGCGAAGTTACAACTCTCAACTAAAGTTTCAATGCTGCTGGTTTAGAATTGTGAACTCTAGCTTCGAGAAATGAATCGCCACCAACAAGTGTATCTCTAATTTTTCCAGGACTTATAATATCATTGGACATGATTATGATTTAAGAAAAAGATTAGATTTCCTCCAAATTAAGTAAAAGGTACATTTTAAAGAAAGCTTTACTGTCAATTTTGTCTATTCAAACGCAAATTTTATTCCCAGGTCTTGGATATTAACGGTACAAGTTTGCGCTCAGTACATTTCAAGGACAGCTTGCTTATCTAATTATACCCCAAAACTTCCCCATAACAGTAATGTTTGATATATATCTATAACAACGTATACGAATCCGACATTATTTAGCTCACTGGGGGAGCCATTGCTTTTTAAAAAAACGACCGCTTGTGATTGGTTTACCTAACGCTTAAAAAAGTTCCGCATCTGGGACACTGTAGTAAATAATAAAAAAAAACAATGCGTTTAAATGTCGGGTTGGATAAAATTATGTATGTTGTATGTTTGCATCATGTTTCATTTCACGTATATGCATGAGTGTGGTTTTCTTTACCCCATATTATACATATGATTTTCTGTCATCATACCTCATACTGTCTTGAACCGTACTTTTAGATGTGTTATCGCTGTTTGACATCTGTCATTTTTGTCATATAAATTGAACGAGTCACTTTTGTATATTATTTTATTACCAATATTTCTGTCAATTGCTAGTACGATTACGAGTGTACTTACAAATTACTCGTACAGGGCACCCCAAAAAAGGCCCTTTTTTTTCTTTTTTTTTGTGGCATTCCGCCTGGCCGGGGAACCAGGACGGGTATGACGGACTCCCGGGAACCGCCCGGACTACGGTCTAAAACCCCGCGGTGTTCTGCGCGCTGCCCTTTGGCGGAGCCACGGGAACGCTTGCGCACACTTCCGCGACTCCGCCAGCAGCTGTCTCCATATGGGACCCGTCACGGGGGGAGGCGTAAGTACACTAAGTACCCTCCCCCAGTAAACCCTCGTAAGGAGCGTAACCGAACACCTGGCACGCTCTCCACCTCGAGGACCTGTAGTGTGGGTGGCAGACGCCCTTGTGTCTGTCACCCGGAGGTCCTCATTAAGGCGGTAGGCGCCGGCTTAATCAAACACATTATAAATCATCATTAAATTTGAATTAAAGTCATATTTGTATGCAACTGTATGGGAAAAAATCATGTTCTTAATTATCTGGCCATGACTGTATGTACAACGGAGCCGCGAAAGCAACCTTCTTGCATTGACATAACTTTTAACTACGCACTAAATGTCTGGTTGATTTGGCGTGTGGTTAACAACTTTTCTCTCTGACAGAGCGTTGAAACGGTTAATATGCATAGGTAAGGTAAATGAAAGGTGTTTTCACAATGTAGACAGTAGGTCCTTTGTGTAGCAGAAACCGATACTTAACAGTTAGAATTTTAATTATAGCATTCCTTAATACAACTCTTTAGCCGAAGCGACAAGAGGTGGCCTTGCGTGTGAAAGCGTCTATACACGTCTATGAAAGTGTGTGTGTAATTGATGGCTACACAGGTTTGACTTGTGTAGTAGAGAAATTGTGTGCATCTTATTTATTATACATTGTACGTAATCACTCCTTACTTTATTTGTTTTGTTGATTTATAAAAAATATACCCTCAAGAGCAAGTTTCGAGTCGGTGAAATACCGTCATATTTCCTAAAATAGTGCATGGTTGTACAGTTTTTTCATCCTGTCATAATCTTTATTAAATTTTACATCCAAACTGCAGATATAGCAGCAAAAATAACACGTTACCAGGTTTAAATAAATCGGACTCGTAAAAACCCAAGAAAAAAACAACGTTAACGAAGCGAGATATCGCAAAAATTTACATTTTTGGATGTTGATATTTTTATGTTAGGATACCGAAAATTGCTAATACATTTGGGTATTACGAAGAATAGTATATTATGTAAATAAGACTAGTATAATAGTAGTTTATGTGATTGTACATAATGAAGGGTATTAAACAAGAGTCTGGGTTTATGAAACGAGCCGAAGGCGAGTTTCATAATAACATCACACGAGTGTTTTAATGCCTAATTATGTACAGTTACATACACTGCTTTATCTATCCACATATCATAAGCCTCCATGCAGCATTCAGGAGCCGCATATTAAGACCGGCATGGCGGCGTTGTTTTCTGGCAGCTGTCATAGTTTTTTTTTTTATTCAGATACAAACTAGAGTCAGCTCTAACTATCATAACGTTCGATATCTTACTTACGTGCGACATTTGTCAAATTTGTATGCAACTTGACAATTCATTTCGAACTAAACGTCATCTCGACTGATATTAGAATAGAGGTCAAATCAAATTTCTTTGTTTTCAGAGATGTTCGAAATTTAAATGAAATAATATTATCGAAATCGATGTTATTATTTAGGAATAATAACATTTTCACAGATAAGAAATTTGTTCTAACAAAACAGTCTGTTTTTATGGTGGCCATAATGTGCGGTTCATGAACGCATCATGGAGGGTTTATGATATTTGGATAGATAAAATATTTAAACGAAACCTATTGCGGTTATTTAATTTAGGGTGACCCGAAACTTTTGCTCTTGAGTGTATTTTTATAAAGCGATATATGTTATGTAGTCATACATTATTTCCACTGTTCACAATAAATCACAGAATTGGTGGAGGTGATCTCGCTTATACAGATGTTATACAGAAAGACTATTAGATGTACCTACACGATAACACTTCTCGAATACGTAAAAACAGCCTATATATTTTCAAAGGTGGGAGATTTTTCGCAATCAGAGTACATATGTGAATAAAAGTGTAACAAGTTAGCTTTTGGTATAATTTGGTTTTTGTAACGGGTTAGGGTAGAGAAATTAGGGCATTTTCATTTATTTAATATTATTCCCAGTCCAAGTTGGCTCGGTGCGGGTTGCACAGAGTTCCACAACGCTTCGGAAGCTTAAACACCGCGCGCCATCCGGTGGCCTCTTGGACACTGATTAACTCTTAAAGAATAGCTATGCTGCTACGCGTCATTGCTTTAAGGTAAGTGTACCATATTCCGTCAGTGAACATAATCCCGTGAATTGGTTTTTAAAACCATAGAATAAAATAGGTATAAATGATTTTAAGCAATT
Organism: Epinotia brunnichana; assembly: GCA_963854355.1. NCBI lineage: Eukaryota > Metazoa > Arthropoda > Insecta > Lepidoptera > Tortricidae > Epinotia > Epinotia brunnichana. Next base: position 180,425 of record CAWKZR010000018.1, read on the forward strand.
TTACCCACATGTGTAAACTATATTATTTGAAGATTTGAATAAATAGATTGGTAAAATATTTATTTTGTTTTTTACGGTTTTACACGCAATTTTAACGGAATTATGTTCACTTACGGAATTTGGTACACTTACCTTAACTATGTATGTTTCAACGGCCTCCGTAGCCCAGTTGGTAGTGACACTGCCTACGAAGCTGGAGGTCCCGGGTTCGAATCCCGGTCAGGGCATTTATTTGTGTTTATCACGAATATTTGTTCCTAAGTTATGGATGTTATATATGTATATAAGTATCTATATGTATTTATCTATTATATATATCGTCGCCTAGTACCCACAACACAAGCCTTATTGAGCTTACCGTGGGCCTAGGATGATTTGTGTAAGATTGTCCCGTAATATTTATTTATTTATTTATGTCCCTTTAAACGATAGTTACGGGTAGTCACAAAACCTAACGTCAATAGGTCTGTCCACAGTGGACGCATGCTCAGCCAAGCGCGGCTCGCCCTAGCGTGCGCGCTCAGTGTGGACGTCGCTCGGCGAGCAAATTCGACCGAGCGCATGCGGCCGCGAGCCGCTCGGGCGAGCGTGTGGACGGCTCGGGGAGCCGCTCGGCTGAGCATGCGTCCAGTGTGGAACCTACACTCAATTTTTTTTTTTTTATTTGTAACAAAACCTACAGTTTTAATAAAATTAGATAATTTAATTGATCATATGCAATATTGCTTCTGGTGTTGAAATTGTATTCCTATATAGGTAGACTTCGATATTTTTATAGCATTACAGTGGTAACGGTAACTTAATATACGGTCTTTTGAAGTTAAGTGGACCCCGGTAGCATATGTTACTGCGATTTCTCATCAGTCGCAAGCCCGTTGCCATAAAAACTTATTTTATACTTAAAGCTAACTCAAAATCTTAAACTTTTAGCTATGTACCCGATGTAATCTTACTAATTACAGAAACCTTCCTAATTGTAGATTTTTGTCTTTTTAAATTTCGACCATCACGTATTGGCCTTATCTGCTTTATGGCAAGTGTATGGTATAATACGTACACCCTTCAATACAGTAGATCGTAGGGTGCCGGTTAATGTACGGCCCAATAATTGGCGTCTACTATATACCTATCTGTCTCTTTTTAACTCATACAAAAAGAGAGAGAGAAAGATAGATGGACGTGTATTATCGGGCCGTACATTAACCGGCACCGATCGTAGCATGTATACGCATGTGCTTAAATACTGTAGCGACCTTCGTTCACCGTTGTACAAGGGCGGGTATTAGGGTCATTTCGCCGGTTGGCGACCACCTAATTTCATGTGCCGGTTAGCGACCACTTAGCTGACTTGGTGAACTGAAAGCATATTTACTCGTTTTTTTTTGTAAATTCCTATTCCATAATAAATAAATAAATATAACGGGACAATCTTACACAAATCAACCTAGGCCCACGGTAAGCACAATAAGGCTTGTGTTGTGGGTACTAGGCGACGATATATATAATAGATAAATACATATACAGTGTAGATACTTATATACATATATAACATCCATAACTCGGGAACAAATATTCGTGATAAACACACAAATAAATGCCCTGACCGGGATTCGAACCCGGGACCTCCAGCTTCGTAGGCAGAGTCACTACCAACTGGGCTACGGAGGCTGTTAAAAGTTAAATAAATACAAACAATAAGGCATGCGGCTGACTGTCTCAAAAGGCTCTGTAGAATGGATGTTATCTTCAATTGAAAATACCATGTTCTTCAAGTGGTCGCTAACCGAAGGTGGTCGCGTAACCGGCGAAATGACCCTATACACTAGAGATGTGCTAAGATGTGTTTTTATATATATATATGTCACTTCGCTTGACAGATAAGTGTCACTTTACGGAAACACAGATTAGCATATATCTGGTGTTATTCACCCTAAAGACTGCATCGACTTCCAACAGCGGTGGTGATGCGCTATATGTGAGAGCGAGAGATCGGAGTGCGGCCTCTCGCTCTCACGTATGGTGCATCGCCGCCGCTGTTGGAAGTCGAGGCTGAGCCATAAGACTTGTAAAAGCATCTAACTCTTCATATTTCACTCATTTGGGCTGGTAAAACTTACACAAGGCATCGGGGTATAGAACCTCTATTTTCAAGGCATTAGGGTGCATGTGCCGATATTTTTGAAAACCTATAGTGTACCTATGTATGTGATGGTGACTGTACAAAAGTGCAAAAGTGTAAACATGTCTTTGGTGTCGGCAGTACCCTCGGTTTCAATATATCCATCTCTTTACGCTCTCTAAGGAGGCGCCTTCTGATTCAGAACTCGCGGGTGATATTCAATTATATATATTTATCTACACCCATATCATAAATCCTCTAGAATGTGTTCGGAAACCATATACAGGGTGTGGCCTGTAATAGGAGCAAATATTCAAAGGGACGCTTCCTTAGAGCATTTGTAGTAACCCCTTGTGTCCCACTAATTTTTTTTTTTTTTGGATTCGGAGATATTTTGATCTAAAGTTATGTATCTTGGCACCATGACATCATAGCACAGCAGTCAATGCGGATTTTGAGGTAGCATCATGTAACGAGTCATAATAGTTTTTGCATTTTTGTTTTCAAAAGATATTTTTGTGATTTTTTGATTTTTATTTCTTTTTTTTTAGTGTCTTCAAAATAAAAAGTTACTGATAGCACTCCAGAAGAGTAAAAATATACAACTAAATTTATTTTGAAGAAAAAATTTAGAAAAAAAAAATTTAGAAAAAAAAAGTTTTTTTTTTAAGTTACACCATGTGGAAATAATTGTTCACAAGCCGTTAATCTGCCGTTTAATTTTTTGCTCCTATTACAGGCCACAGCCTGTATAACGACTACCATAATTGCAACCAGTAACGTAACATCAGCGTTTTATCTGTGCCAGTGTTATTATAATGTCTGAAAAATCATAATAGCATCGACAATCGATGTTATTATGGAAATCCGGTCCGGTGTTGGGGTCGTGCAGCATGGTGTAGTTGGTCATGATTTGAAATCTAGTCGGCCATGGCGGTGCAATACAGGTTATTCTAATGGTTCCCGAACACATCATTGAGGATTTATAATATGTGTGTAGATACACATAGTCTATGTAACTGTACATAATTAGGCATTAAAACACTCGTGTGATGTTGTTATGAACCCACACTCGTGTTTAATGCCCCTCATTATGTACAGTCACATAAACTACTATTACTTCATTGAAGTTGAGATAATTATGGCACAGGTCTTTCGTAATTAAAACAACCTCAACTATAATTCTTAAGTAAACATCCTCAATTGATGTGTACAGCGGCGGTACCACGAACTTCGAATCTCGAACTTCGTATATCTCCGTCTCTATCGCACTTATGGTTTATGGTATTCGAGCGACAGAGACGGAGATATACTAAGTTCGAGATTCGAAGTTCGTGGTAGCGCCGCAGTCGGCCAAAAATGTGGTCTACCAACCCTACAGGTTATATTGAACGTCATGAAACAGCCGACAGTGACCTTAGCGACGATCAGATCTCACAGAAACTTTTTTCAAAATTGGTATACCACTTTATTTATAAAAATGGCACGCGTTCGCAAACAAAAGAAGATAAGACCATTGTATACATGGCTAACGAAGAACCATTCATGATCCTAGTTGAAATAAGTTAAAGTATACACCATGTTTTTATGTAAAATAAATGATTATTGATTGATTAATTTGTGTCTAGCTGTGAATCTCCAAATCAATAGAGGGTCGCGCTTAGGGTTGCCAACCGTATTATATTATATAGTATTGTACTATATTTTGACTCTTTGTACTATATACTGGTGAAGAAATATATAGTACGCGAAAATACTATATTTTGGGGACCTTATGAAGTGATTCAAATTGCCGAGGTTTTACTAAATAGCAGTGGCGGAGCGCACATACAAGCCGATTGCCTAAAACTTATATTTCATAACTTTTTTGTTTCGGGTTGCCCATAGAAAATTTTCACGCGTCGCCACTGCTAAATAGCAACATTGGTCAGCCAAGTACTATATTTTTATCGTTTTTTTTTCTGGAAAATACTATATCTCCCCCAAAATGAGTTGGCAACCCTAGTCGCGCTTGTGTTTCTTATGGAGTCGCTAGCGCCACGGTGTCTGCTTATTATCAAATCGCAATTCAAATGAGATTGGAGGTGACAGGTTTTGCCATGCAAATACCACTAAACTAGCTAGCTAGGAAACTAGCTAACGGTATATTATTGTAGATTCATATACCGCATCATCCCTTAAAATAATGTATTCACAACACGAATTCCATATACACACATTCATATTTTTGAAGTCCATTCCATTTTGTGCTTAGGTCCTGATAGCATTGAACGTAGAGAGCAAGTATGTAATTAAGAGGAAAGACCACTGGTAATTTTTCCATACAAACGTTTTTACCTTTATCATGGAGGTATGCGGATGGGATTATTGGCAGCGATTGCCCTGTATACACAGGGTGGAAATAGATTTTGGGTCAGTGAGGACAGCTACCAGATCCCGTGTTGCTAGGCGAAAATAGTCTTAGGAGACCTTCCTCAAAGAGTACTATGAATAATATAAAGATAGAGACGTCAGTCAGGGCATGCCGCGCGTCATCTAGTTTTTATCCGACTTCAACAGCCCAATAGTTAGCTCTAGTAAGTTCATATGTGTGCGTCAAGTGTACGCATGTGTGCGTCACGTGTACGCATGTGTGCGTGAACGGAAATACTCACACACACACATATACACTTTCCCTGTACCAACATGCATACATATTGATATATAATATGCTAATTCCTATTTAACGAATAAATTTAAAATAATAAAGACAATTTATGAGTTATAATATATTTTATTCGAGGAATCAGTCAATTACGAACATGAAACAGTTATTCAAGCAGCAGGTGCATCAATTTGGTATCCTATTACTAGTTTGGTACAATATTATTGACTTACAATCGTCAATAAGCAAATCAAGGTTCAGATGAGAAAACAGCAGGTCCAAGTGATCAGCGCACTCGTAGCACATGCATAGCTAGGGAAGGCTGGATGATAATTCCGGTTTTAAATTTCGGGGTAACGTACTCTTTGAAAGCGTTTATTACATCACTTTCCAGATTGGAGTAAGAGATTTGGACTGCTACGCGGGTGTGTGTGTCAAATGGTTTTGTTACCTTGGGTTTCTTCTTCACATCATCTACCAGAGTTAGAACTATCTGTTTATGGAATTTGTTAAGGGGCTCGTCAGTAATTGGGACCTCTAATATAGGGTGCTCTTGGCTTGTATGTGCAGTGGCTGTGGAAGAGTTTGCTACGGAACGGGGTCCCACCGTGGGGTTCGGCAAGATTGAACAAAGTTCGTCAATTACAACGGATTCGGTTTCCTCGTTATGGATCTCAATTCTGGATAGAGCATCGGCGTTAGTATTTAATTTCCCTTTTTTATATATAACGTCATAGGTGTACTCACTAAGCTTCAAACGCCATCTAATCAGTCGTGAATTGGGTTCTTTTAAGTTTATCAGCCACTGTAGAGGTTTATGGTCAGTCAGTATTTTAAATGGTCGGCCAAAGAGGTAGGGGCGGAAGTATTTGGTCGCGAACACGATCGCAAGAAGCTCCTTCTCAATGGTGCTATAATTAAGTTCGCTGTCATTAAGAGTGCGAGATGCATAGCATATAGGTCTGTCGGACCCTACGGGACCCTGAGACAATATGGCGCCGATCGCCACATCGGAGGCATCTGTAGTTACCAGGAATTCCTTAGAGAAGTCCGGGTACTGCAAAATAGGATCATTCGTCAGGAGTGTTTTGCACTTTTCGGAGCAATGAATGTACTCTGAATTAAGAATGATTTTTCTACCTTTTTTTAAACAAGACGTTAGAGGCTTGGTTGTTCTGGCAAAATCCGGGATAAACTTTCGATAGTAACCAAGTAAACCCAAGAATTGTTTAATTTGCTTGGAAGTTTTAGGTATGGGGTATTTTTGAATTGCAACTATCTTATCGGGGTTCGGTTTGATACCGTCACTACTTATGACATGTCCGAGATAGGCAGTTTCGAGCTTCAAAAACTCGGACTTGTCCATCTGGATTTTAAAATTGGACTCCCTCAGCCGTTGGAAAACCTTCTCGAGGTTGACCATGTGCTCCTGAAGCGAGGTACTAAAAACTATTATATCGTCCAGGTAGACGAGACAAATTTCATTCTGAAGACCTCTCAGTACATTGTCCATGACACGCTGGAAACTACTTGGTGAGTTCTTGAGCCCCATAGGCATTCGGAGAAACTCAAAATGTCCTTGTTCCACGTTGAATCCAGTCTTAGGGATGTCCTGTGGGTCCATTTCCACTTGGTAGAACCCGCTTGCTAAATCTAACGTGGTAAAGTATTGACACTTCCCCAGTTTATCTAGGACATCGGCGATATTCGGAATTGGATATTTATCGTCAATCGTCTTATCGTTTAACTTGCGGAAATCTACTACCAATCGCCATTTCTGCCTACCGGAAGCGTCAGCTTTCTTGGGTACTACCCATATAGGCGAGCTCCAGGCAGAGTCTGAGGGTCGAATGATGCCCTGATCCAACATCTTGGTGATCTGGTCTCTGACTTCCTGCCTATGTACAAAAGGATAGCGGTAACTTTTTGTATACACTGGTACCTCATCGGTTGTCCTAATTCGGTGCTTAATTTGATTGGTAAATGTTAAAGGCTCGCCTTCAATATAAAAGATATCGGCATAACGGGAGCAAATATTTACCAAGTTAGCCTTTTCCTCCTCGTTTAAATGCTCAGTCCGCAATCTCGAAATGACGTCGCGCGAACGCGCCGTCAGCTTATCAGTGCGCATGCACTCGATACTATGGAGCTCAGCTTGCGCTGGGCGGTCGAGCGAAAAGATTACGTCATTAGGAGATGGGTTGTGGACTTCGAGGTATCCGCGGCTTTCCCTAACAGTTGTAAAGCACTCATGTATTAGACAACTACCAATGGCTTGTTCCCTTACTAATACTTCGCCATCAGGGGAGTTAATTGGGACTCTAATTATTTTCGAAGCGCCCGCTGGGATGATTTCCTCGTACAAATTAACGTTACACGAGTTATACATTTGTATAGGGTTGCTAGATGTACGGGTCGTTAGGTTGTTTTCCTTAAGATCAATCTTTGCCTCCCATTTCGTGAGCAAATCTAAACCTATGAGGCCGTCAAAGTAGTCATGGAAGTGGTAAACGAATAATTTCATGTCACCGGTATCTTGAAATTCCGAGAAGCAAGGCAATGTTATGGAATGATTACTCCTACTTATCGCATGAACATTGGCTACCTCGAAAGGGTCATAGTTAAGTGGGTGATAGGGAAAGTAACGTTCTACCGCCTCAGGACTAATAAAAGACTGATTAGCGCCCGTATCAATAAAAAGCTTAAGAGGGGGGTTCTGGATCTGAATAAAGGGTAACCGCCTCTGTGATTGCAAATTTAACTCTATCTTTGCTTTCGTGATTTCGGACCCTTCCGAAAATAAGGACGGCCTCCATTCGAACTAGTGCTAGGCCGAGGTTCGTCTTCCTCGCCCATTACGCAATTATTAACTGGGTCAACAACATTATAAGGCTCCATTGCATAGTAATAATTAAAATTGTCGCCGTCATCATGGCACGCGCCGGGATAGTACTCCGGTTCCGCGTAGTAGCCATTGTAACACGATTCGTAATCGTAGGATGCACATTCATTTATGTGCATTTCTTGGGACTTATAAAAATTATTACTCGCACTGGGTAATTCCCTCGGGGTAAAATGCTGTACCCCACTCATTGGCTTAGGGCCCGAGTTAAAAGGAGGGTTGTTTCTCGGCTGGAGCCTAAATACATTACTTCGCGGATTATAGTTCGGCGGCAAAGCACGGAACATTTGCTGGGTTCGACTGGGCATACGATTTTGGGGTTGAGCTGGCACAGGGTTGAATTTAAAAGGTTGCGGGGCTGTAGGTGGTGGACGCTGGCCTATTGGGACTTGCCAATTACCTGCCTGAGGCTGATAGTTCGGGCGCGGAGGAAGAATTCCTACATTATGAAATTGTGTGGTCATCCTAGGCGATTGTTGAACCTTAGGAGGGTCAACGCGCTGCTGTAAGTACATCACATTTAATTCCTCCTGAACATATTCAAGGGCTTTTTCTATGCTTTCAGGCCGCATGCACCGAATACGCGACCCTAGAGGTTCATTTAGGCCTCGAACAAAAGCCTGCGTTGCTACCTTCTTATACAGAGATCGTTTGGCTTCTATAGTACTGTCAATTGTCTCATGTAACGAAACATAAGTCATTATAGTACTGAGCAAAGTCTGACAATGCTCGTAAAACTCCTGGGGTGTCCTATCCCCCTGCATAGCAATCGAGAGGTCATTGTAGAGGGCGGTTTCATCCCGCTGGTCCGAGAAGTTATTAATAAGGGCTGTACGTATACCTAACCAGCTACCCGGAATGCCATTGGAATTAATCGTACAAGATGCTGTCCCGGTTATTTTATTGAGTATTCCATTTATCAAGCATAGATTGGATAATTCACTCCCCGCTTGATCGCTCATAAAAGAAGTTACAATTTGGTCACAGATGTTAATGTCTCGAGTGAGAATATTTGGATTCCCATCAAATTCCGGGACCATACGCAGGGCTTTATAAATAGCCTCTGAATTATCCTGTGCCATTATTCCTACTTCAAATAGCCTGCTTACGTCGATAACTAAATCTGAATCGTCTAAATTTCTATTTAAATCTACTAATTCCCGGCGAGCCTGTCGCGATGTAGGTTCCCGGTCACCTGAATTTCTAGGGTGAAAGATTCTAGACATAAAAACTATGGATAAATGAGGGGATAAAGCAACACGAGAGCAATTCAAGTGCACTTACATAAGAGTCATCTCTGGTCTTCTTTCTTGAATCGATTTCTGGATTCACCTTCGGGTCTGCAGTCTTCAGGTTCTTCTTTCTGGTTTCTTGATGAAGCTTTGAAAAGCCAGCTGCCGCGATCGCGAAAGCCTCAAGAATCCGCACGACTGCGCCAAATACGAAAGCTGCAGTCGGAGGCTCGAAAAAAAACCAAAAATGATTTAAACTAATTTAATTAATGATTAAAATATTACAATTAATAGGAGTGACAATAGCTCGAGGTGTGAACAAAAAGTGAAGGTGTCTTGCATTGGCCTAATAAGGTAAACGCGGGTCAGCCACGTTCTGCTGATCCGTCGCCTCGTGGAGTCGCGGTTGACGTCGGTGCTAGGTCGGCGATCCTTGTACCGGAGCATTGCGTAATTCGTTAGTAAACAATAACAAAATTTATTATGTATATTATGGATTTTAAAAACAATATCGTCCACGTCAAAGATATATTTACACTTTTGCATCTTATTATTCTGTAATAAGGCGAAAAATGAATACAGTATGGCGTCGCATGTACTTAGTGAACACAGTTTTTGAAATCCATCTTTACACGTCAAAGTAGGACATTAATTCACAATCACAATAACATGAATAATATATCGATACTGATGTGGCTATTGGTGCGATAAATACTAAAAGCAACACGGTATGTAAACCTTTATGACTTTAACAAAAGTTTAACATTTTATTATGTTGGCATCATCTCTTTGCTAATTTAATAGTTCATGACGAAGGTATTGAGCATATTTAGTAAATTTGCCCTGATAAAAATAATTTATTTATATATTTAATCGTATGGCGATCTGTAGAATAGGCGAATATCCACATGATATTTTTATAGTAGCGCCTAAAATAATGCATTTAAAATAATAAAATATACGCACATTGTGCTAGTTGTAGCCATAGATTATATATTATATACTGCGGCGGACGGTACCACTCACAAAAGAGTTTTTTTTAAAGCAATCGAAACTCATTTAGATTTGATAGTGCGTTATGATATGAAATTTTTCCGTGTTCCATATACGTCACATCACGTGTAGCTGCCACATAGTGATCTCTATAGAAGCTCCCGTAAGTGTAAAAATGTGTAAGTTTTTAACCTCTAGCCGCCTACTGTATAAGAAACATTGCCAATGTAATTTGGATCAACTAAATAGGAAATAGAGTAGAATTTGCTTTGTTTATATGGATTGAAACAAAACAAATCCAACTCTATTCCAATTTTGAATGGTATAAACTCCGTTGAAGAGGATGTGAGCACGAATATATGAAGATGGGGGCTATCCTAGCCTGGGTATGACAACTTTGATGAGAATAGATTGATCCCCTCGTGGGCGCTCCAAATATGAGCACGAAATGGGGTTGTAGGGGGCTATCCTAGCCTGAAGTGCTCCCCTCTTGGTGCCACTAATAATGATGAATAAATGAAGATGAATAATGTGATACTTGACCATGTAAGGCTCCGTCCTGGACGCCTTACCTCGGCTGCCGCCGTCGAGAGCTCCGCCATGGAACCGCTCCCGCCGTCAGCTTCCTCCCCAGCCGTCCTGGATGGGGTTTACGAAGGTTTGGGCCACCACCTCGTGAGCACGGTGCTTCCCATCACCGCGTCACTCGGAATGAAGATTGAAGAAATGAAACTATATTGACCGTTTACACTTGTATTCACTACACACAATTGATATTACATGAAAATACACTGACTCCCACGAGTCTGGGCCTTCAACCCTGAGAAGGCTTTCCTAACCTTAAACCATGCGGCTACATGTCGGTCCCGGGTCGTAAAAAACGAGTCATCTTGAAACTCTAAAGATACAGTCCTCCCTCTGCCGAGCGGGGCGGTGCTAGTGTCGCCCCGCTAGTATTGAATGAGACGTACTAGAATCGACCCTTGACAGCAGAGTGATCTTGATTTATGATTATTTAATAACCAATTTTAGATTTTACCAAAACCTGTCCGATTTGCTTGAACAGGATGCCTTTTAAAAAGGCCTTTGGGCGGCTAGAGAATATTAAATAATACACTAACGCATCATGTGAAAGCCGGCCACCCAGTAAATGGTCGTAACCCTTTAACCGCCGAACGTCTTAAAAGTGACTGGCAATTTTCATTTCAGTCATTATAATTCAAAGTGTATTTTTTTTTTATTTACTCTGTCACTTTGTCTGATATATCAGACTATGGCGGTTAAAGGTTTAAAAATCGTAAAATATAGCAGTAGCACTAGACACCGTTTGCGCAGTTTTAAATCCCCCTGAGACACCGCATATTCAAATATAATCACGCCTCTTTCCCAGAGGGGATGGCAGAGATCACGGATCTCCATTTGCTACGATCCTGACAAACCACTTTCGCTTCACTCACTTTCATAAAATTTATCATACATGTTCGTCGGTTTAGGGTACTTTTGACCTGGCCTTTTTGTAAGATTTCTCCAATTTGATCGGAGAAAGTTCGCCTAGGTCTTCCCCTTCCAACTTGCCCTTCCACTCTTTTTATATACACTCTCTTCGTTAATCTTCTTTCATCCATCCACTCTACATGCCCAAACCACCTTAACATACCCTTCTCAATTTTCGTGACTATATCTACATCCATTCCACACTATCTCTTATCACATATTTTATCTAAACTAATATTCGTTTTTTTGTATGCCAGGGCCCTATTTCACCATCTTGACAATTGTCAACTGACAATGACAATTCCACGAACATTGCTGGGTTAATAAGCTGTCCAGCAACCACCTTAACCTGTCGACGCAGCCATGCAAGTCGAATTGCCATTGTCAGACGACAATTGTCGATTTATTGAAATAGGCGCCAGGTGTCAGAAGGGTGTTTTATACGGCGCTACGATTGTCAAACGCGAAAACCATCTAGTGACACTAATATTTTTACGATTTTATCATGTGTCACTATCGCTATATACCTTTACTTTTAGGATGAATCAACCAGAGATGTGCGAAGCGGTTTTATTTCACATATTTGACACCTAGCTGCCATGCGAGGCGTCTACTTGGGTCAATCAACTATTTCTTGTTGCTCGTTGCCATGGTTAAGTCTCCAGGGTCAATCTTTAAAACTTTAATTTTACGGGGTTTAAATCCACTAAACAAGTGTTTTAGTCATATTGGTAAACCCATTCCATGGTGGCGCATCTCCTTAGCATGATAGGAGTCCAGTTTATAGTATTTTTTCTAAGAAAGTCTGTTACTGTTGTCTCTTGGCTTACCGGGACAGAATAACAACAAGAAAAAGTTGATTGGTCCACTTAATACATGAAAACACATCGCACATCTATGGTGGCTGTTAAACCTTAGAATAAGTACCCACCAGAGCTAAGCGAGTTAACAGAGCGATGTGACAAAAAAGTCCACCAATAGCGTTAAAAGCCTCTTTCAGTTCGACACGCTTCTCATATTGGTGGATTTGTTTCTCGGGGTCAGGCTTGTAAAACTCACTTTCCCGAAATGTATACTTTCTCTAAAAGTGCTCTTTCCGCAAAACGTACACTCCCAGTTGGGGGGCACTTTCTCGAAAGGTGCACTATTTCAAAATGTGCACTATTCCAAAACGCACACTTTTTCTGAAGGCACGTTTTTGACTGACCTCTAGAACCTTCGTGCTCGTAAATATGATATAATATTCATAATTTGAGAAAGTGCACCTTCTGAGGAAATATCTCTTCAGAGATTAGCTATCTGAGAAAATGCACTTTTGGAGAAGGTACCCATTGGGAAGTGCCCTTTTAGAGACGGTGTACCTTCCGAGAAAGTGATCCTTCTAAAGAAGAAGTGCACCTTTAGAGAAAGTGCATATTTCGGGAAAGTGAGTTTTACAAGCCTGACCCGTTTCACGCATACCGCTCCGTTACGTCGCACATCAGTGGTGGCTATCCACCCTTAAGGGCCATTCACATGCAACATTTCGTATACCATTTTCATTACATTGCGGGGCTGCGCGCTACCGAAATACGGCGAATTCAATCAAACCCTGCAATGTAACAAAACATAGCGCGGTATCCTTTAATATCACCTGACCCGATCATCCAGGTGGTCGTATTAGACGAATATATCTTATGAGATCACCCAGGTGATCGTATTGTACGCCATAACCAGCACGATCCCGTGGGTGATTTTAGTGGACAGAATTATATCCAGTAGGATACCCCAGAAAGTAATATCACTTTGGAAGTGATTCTAGTGGACGAATGTATCTAGTAAGATCACCCAGGCGATCGTGCTGGATATGATATATACAAACATCTTTTTAAGAGAAATTGCGACATACATAATAGAAATACTAGAAATAAAAATGAACTTGTAGCCAATTATAGCAGACTTCATGCAATAAGTAATTCGTTCATAGGTCAATGTGTACATTATTAAAATAAGGTTCCGATTGACATCCAAACATTGCCTCTAAATAAATTTAAATACAAGATAAAAGGAAAATTATGTGACAAAGGATACTAGAGAATATCAGAATATTTTGAAGAACCAACCCGTGGAAACAAATTGTATATTTTAAATAATTTAATTTAATAATATGTTATTAGTAATCAATACAATTAATACGTACTCGTAATTGTTAATGGATCTGTGATTTAATGTATGTAATTTGTTTATTATTTACGTCATAAAGAGATTGTAAAATCCAATTAGGTATGAAAACAAAAGATATGAATAGGGTCACCTGGGTGATCTCAAAGGACATATTCCACCAATACGATCACCCGGGTGATCGGGTCAGGTGATCTTAATTATGAATATAAAAGATATGAATATGAATAGTACCCGCGTGTATAGTACCACCCATCTACAAATAGGGTGTCCAACTCACCATGCCTATGCACCCTCATGCAGCTGGCGCTGATATCGGTGGTGACCGTGAAGTAGGGCAGCCAGAGATCCTCGATGTGAACCTCGCCGAAGATGGTGCGGATGGTGGTGTTGAACTGCCGGCCGGAGAACATGGACGTGGCCGGGTACGTGAGGTCCATCAGTTGCTTGCCCCATTGGGTCATTTTCTGGAATTATTAGTACGAGGGCGATATAATAATGGTATTTGATTGATAGTCACAACAGCAACACCATGTTGTTAAGGCTCGACCTTTAAAATTTTCGTAATAATGAGTTGTTTAGAAACCATTTTATACATTATGACGTAACAATTTAACGTCGGCAAAAATATATCATAATCTGCAAGATATGAGAAGTAACATAGTTTTCGTAGAAATCCATTTCAACAAAAGAAAATAGAGAAAAAAAAATCTAAAGTGAACCCTATTATTTCACTTGTAACCAGTTTACTGCTCCATTTTTTATCAGAAAAAGATGAAATTTTACAATCTTCTTCATAAAGTAATGAACAATAACTTCATTTTCTTACTTACTTAAATTTCGCATACATTTATGGCGCTAGTAGTACTGATTTCTTACAAATATACTTGCATTTTCCAGTTTTTTAAATTATAACAATGATCATAAAAATATCAGTAATATTTATCATTTGTCAAACAATCGAAAAGTTACTACTTCTGTGTAAATTTGTATTTACTTAGACCGCCCCTAGATGTCGCTGTTCTAGTGACAAACTAGCGAACGCTAGTTACATTGAGGTTGCTTGCATGTACATACAGTGTATACTGTATAGGGAACATTTGTAACATTACGAAAAATTCTTCGTAGGTGGCGACACTAGCAGCGTTGACATTGTATCTCGTTCCCACTTGCGGTATTGTCTATGCAACTGCATAATGCAAGCATCCTTGACAAACAATTGTGCATGCGTGTGTGAATCCCTATATTCCTATACTGGTTTACTATTAGTGGTAGTGCTGCCTCTGGCGGCAGAACATTGCAGTAATGTTCCCTATTACAAGGCTTGTACCTTTCATGCTATGAGAACTTAATGCAAATCCAGTTTCTTATTGAAAACAGTGATTCATAGCTAGCGAACTCTCTGAAGCTGTAGCGATTGCTAGGCTAATAGGCTGTCAAGGTATTTCGAAATTCGCCGCATTGTCATAGGACATCACCTAGGGGTACAGACGGCGGTATTTGGAGTCGATGAGCCGGGGTTCAAACCCTGCTACCGACGCGCTTTTTGTATGTTTTTAACATTCAAATAAAAGTTTCAAGCATCGCAGAAGAGATGGCGCCTGTACGCAAAGACTACAATATACATACTGAGATAGACAGGCAACTCGACCAAATTGAGAAGGCGTTTAATGCTTGCGTATACAGGCGCCATCTCTTCTGCGATACTTAAAACTTTTTTTTGAATGTACAAAACATACAAAAAGTGCGTCGGTCGCAGGGTTTGAACCTCGGCTCATCGACTCCAAATACCGCCGTCTGTACCCCTAGGCTACTGATTTCTTATGACAACACAGCGAATTTTGAAATACCTTGACAGCCTAAGCCTAGCAATCGCTAGAGCTTCAGAGAGTTCGCGTCCTATTAAGAAGGTGGCACAATAATCAATAAGAAACTGAATTTGCATTAAGTTCTATGTTCGCATAGCATGCCTGTACGCAAGCATTAAATGCCTTCTCAATTTGGTCGAGTTGCCTGTCTCATCATTTCAGTATTTATATTGTAAGTCTTTGGTACCTTTCGAGAAATAGGGCCCTGCGTAGGTTCAGTTGTCTGAGGTCATACAGTCAGCATCAAATGTAGCTACGCAAACGAAGAAGTAAGAACTGTCAGACGTCTTTATTAAAAGGAATAAGAGCTTTTAACGTCTTCGATTGCGTAGTTACTTTTGATGCTGACTGAATGACCTCAGACAACTGAACCTACAGGGCTCTATTTCTCAAAAGGTACGAGCCTTGTCCCGCGACCTTTACCAGGTCATCAGTCCCCCTTGTCGGGGGCCTACCCACGCCGCGGGAGTCCGCTGGATGCGGGTGGCGCAGGACCGGTCATTTTGGCACTCTTCGGGGGAGGTCTATATCCAGCAGTGGACGTCTTTCGGCTGATATGATGATGACAAGCCTTGTAATACAAGTGTGTATCTATGGTAACGCTTGGATTTCAATGTTTTTCACAAGTTTACGTTTCATGTAACTGTATATTGTTACAAGAGCGGGTTACAAGAATGTTCCACAAGCTAGATAGTTGACAAACACAAGTAGGTATTATATCATCATCATCATCATCATATCAGCCGAAAGACGTCCACTGCTGGACATAGGCCTCCCCGTAGGCGTGATACAATGACAATTAAATTATGAATGATTAACCTTTGGAATGCCGGAACGTGGATCGGCGGAATATCGCTATACCTTTAACGCGGATCTGCTTTCAAACGACCCCTCGCGATTTGGTTCGTTTTTCTATAGTTTTTACTCAACTGCCGAAGGAGAGAGGGTTTTGTTTTTCGAGCGTATGTATGTATGTATGTGGGCGAATATTCAGCGTTTTTAAGGGGTTTTTTTTTCGTCATAGTCGTCTCGAGGAAATACTATTAAAAGAGACGAATATCAGAGTCCACTTTTGATGAAGACGTAAGCCAATACCGGTGCTGAGTCTTTCTTGATTTAAGTTTCCGCGGTATGTTTTTCCTCTGTTGAAATAATCTTGAGCCGACAATGACTTTAGAACCGAGTGGTTCAAATGCTCGGAGATCGGCCTATGTATGTATGTGTGTATGTCTTACTCTTTGACACGCCCTGTAGCCTAAACCGTTTCATATTCATATTCATATATTTTATTGGTAAAAGTATAAGTAACATTTTACAAGTCAATTTGTTAAAATTGTTAGCTACAATAATTATATAATATTTGTTATTTTCTTAAAATAAATTCTTCAATGCTATAGCATGCTTGGTCAACTAATAGAGATTTTTTGACGGATTTCGACATATGAGGTGTCGTTGGATTCCTCATAATTGTGGGAGTGACATAGGCTATAATATTTGCAAAAAAGCAGTGGGGTTTTTTTGAAAAATCATTTGATTTCACTTGTTATAGGTTAGTAGCATCGAGAATACGAATCATTTTAATGAAACTATAAAAACAGCAAAAAAAAACAAAAATTTAGAACTTTATAGGAATATCTTCCTCGTGAATTGTTAATGTATTTTTTATTATTGTTAAAGCGTTACGATTGTTGAAGAGCTATTTAAGATTTTCGATTATCTCCTTTTAACTGACTTAAATTGTGCATGATTTATATTTGCGAATGATATGTTCACCTGTAATTGGGGTGCATGTAAACCCAAATAAAAACAAATATTTAAAATAAGATCTGTTAACATGTACATACTCTGTTGGTGTCCCGTACAACTAATAAATAAATACAAGAACGCGGATCCGCGTCGGCACACAGCCATATTGTAACTCCAGCAGCGTCGACATTCCAAAGGTTAAGCTGTTTTGGTCTCTGGTTTGGGCCATGCATATCTTTCAGTTAGATCCTGCGCTCCAAAACACGCATAGCTGGTGTGGGTGTAAAAACTGGCAGGCTCAAGTGGGCCTGGGCCGGCCACGTCTGTCGCATGCATCTACATAGGTGGGCCAGTATAGCTAACAAGTGGGTGCCACATGACGGGCGACGCAGACGGGCCGACCTAGACGGAGATGGCGGGACGACCTGGATGTATTCCTCAGCAATAGGCTTGTTGCGTGGTGTTAAAATTGATAACGTCGTGTTGCTAAATGGATAGTAAACCATCAAATGATTGTAATAAAGTATAAATTACAAAATATAATTCAAATCATAAAAAGATATGAACCTTGAAAGTTTAGAAAAAAAAGTTTTTTTATTTATTGTCCAAGAGTAAATTTAAAGGTACCAATAGAATCCTTACGCTTTTATAGAAACACATTTGTATGACAACTATGGACGGAGTATTTCGCGACTGAAACAGCAATTTACTTCATTTTCCATGCAACGGTTAGTACAAATTGCACGGTGTGACGTCATACTTTAAAGCCAATCAGTATGAAGCGTTTCGGCTGCTGTCAGCGAGGTCCGTCTTTAACTCGGTTTTTTGGTTATTAATGTCCTTTAAATGTACATAGTTGCTTCCATACAAACATTTGTTCATCTACAAAAACTGGTTCGAATGGCATCGTAAACAAGTTTAAGGTCACAAGCCCATTGGGCGGAAGAGGCATCTAGTAGGGACGCATGGAGATCACGGGGAGAGGCCTTTGCCCAGCAATGGGACACACAATAAACTCATAAAAAAACACCACACCATGGCTGCCGGTCTTACGCACTTTTCTTCTTAGAATACTTCTGCGTTGATGTAGCGAATTAACGCTACCGATGATGGTAAAATGTGGTTGATATTGGCTAGTTCGAAGCATCATCTCAACCACAGATGTATGAATATAAGGAGATCGGACATGCCGGCCGATTTGTATAGAGTACGCCTGTCGCAAGTACATTAACCCACACAACTCCCAAGTAATTGACAAGAAAAAGCAAGCACACATCTAAAACACACGCACTTGTATACCTACACGCTTATTTGACGATAAACGCGCATCATATCAGGCATTTTGGGAAAAAACGTAATATTCTCTGCGATCAGCACGCGCGCACAGTATGGCAGTGTATGCCCATTGAGCATACAGCTGCGACACGGCCGCCGGCGGCTTGTCCTCTCTCTAGTATTCTATGCTCTGAGATCTCAACTATACCCTATACTAGGTACTGTAAGCCGTACCTGTGACCACTCCCTCGCCTTCTGCGTGACTGTCGTGATATTCCTCTCCATACACCACAGCGCGCCCATGAAGGCGCCTATACTCACGCCGCCCACCATATCTATGGGAATGCCGGCTTCCTGTAAAATAATAAATTGATAATTTTAAGAGAGGTAGGGCACAGCGGAATGTCATCTCGCTAGTATGTGGAGCAGCCTAACTGGGGAAGTACCTCCACCTTAAGGAACACCGCAGCCATAATAGCACTACTGCTTTTTTTTATTTTTATTTAGGTAAACAAACAGCCACTACAAGGGGTACTTATGCATTCTTATATGACTAATGATTACAATATGTGTGACCCACACGGTTTACCACATATTAGAAAACATGTGTTTGCCATTCAGGGTCATTCATAGCACGATAGCACCTTTAGTCTTAAGGACTGCCGGTGTCAACAATAACAACATAAAGGTGACTAAATCCTTTTATAGATCTATATATATTTTTTTATCATATCGAATCGTTTAAATATATTAACAATTAGTGCTTAGATGTTAGTACTTCGATGATTCGTTTTTTATAAACACTAACACTATTTCCAAATATGTCTAATTTACAGAATCTTTCATTGTATGTGTCAACGAGTCTGCGCAGAGGCGCGCGCTCACCGGCGTTTGTCCGGCAGCGGCCGGTCACAAACAGCTGGTGCGGGCGCGCCTCTCGCTGTCTACAGTGATTAGGGCCTTTATAACTAAGTTTATTGTTAAGAGCTATGCTGTCAAACTGGTTATTACAGAGGTTATACAATACCATTGCTTCTAGCAACGAGCGCCTTGACTTAAGGCCTAACACTATTTATTTAGCAGTTGCGTATAAGACAACCCAAGTAGCAATCGCGAATAAGCTTAAATCTAAGAGTTCTGTACTCTGCCTTTACTTAGTTTTGACTAGGAAAGAAAAGATTTTTTTCAGCCTGCTTTCACTTTAAGTCAAAATAGTATCATAATAATTATACTTAAGATAAATATGCGTTTCTAAAACTGAATTAAGAAATGCCAAATCAAATTTGAGTAAAGTATGACTTAAACAAATGTCTTTAAAGTCTGATTTTACTATACTTAGTTTATTTGAAGTGTCGGTGAGAACTTATTTGAATTAAGAAGAAGGACTTCAGAATGACTTAAGGAAAAATAATTTCTCTCTTATCGAAAACCGGGTTAAGAAATGCCAAATAAATTTTGACTTAAGTATTTCTTCAACAAGTGCCTAGTAATTCTAATATTACTGTTCAAGCAAATCGGACAGGTTTCGTTAAAAATCTAAAATTCATTATCAAGTAATCATAAAACGGTTTGACACCGCATAGGATTCGATCCTAGTACTCATATTCAATACTAGTAAGACAGCTAGCGCCACTGCGACGGGAATAGACAACTGTAATTAAAAGATTCATGTCATGGTTCATTCGTTTTTACTCGTTCATTGCAAATCGGGACCGACATGTAGCCGCATGGTTTGAGGTTAGAATATTCATTTTCAGGGCTGAAGGCCCAGACTAGGGTCAAGTCAGTGTATTTTCATGTAATCAAGTGTGTGCAATAATACATCAAGTGTAAATGGTCAAATAGTTTCATTTCTTCAATCTTCACTCCGAGTGATTTCGTGCTTAATTTTTGTTGGACCCATGATGGGAACGGATCAGCACGATCTCAACCTATTAACCTAATTCCTCCCTCATTTTGATGGCTCCCATGAGGGGAGGGATTAGCACGATATCACGGCCAGATCAATTCATTTCATCAGAACCCAGGACGGGACAGGAAGATCTGCACAGTTGTCATACCCAGGAAGGGAAGCAACTAGCAAGGGAAAGCGCAGATCGCTGCATCAAACCCCGGACGGGACGCAGCTTGTTCGATCGACGTGACAACGCGGTGTGCGTAGGTCATCGAAGGTCAGCAGTGAGACGCAGCGGGTGCGACGGGCCATCGCAGGCTGTGTGTTTTGTTGCATTTATCAGTGTAAACTCAGTGCGCGAAAAGGCAAATATCGTAGCATTTACAGTGATAAGTGAACGGACAATTGTTGCATCAGAATACGACGTCACTGGTATATGGTATATGCAACACGTCATCGCTACGTGGACGAACGCGAGCGAGCACATTTCATTCAACGGGAACCAGTCAACATTCCATTCGTCGGGCACGTTCAGTCGCCGGTCTTCGGGCAACTTCGGAACGGCACGAACATTCACGAACATTCAATCGGTCATAAGTTCAGTCGACGGTTCTTCGGGCAACATCGGGTCGGAACCATAGAGGTAGAAACGCGACTGACAGTGACAGCTCATGAACTGTCAACTCAAGTGTCAGCGTCAACTCATTGGTCAACATCTCGCATTCATCTACGTAATTACATTTGCAATTGGTCAATATTTGAGGTTAGTCACTCAGTGAAAAGAATTCACTTGTAAGTTCCATATGAACAAATGTAAATACCTCACCAAATATAACTAAGTCAAACAGTGATTATTTGAATTCAAGTTCAATGTTTACAACTCAATCATTCATTGTTGTCAACAAAGGTAGGTCATAAAATATAACTTTGTTTGTTGTTGTCAGTTTGAGTAAGACACAAAAGGTAGTTATTCACATCATTAAGCCGGTGGCACTGAATTATGTGGTTAGTAGGTAGAGATACTACTTAGTTCATTTAATTCATGCACTGTACACAGGGTGCATTCATGCAGTGCACACAATACACATACAGTGTGTATTGAAAAGAGGGTCATCTTTATAAACTAATATGTTTATCTTTTGTTGCACTGATCATTAAGGGTAAATTCATTCAGTGTATACATACAGGGTGTATTAGTCAAGGGTCATCATAATAAACTGACAGGTGTATCAGTTATTGCGGATGCTTGGTAATTGGTAAATGTTATCATCATTCATTATCAGGGGTCAGTTTAGGTACCAATGTTAGTGGACACTGGACAGTCAATGGGCACCACTCACCGGGAGGTGAAAGTGGTAGTAATTAGGTGTCAGTAATTACTTCAGGCTCATGCCAGTGACAAGGGGGTCATACTTGTTAGTTAATGTCATGTTTCAGTGGTGCTGGTGAGCATTACTTCAGAGTACGAGGAGCGCTATGGCAGTGACTTCGAGGTCCTGCCCACGGTGCAGCAATGGCTGCGGCTGCTGGTTAAGCAGTGTCGCATGCTGCAACGTGTGACTTCGGACATCAGTGCGGGTGCACAGAGCGGAGGCTCCAGGGACGTCAGCGGCAAGGGGCAGGAAACCACCGCCGCCTAAACGAGTGCGTCGGGTTGGAGATGCACCGAGGCCTGCAGCGTCAGGGAGACTGCTGCACGCCCAACTCAGCTCATCAAGTCAGGTGACACACAACCAGTGCTTATTCTGTTTCAGCAAGGATAATGCTATGTCAGCAGCATCATGGTCAAAGGGCGAGCTGTCGAGCACAGGGTGAGTCGGGACAAGGGCGATTCACAATTTCATCAGTCGGCACCTCAGCGGCCGAGTAGGTAAACGCGACGGGAGTCGCCAGTGTTGGTCAATACAATAAATATATGGCGCGCCAGGGCAGCGTCGGCGCCCAGGGTACCAGGACCAACTCATCAGTAGTTGGTGGACATGTGCCACGTCCACAGCGGGAGGCAAGGGCGAGGCAGGCTTAGATCACCTTCGAGGAACTCAGGTTTGGTTCTAGGCACCAGGCATATACATTCAGCACGGGCGTTGCTGGACAGCATCACAGAGTATGCTGCACGCCCAGTCAGGTTCATGCTCAACGTCAGATAAGGTAAATATGTTTCAAAGTGATATCAGATTAGAATCAATTCATTCAAAATAAATTCAATGTCAATTCATGCAAAGTCAACTCAAGTTGGCTTAACTAGCTCAAGTCAATTCAGATTCAAATCAGAATTAAGTAAAATTCAATTAAAATCGACTAATTCAATTCATGTCAAGTCAAAGTCAACTCAAGTCGGCTTAACTAGCTCAGGTCAATTTAGATCCAAATCAGAACCACGTCAGATTCAAATCAGAATCAAGTTAGTTTCAATCAAATTCAATTCATGTCAAGTCAAAGTCAACTCAAGTCGGTTTAACAAGCTCAAGTCAAATCAGAGCCACGTCAGATTCAAATCAGACTCAAGTCAGATACTGAATGTCAATGTTAATAGGCACATTGATGGTAGGTTCATTTCATTTCACTGTACTCATCAATGTTCGTCATATGAGTATTAAATAGTATATCATTAGGCTTGATCATAGGAAATATTCGGAAAATATTCATCAAGGTTTTAGGGAATCAAAGGTCACACTCATCGTCATATCACGTCAGGCAACATTATGTTATGTTGGGACCTCTCATAGTCAAGGCAAGGGTCGCGTCACTTAAGGTGAAGCGTATCATTTCCAAACGGAAACTCAACGCTGCTCATTTCGTTTCTCTGCTGTGAAATCATGAGGCAGAGGCTTGAGGATTCTGAGAACTCTGAGAGTCTTAACGCCGGCCTGGTAGCAGCGACGTGTTATCATGGTTCAGCTAGACTAATATGGAAAAGATATTCACATTGGACATGTGGGAAAAAATTAAATTAAATTCATTTCATTTATTCATGTCACTCAATCTTGTTGCATGGTATATGTAGGTAGACATATTGGGTAACTAACCATATGTAACCGTCTAGGTTGTTATCATTGATAAGGTCAGAACGTGTCAATGACTTTATTGGATTCAAATCATATGTCAGGGAGGTCATCAGTACATCAATGGTCACGACATCTGTCACTATGGGATAATACCTTATTACCTTGCAAGCACGTAATAACTGGTAGGTATAGTTATTCGTTGGCTATGGGGTTAAGTTACTTAGTCAATCAATACAATTGGTATTTCGTTGTTTAATGAGATAAAGGTGTAATCAGATCGGTCAGAATAAATACTCAAATTGGAGAGCTTATTCAATCAGTAGTTAATTTGTGTAAATTAACTAGGTATTCAATCTGATTCATATTAGACTTAAGGTTTATAAAATGTAATTATCATTTCTCATGTCATATATGTAAAGTCACATATAATTACTTCAAAATGTCAATATCATTTCTCATTTCATGTGTCATGGATATAACTTCATTATGTCAGTACAGGATTAGGTCAATATCCTTACCTACTCATGTACTTATGTATGTAGTCTATATAGTCATACTACTACATAATGTGGAAAGTATGCTACGAATGTATAGCTATCAATATTATTGCTTCATGTCATTCATATGGATGTATTCTTAGTGTAAGATGCTACTTCATAATTCAAATAGGTTTATATGAACAATGTTATTTCAAACATGTGTGTCTGTAATCACAAGTCAATTGTGACAGTAAAATGCCAATTCGCATCAAGGGAAAAGTATACAGAACAGCGGTACGCCCAGCAATGACGCATGGAGCTGAATGCTGGCCTCTTAAAAAGCAGCAAGAAAACAAGGTACACGGCGCTGAAATGAAAATGCTTAGATGGGCCGGTGGCGTTACGAGGCTTGATCATGTAAGGAACAACCATATAAGAGGCAGTTTCAAAATAAAGCCTATCCAAGATAAACTAGCCGAAAGCCGATTGAGGTGGTACGGCCATGTGATGCGACGACCACCAGAGCACATGACCAGAAAAGTCCTAGACATGACTGTTGCACCCCAGGGGCGAGGCAGACCCCGGTTAACCTGGATGGCAGTAGTGAGAAAAGACATGGAAGCGGGAAATTTAAGACCAGAGACGACCCAGGACCGACCGGCCTGGCAACGCATGATTAGAAGGGCCGACCCCAAGTAAATGGGAAGGAGCCAGGCAAAAGAAGTATTAGGTAGGGGAAAGTGGGAGTCAGTGGAACTGATTTTTAACCCAAAGATACCAAACTGTTTAAATTATGGCTTATACATTAAGCCCATAAAATGTAAGTTCAAATGAGACGAGACACACTAAATAAAACTTATACTTAATGGTTAGTTTTATTACTTAGTATAAAGTGCTAGTATAAAAACTCAACCTATTCCGAACAATATCTCATCATCATCATATCAGCCGAAATACGCCTACTGCTGGACATAGGCCTCCTCCAAAGAGTGCCGCAATGGCACAGTGGCAATGGGTTTTAATATCTATCGTATATACTAATTGCAGTTACGTAATTTTTTGCAGAAATTACCTATCATTCTATCATTATGCCATTTAAAATAGTACAAACAATTGAAAACAAGAAAACTGTACTTACGGTAGTGCCCAGTAAGTGGAAAAGGAGCGGCGTCTTGTACTGGCCAACTCAGCGCAGCGACGTAAAATTAATTCATAAGGAAAACTCCTGTCCACTGCCTGGATTGGATACGATGGACTGTACACTTAAAAGAGAATTCGCAACATATGACGAAGCGCAAAGGGAATTAGAAAGAAGCTATAGCAAACAATCCATTGAGACCCATTGTAAAACCTTCCTTGCCACGAAGCTTCTGGGGTTGACGGGTCACAGTGTTGAAATCAAAATGGCAGGTATCAGGATAAACTTTCTATGTTTTATTCGTACCCAAATGCGATTACATTAACCAAAACTTGCGCTCTGTTCAAGTGATCGTGCTCGAATGAATCGACTCGGCGATCACTTCTACCATAATAACTGCTGCGGTGGCGCCACTTAATCAAAGGAACTAATAGCAACAAACTACTAGTGGCGCCACCCCAGATGTCAACCAATAGGAGCGCTTGGATTTAGGAACATTGTCAACATCAATAACTCTTAACTAATTAAATAATCGAATTTATATTTAATAATAATGACAAAATGCAGAAAATAATATAAAATGCTAACACCATGATCCACTAAACCCCACTCTCCCCTAATATTTATATTTGTACCTAACTCGTTTCTGTGCAACAAAGTTTTAAATAAATAATAATTTCTATATTTAGTTTCACGTCCTTGTT
The DNA here is from genome assembly GCA_963854355.1 of Epinotia brunnichana. Lineage (NCBI taxonomy): Eukaryota > Metazoa > Arthropoda > Insecta > Lepidoptera > Tortricidae > Epinotia > Epinotia brunnichana. The sequence goes on from CAWKZR010000018.1 coordinate 206,078, forward strand.
CGCAGTGATTTTTACAGTTTTATCAAAAACCATTAGTATATAAATACAATTAATTTGAAATAAGTAAAAACTTGCGTGGATTTGCCACTTAATGCATATAAATAATGTGCCCTAATTGGAATAAAATAATTATACCTTCTATTATGTATTTTTTACCTAATTTATCAATAAATTATACACTTAAATAAATTAGTATATTAAGGTAATTTAAGCGTGAAGATAGGTCGTAGTACTTACTTTTTACAAAAGCTCTTGCTAGTGAATCACATATAATTGATCTTAGTTTGACTGTTATTAAATAACCATTCACTTCAACACCATTTTGCAAGATGTCGTTCATTTCAATTACAAAAGGCTGTAAAAACGTATTGGCCTCAGGTTTTCCGATGCCACAGTATATTCCTACAACCATAACTGGTACAGCGCTCATATCCTGAATATTGCATAAAATTGGCCAAAATTCCTTTTTTGAAGATTTATATGTAGGTAATCCATCTATATTTACATTAATATTTATAGTGATATTTTCATTCAATTTTTTCATGTATTGCTGTAATTTTTTTTTAAGTCCATTGTGCCAGTACTCGCCACTACTACAAGGATTGATGTCTACAGTTTTTACTGTGTTAAGGAGTGTTCTGGCATCTTTTGGAACTAAATTCGGATCTCGTTCATTTATAATTTTCAACAAGGCGTTTATTGCAGTATGTGGAATATTGTGTCCAACAGACCAGTTTCTTAATTTCTCTCTGTAAATATAGACGGCATCAACCTGTAATTCCGTTTCTGTTTCAGACTCACTGTCTGCATCTCCAATTTCTAAACTTTCATTTGTTGTATCCACTCTGGCTACGTCCTGATTGGAACATGACGTTGATGGTCTTAAATAATCTTCATTCTCAGTCACCGGTTGACTTTCTATGAAATTGGAGTGTGAAAGTCTAATAGAACTAGATATTTTCTATGTTGTTCTATACGTCTACGAAAGGCACCAGATTTTTTAATAGTTTTAAGTTTATTCATTTTGATTTAACACTACGTTGGTTTTATTTTGTTGAACTCGTCCCTTTAAAACTAGTTCCACTTAACACACACTTATCGCAGTAATAATGATATTTTAACTAACTGGACACAGATAAACTTAAAGCACATATGACTACAACTTGAATGAAGTTTGCTTTTTAATGCTGTTTCCCTTAATTCGATCTGAAGTCTCCCTTCTTAATTCAAACGAGTCCTTAGTGACACTTCACGTAAACTGAGTATAGTAATATAAGAATTCCAAGGCATGCCTTGAAGACATACTTCAGTCAATATTGATTTAGTATTTCTTAACCCGGTTTTCCATAAGATATAAATTATTTTTCTCCTAAGTCAACCTGAAGTCTCTCTTCTTAATTCAAATACGTTCATACTGACACTTCACGTAAACAGAGTATAGAAATATAAGACTTTGTAGGCCCTTCTTGAAGAAATACTTTAGTCAAAATCTATTTGGTATTTCCTAACTCGGTTTTCGATAAGAGATACATTATTTTTCTTAAGTCATTCTGAAGTCCTTCTTCTTAATTCAAATAAGTTTTTACTGACACTTCACGTAAACTGAGTATAGTAATATAAGAATTGTCAGGCATGTCTTGAAGACATACTTCAGTCAACATTTATTTGATATTTCTTAACTCGGTTGTCAATAAGATATAAATTATTTTTCTCTTAGGTTATGCTGAAGTCTCGCTTCTTAATTCAAATAAGTTCTTACTGACACTTCACGTAAGCTGAGTATAGTAATATAAGAATTCCTAGGCATGCCTTGAATACATACTTCAGTCAAGATTGATTTGGTATTTCTTAACTCGGTTTTCGATAAGATATAAATTATTTTTCTCTTAAGTTAATCTGAAGTCTCTCTTCTTAAATCAAATAAGTTCTTACTGACACTTCACGCAAACCGAGTATAGTAATTGATGAGTAAAATGAAGTGTAAATAGGGGGCCCGTCATGGGCTCCCAAATATGAATGAAATAAGGAGGTGTTGTAGAAGGGGTGCTGTCCTAGCCTGAAGTGCTCCCCTCTTGGTGCCACTAATAATGAACACGATGAAGATGAATACTTGACCATGTAAGGCTCCGTCCTGGACACCTTACCTCAGCTGCCGCCGTCGAGAGCTCCGCCGTGGATCCGCTCCCGCCGTCAGCTTCCTCCCCATCCGTCCTGGATGGGGTTTATGAAGGTTTGGGCCACCACCTCGTGAGCACGGTGCTTCCCATCACCGCGTCACTCGGAATGAAGATTGAAGAAATGAAACTATTTGACCATTTACACTTGATGTATTATTGCACACACTTGATTACATGAAAATACACTGACTTGACCCTAGTCTGGGCCTTCAGCCCTGAAAATGAATATTCTAACCTCAAACCATGCGGCTACATGTCGGTCCCGATTTGCAATGAACGAGTAAAAACGAATGAACCATGACATGAATCTTTTAATTACAGTTGTCTATTCCCGTCGCAGTGGCGCTAGCTGTCTTACTAGTATTGAATATGAGTACTAGGATCGAATCCTATGCGGTGTCAAACCGTTTTATGATTACTTGATAATGAATTTTAGATTTTTAACGAAACCTGTCCGATTTGCTTGAACATTCCCTCCGCCCGCCGGGAAAAGATAAGCTGAATACCTGCAAGCCATTATGAAATATGACATTGAAATTATGATGATCCTATGACTTAGTATGACTATGCATAATGCATGAAACGGAAAAGGTATAGGTGATATTGCAGGGTATGCCAAGGTGCAAGCAGGCAGTACATCCTTGAATCACAACATGGTTTGGTCGAGCTACCAACCATGGAGGTTTTTGGACACAGTTTTTTTTTTAATAAATAATAATAATAAAAGGGGAAGTGTTAAAATAACTGTCTGAAAAGTAAAGAAGAAATATAGAAGTAGAAGTATAAGTAATAAGTGCACACATATTTCCCCATAAATGCGTACCTAGCAGTACCCGGCCAGCTCCAACAAAACAATGACGTAAACAAATAAATATAAACATATTGTAACCAAGACAATTATGAATTATTCAAAGTCAAAGTAAATAGAAACATAAAAACGAAGAAACGTATCAAAAGTCATAAAATCATAACAAACTTGCGATTATTAAACAGCATTCCAATTCTTTTTTTTTTAAACCAAAATCTTATTAGAAAAGAAAATATATATTTATATCATAGTTTAATCATGTAGCAGAAATCAAATAAAATAAAAAAATAAAACATAAAAAAAATATATATACACAATTGGTATATATTTTAGAATAAAAACATAACTAAGTATATTAACCTTAGGATAGGAGATTTAATTTTAATATTAACCATATTATATTTTGGTTTCAAGTATTAACTCTATTAACTATACGTATATGATAGAAAACTTCTTATATATAAATAAACACCGAAAACACGGAACCGTAACGCGAAAACGTTAAATAGCACACAAACAAAACTAAACTCTATTACTGATAACAATAAAACACAAATTAAAAACTTACCGAAACGCAGCAAAATATAAAACTTATTTCAAAATGCACAAAGTTATAATATTATCCATCTTTCAAAGTTTCATGAGCACTGCCTACTCCATTTGGGAGTGTAGGCGTTAATCTATTAATTCATTTACACATAGTTTAACAGGTAGACATAGGAAACACTGTACAACACGGCACTAAACATAAAAACTTGTTTAAGGACATCAGCGACCACCAAATTTTATCATTAATTACTGTCCGGAAAAATAAAACGAAAGAGTAGTTTAGACCGACTAGGACACAGAACAAAATTAAACTAATAACTTAGAGAACGAGAGCGACATCATGACTTTTAGACCACCCAGAATAAAGACACCAGCGATGTTCAAAGTTCCAATCCCAATATGGAACATTTCAAGTTCATAGGTATCAGTTACATAGTATTGTTAAGTGCAACTAAGTATGTATTAGTAATATAAGCATTAAGATAACATGTAAGTCGATCTAGAACTCATATACAGGACGTTTAAAATTAACATTGAAATATTGAAACACCATAGTAATGTATACAAAATACACATAAGATACTTTTAAGTCCAGATGTATAACATTAATAAGAATAAGAATAAGAATAATTTATTATTGGACAAGCACATGATAACAGATTATACAGACATTATCCGTGGGGTTCCAAACTAGGCTGAGCCTGTATCTTGGGACCCACTGAGTCGGTTAACAAGTCTCTTCAGACACACGTCTCAAGAAGCACGACATGAAAGTAACAAAGTGAAAATTAAACATTTCATATAATATGAGCGCTGCTAACTTATCAATGGGAACACAAATTCATCATTAATAAAAAACAAAAATTATGCTGTTTTAGTAGTACAAAGAGAGTTTGTGTATGAGAGTGTGTGAGTGTGTGTAAGTGTGTAAGTGTGCGTGAGAGGGAGTGTTTACGTGTGTTAAGTGTTTGTTACGAGTGTATGTTGAATTGTTAGGTACCTATTGGAAAAAGCAACCTTAGATGCAGGGACGTAAAATCTCTTCCGTATCACTATACGAGAGTTCAGCAAACCATTTCCTTAGAGTGGACTTAACTTTGCGTATGGTGCACTTTTTTATGTCACAGACTTTACAGACAGCATTATAAACAAAGGGGTGGATGAAGAATGCGGAGCGTTGGGCATGTGCCGAGTTGACGGAGGGAATGGGGACTCTATATATGCGTCTACTCGTGATGCAATCTATAAGCGGCAACTTTGCAGTTCTTCTGTGGACTCTAATGACAGCATTCATGATAAACAGTTGCCTTACTCTAAGTAGACCTGTTTCTTGATAAAGAGTGTCCGTGGGAAACCGAAAAGGTTTTCTCATCATAAGTTTAAGTACTTATTTAAAACATTGTTTAAGATAACTTTAAGCCAAAAATATGTTCCAAATTTTTGTCTAAAAAAAAAGGGAGGTCGTGTGGTGGGGAGATAACCTTCGATTCCTATCTTGATGGTTTACGCACGAGTAATCACATCATCGTTAAACTAAACCCATTATCGTAAATGTACTATTGTTAGCGTTCCCACCACGCAGCCTTACAGAGAGTGTATATAAGCCAGCGTTCACCTAAATAAAGGGTTCATTCCTATTCTGAAGCTCGTCTATTATTTACCTAGAACATACTTCAGTTCAAAACAAATTAGTCTTTACTTAGTATTTACTTTGATTTTCAGAATACGTAATTGCCTAGATATTTTCTTAAGTTTATTCTTGTTTTGTTAGTGTCGGTGAGCGGTTTACGCGAGAGCAAGTCAGCAAAATACGTAATTTAGTGTCGTGTTTTTTGCCAGTGAAATCAATAAAACGATATTTTGAAAAGGTTGTTGTTTAGGTGAGTAACTTTCATTTATTTTAAGCCTATTTATTTAGCATGATTATCAGTTTACTTGAAGAACGCAATGAACGAAGTATCATAAGTAGATAGAGTTGTTAACACCCTCCTTACATCGGGAAATAATTAAACGGCAGGTTTTTGAAATGCGAGGCTTTCATATATGATACATGTAATTTGGTTTCAAGTTGTTATTCACGTGATTAAGCTCCTAAATATTGTGAAAGTTATACCGTTTCAAAGATCATATATGTGAAATTATTATTAAATAGTAAGTATTAGGTAGGGGCGATCTGAATGGCCACGTTGGTGAGACAACCACAAACTACCAAAGAGTACATGGCAACAGTGGATATGGCGACATCAACTCGCAAGGAGAGTGCATCTTGGATTTTGCCCTCACACACGACCTAGCAATTGTCAACACATTCTTCTCTAAGCCTTCAAAACACCTAATAACTTATAAAAGCGGAGGAACCTGCAGCCAGATAGACTACATTCTAGCAGACCGAGACCAGCTAAAAACTTTCAAAGATTGTAAAATTATCCCCGGAGAACCTTTAACATCACAGCATCGATTGCTAGTTGCTGAATTCGTAAGTCTCAGGCCAATCAAGGTGAGAAGAGTCAAAATCGTTAGAACCCGCTGGCAGAAACTAGAGCGGGAAGAAGGGCAGGAACTATGCAAAGACGTCGCTGAGTATATTCAATCGAAGGTAGAGTTGGAGGAGACCGTTAATGACATGTGGAGTAACTTCCAATCATACTGTAGCAAAAAAGCCAGAGAACACTTTGGTGTATCCAAAGGCGCCATCAACGGCAACAAAGACACAAGTTGGTGGAACGAAGAAGTCAAAGAAAAATTGGAAGTTAAGAAAACACTATTTAAGCAATGGCAGGCTACCCAGGACCAACATGACCTGGAAATATACAAAACTGCGAAGAAAACTGCAAAGCGTGCTGTAGCACAAGCCAGAGCTATGTCCGAAGATGACTTTTATGCAAAACTCGAGACTGCCCCGAATGATAAAGATATCTTCAAACTCGCGAAACAAAGACACAGGAATAGCAAAGATACAAAATTCATCAAGTTTATTAAAAATGATCAAGGCCAATTGCTGACATCGAACGAGGACATTAATAACCGATGGAAAGAGTATTATTCAAAATTACTCAATGAAAGCTTTCCAAGTGAGAATCTTCAAGAAATCCCAGCTATAGAGGGTGCAATAGCATGCATAACACCTGAAGAGGTATTCTCATCGATTCGGACGATGTCAAACAACAAGGCCGTTGGACCAGACGAGATTCCTGCCGAGTTCTGGAAGAGAATGGGAGACGATGGGGTCAAGTTCCTAACTAAGCTGTTCAACAGAATTTTGTGCGAGGGTATACCCGACCAATGGCGAAGAAGCTACCTAGTACCATTCTACAAAAATAAGGGCGACATTAGACTTTGTGGCAACTATAGAGCCATAAAGCTTATTTCACACACCTTTAAAATGTGGGAAAGGATTTTAAATAAAAGATTACTTAAACTCACAAACGTGTCTGAGAACCAATGCGGTTTCGTCGCAGGAAAATCAACAACTGACGCTATACACTCGATGAGAATTCTGATGGAAAAATTCAGAGCCAAAAGAACCGACTTACACATGATATTTATCGACTTGGAAAAGGCCTTCGATCGTGTGCCAAGGGAACTAATCTGGCAAGCTCTCCGAGCACAAGGAGTACCAGAGCACTATATCCACCTCGTCAAAGACATGTACCGCGATGTCACAACGAAAGTGCGAAGCCCAGCTGGTATAAGCGAAGAGTTCGAAGTCAAAGTCGGTGTTCACCAGGGATCGGCACTCAGTCCACTCCTGTTCAATCTCGTAATTAACCATCTAACGGTACAGATACAACGACCTCCACCATGGGACATTCTCTATGCTGATGACATAGTACTCACAAGTGAAGACCCCAGCATCTTACAGCGCATAGTGGAGCAGTGGAGAGAAGCACTAGAAAGAGCCGGATTACGAGTGAGCAGAGAGAAGACTGAGTATATGCATTGCAATTTTAGTAACACCAACACCAACGAAAATGCCAGCATTCTCCTACAAAACCACCAGCTGAAAAAGGTAAGCCATTTCAAATACCTTGGTTCTATCATCTGTAACGATGGAGCAATAGACATGGATGTTACCCATCGTATAAACACAGGGTGGATGAAATGGAGAGAACTCACGGGCGTGCTTTGTGACTAGGGAATGCAAACCGGTTAACCGGTTTACCGGTAAATTGGGTAAATAAGAGGCCGGTAAATTACCGGTAAATTAAAATCAAAACCGGTAATTTACCGGAACACAAATGATTAGTAAAATACTACATTTTAACGATTGTTAATACTTCATCGTCATGATTATACCTCAATAACCCTCCGCTTATCATGTAAGATTGTCAATTGAATGAACTTGTTAGCGTTATCTTACCTCATGTAGGATCAAATTAATGCAACACTTTCCCGGTTCCGTTCTATAAAATATGAATAATTATCAATTTGAATAAGTACAGTAGAGACGCCTTATTTAACATACTTTAGAGGTATACTCATCATTACAATCCAAAGAAATACCTCTCTTCGTCTGGGTACTGGGAGGGAGAAAGCCAAAGGCAAGAAACAGAGGTGTGGTGGTCCTTTTCTTCAAAGAGGGTGACAACACCCTGCTCAAAAACTACCAACCCATCTGACTTTTAAGCCATGTCTCTAAACTGTTTTCGAGAGTCATTACAAATCGTCTCGTACACAGGCTAGATGACTTCAAGCCTCCCGGAGAAGCCGGTTCCCGGAGAGGCTTTAGCACCGTAGACCACATCCATACGCTCCGTCAGGTTATACAGAAGACTGAGGAGTATAACCTGCCCCTCTGCTTAGCGTTCGCGAACCACGAGCAAGCCTTCGATTTGATCGAAACCTGGGCTGTTCTAGTCTCTCCAGCGGTGCCAAGTTGACTACCGCTATATTGAAGTATTAAGTGTTTGTACGAAAACGCCACTGTGTCAGTCCGACTCCAGGATTTGAACGCCAACCCTATTCTGCTAGTCTCCTTGACTGACTAGTCAAGGAAATGTTATTTCCCCAAAACTTTTCACCTGCCCTGGAGGTTTTTTTCAAGACTCTGAACTAGAGAAAGCAGACAGCAACGACGAGTATATCACTCACCTTCGGATTTCTGACGATTTAGATATCTTGGCTGAGTGAGACCAAAGGACTTTAGTACGATGCTTGATGACCTCAGTAAAGCCTCCAAGCGAGTCGGTCTAAAGATGAACATCGATAAGACGAAGATCATGTCAAATGCCCATGTAGTGCCAACTCACATTACAATCGGACGCTTTACGCTCAGAGTTGTAGATGATTATTATATACCTAAGATATGACAGACTGTCCAGTTCCAGTCCTGTCGGCTCGGTTTGACCAGTGTGTTGCCAGTAATGACATAATATATGGCACTTGAAATGTAGTCGCTCACTATGGGCCTCAATAGAAGGCTAGAAGTCACCCAAAGGGCAATGAAGATGGCTATGCTGGGAGTTTATCTGCGTGATCGCATTAGAAATGAGGCTATCCGCAGCAGAACTAAGGTAACAGATATAGCCTTCCGAATCGCTAAACCAATGCTGCAATTTGGAACCCCCATGAACTCCACTCCTAGAAAAAGTTATGAAACCTTTTGTACGAACGCTATTAGGTAAAATGTATTGTTATTATTACTACCCTTTTCTCTATCCAACTCTTTTTTATCTAGGTATGGTTTGTTATTATAATTATATTATAAATATCGTCTCTTGAAGCTCGTAGAAACATCTATTTAGTGAAATATTATTTTAGACTACTAAGTGGCTTGTAGTGAGTTTCTGTAGAACTGGGGACAATTCCTACCTACCTGCTAATCCCCAAGGAACGTTTTCAGTTGTGGTTTTGCCCTCCTACCACTGAGCAAATTCTAAATATTGAAGAATCTGATTATTACGGCATTTACGGCACATGATAACTCTTTATACTACGTACGTATAACATAGCTTATTTTTATGATAAATAAGCGTCAAATAACGCTACTTATTACCCAAATTTAATTTACCGGTAATTTACCGGTTAACCGGTTTTGCCTCACTCAAGTCGGTAATTTACCGGTAATTAAATTTGCCCGGTAATTGCATTCCCTATGCATGGTACACGGTGCGTTCCGCGGCTGCGCGAGGAGCCTCTCGGAGGCATGATGCTTACGAAAAATGTATTTGTGATATTATGTTGCTATTCTTACTGGTAACACGATCTACTGGTTCCAGTGTTTTCTAATTTTGACGTTTGTTGAAAATTTACTTCTGATAGAGTATTTGCCAAAAAAAAAAATAATATAAATGTAAAATTATTCTCTAAATTATAATAATATTATGTTATAAAATGCGTTCTAACGTCGTTATTTTCTTGAATTGTTTTTTCTTCAAAGTTTTTTGTTAATTTTTTTTTTTTTTTTTATATTTGTATTAATTAAAATATTTCTACGTTTATTTTTAAACATCATTTATTTAATTTTATTTCGTTATTATTTTAATAATTATATTCGATATATGCATTTCAGTGCATCTCGTTTACTTTTAATATTTTTATTTTTATTTATGCACGCTTGGATGACGAAACTATGGAAGTATTTACTAAACAACTATCTTATATTTCTTAATTGAAAACAAAACTATCTTTAATTTATTAGAACAGTCATACGATTAATTTACTTTCTCTTACCTAGGATACTGTGTTTATAAACATTATAATTAATCGGTTTTTTGTTGAAGTGTTTGCCTCACTTCTGCATGAGTGCATCTCGAAATGCCTACTCAGGCAAATGAATGCATACTCAGGCTGGTACACTACGCATTAAATGCGGGTCGGCCGACCATATATAATAAAAATAATAAGGATACAAGAATAGGATATACCTATATTTATTTATAAGCGCGCGCACATATACAAGCGCATGTATATGGCCAGACAGTTCATTTAACCCTCATGTACTGAATTTATTCTTACCATGCCTCTCTATGGCATGATAACATATTTTCAGCCAGCATGGGTCAAAGACCTTCATGATTGATCACTTGATCCCTCATGATGGCTCTAAAGATTTCCTGTCTGCTTGTATCCCGTGTACCAAAGCCAATACGTACCCACTTGGTCAACGGCGCTTGCCAAACCGTACCGGCTTGGTCAACGGCGCTTGCCAAGCTACCATTGGTCAAGTTAGGACATATTTTTATCCTATGAACGTTTTAATACTAAAAAGTTCACTCTGACTGTCTATCCTACTACATATGCACGAATCCTGAGAACATTGACATATAAGAATTTCAACAACTTTTAGGTGATCAGTCTAATCGTTCTGTGAAAAACTTAGATGTTTTAACTTTCTCGGACACGTACTGAATACTTTTTACATATTTACGATACCTACTTGTTAACTTTAAATTACTATTAAAAAAAATACTTATTATTTCTATACTTTTGTTATTTATATACGTAGGTAAAAAGCTTTTTTTTTCCCTTTATTAAATAGTAAAAGCCGGTACACTTATAATTAGTTGTTATAGTTAAACATTGTACTTGTTGGATTTCGTATGTTGGTCTTTCCGACTTTAATCTGTTGTCGTGTCTATACTCGCGATTCCTATACCTACATCATCCCTTTCCAACATGCGCACTGATATATCGCGCCGTCTTTGTCACATACACGACGTGTGCGCAACGCTCGCCCCACCTGGCGAGAGTTAAGTGTTGTTGAATTCTCACCTGAAGGAGGAGTTCACCCAAATCACAAGTAAGTGCGCATGGCTCCTATAACCTTCTGTTAGCTGATTCATCCACCTGTTCCGATTTCCAAAGGCAGCTAACTTTCCTGCACAATTTCGCATCAAGTAGCTACGACAATAGACCACACGGTTGGATACCTACATACAGTCCACTAACGCGCTAATCTCTGAAAAGGGAAATTAGAAAGCGCACCGCAAATAAAATAACCCTTGCAGGGCGTGATCTAAATTCAATTCTGTACGCCCCAAGTTTTGGTCACTAACGATCCGGATAATTATACATTTCATTCCCAACCTAGGATTTATATCTATTTAAAGTAGCTTCTTGACATTATATTATATAATTTACCCATAGATACTTACGTAAAATCTATGTACTTCGCATCATATCATCGTATCATTATTCTATAGATACTAACATTTCAGCAACGCATTAACGATTCTTAGTTTTCAATTGATGTACACGTCACAAATACATGCTATTGTTCACACTGGCACGGGAGCGCTGACGAGTTTCGTTCATATCTACCCGCTTTTATTTCGTTCTAATCTTTTCTCGAACTACCGCGTGCCGCGCGCTCCGATCTGTGCCGTCAATAGGTACCTATACGGTCATCGCTTAACCTACTTTGTAGACGGAGAGTTAAACCGCCTTATTCTCACAAACTGTTTCTTTTTTGTAACACATTTCCTTTGTATACTTTTATTTCCCGCGATTTGTGTTACATACCTACATCTATTTTAACCGCACTTTTATTTCCGCGACTTTTGTCAAACATTTAGGTATTATAACCGCTTTTTCCCGCGACTTGTGTTTACGAGTAGGTACTCACATTTATTTAAACGCACTTTTATTTCCGCGACTTTTGTCAAACATTTATTATAACCGCTTTTTCCCGCGACTTGTGTTTACGAGTAGGTACTCACAGTTATTTAACCGCACCGTTATTCCCGTAAATCGTGTTTACGGACATTTATTTGAACCGCATTTTTAATTCCCGTAAATCGTGTTTACGGACATATATTTGAACCGCATTTTAATTCCCGCAAATCGTGTTTACTTATATTTTATTTGTGTGGGCTAAGTTTTATAGTCACACTCAACGCGTAACACCATGCCACCGAAAAAAGACCCTAAAGACGAGGCGGCTAGGGACCCCGTCCAGAATGAACTAGTTATTTTAGAAGCTAAGCGCAGTGCCTTCTTCGCCCGCTTACAAACCATATACAAATTGTCGGTTAAGGCGTACGAAGACGAAATTCAACGTAAAACGTTCTTAAATAGCGTATCAAATCTAGACCAATTGCGATCAGATTTTGAGCGTGTTTTAGACTCGTACAATGAATGCGTTTTACGATTAACGCCTGATGCAACCGCTGATTATCAGTCCTGGATCGCGTTTGAGGATATGTATTGTCAAATCAAACGCATTCAGTCTGAAATCGAAAGTTCGCCAGAGTCTCAGCGGCCTTTGCAATCCGCTCTAAAGCATAATCTCCCGCCTATGCAGCTAATGGAATTTAATGGCGACCTTCGTAATTGGCCATTATTCTATGAACAATTTAAAAGTGTGATTCATAACAACTCACGCTTAACAGATAGCGAACGCATTCAGTTCCTAGTAGGTAAACTGACTGATAAGGCTAGGTCGGTATGCGCGGGGCTGCCAGCCACAGGGGAAAACTATCCCATAATTTGGCAAGCGCTGGTTGATAAATATGAAGACAAACGCGCCATGGCAGCCGGCTATATCAATCAGCTGTTAGACTTTAAACCCATAGCGAATGGGTCCGCTTCTAATTTGGAGTATTTTCTATGTAATTTCGACGCCTCCGTTAAGGCGTTTAAAGCGCTTAAATTACAAGATTTAGCGGATTTTTTGTTCTTGCATATCGCATTACAAAAACTAGATCCCGAATCGATAAAATTATTTGAGATGTTTTATCGCAAGGAAACGTGTCCTTCGTACAAAAATCTTATTAATTTCGTCAAAGAACAATCCAGGGTTGCATCGCATTCGACAACAAAACAAACATTTTCACAATCACAACCGAGATCTAATAACAATAAAAATATACCGCTACCAAAAAACAATTCGACGAAAACATTCGTTAATACGCAAACGCCCGCGATTGATTCTTGTTTGTTATGTAAAACTAATAAACACGAACACTTATATCAGTGTGCCGCTTTTACAAAAATGTCCCCGTACGAAAGATTTAATTTTGTTAAAACTAATTCCGTGTGTAACAATTGCCTTAGTTATAAACACAAATTTTCCGCTTGTATGTCACACAGAACGTGTAGTATATGTAATGCACAGCACCACACGTTATTACATTTTAATCCGCCGCATAAACAAACTTATTTACCTAACTCGCATCAAACCAGTACCAACACTTTTGTTGACAAGGCGAATTCCACACCGCCATACAGCAGTAGAAACGGGGTGGCAAGTAATTTGCAGTCTTATCACCCGGCCGATAGGGTTGATAATGGTTTGAGGCATGACTCAACGTTGAATCATTTGTCGGCTCGGAGTGCAAATGATGATGATAACTTGAGAACGCTTATGCATAAAACAACCTTATTAGGGACCGCAAAAATTCGACTTTATGACGCAAGCGGTAAGGTTCATTATGCAAGGATTCTGGTCGATCCTGGAAGCCAATCTGATTATATAACGCTCGAGTGTTGTAATCGATTAGCGCTACCGATTTCGAACCAGAATCGTTTTTCCAGGGTTCAAGGTATTGGGGGTTCGTCCCAAAAAATACTTGGGATGTCAATAGTGCAATTTAGTTCCCGATTCGACAGTAATGGCGATAACTCTTACACTATTCAGCCTCTGGTGGTGGAATCCATTACGTCACACTTGCCTGACTCGCCTATCGACATATCTTTGTTTGATTGTTTTAAGAATATACCTCTGGCCGATGATTGTTTTAATGAGCCCGGGCCCATTGATATGCTTATAGGAGCAAATTTATTCTGTGACATCTTACTTTCTGACAAAGTCCGAAGTGCCGGCTTGCCTTCGGCTTTGGAAACCACCCTGGGTTACGTCATAATGGGGGACGTCACTGTGACGACACCTCCACGCGCGACTCGTGCTCTCTGTGCGTTTACGCACGAACCGCTTAACCAAACTTTGGAAAAGTTTTGGAACTTGGAGGAAGTACCCTCAAAGAAATTTCTAAGTCCCGATGACAAGGAATGTGAACAAATATTTACCGCAACGACGACGCGTAACGATAATGGTTCTTACGCAGTCGATCTTCCCTTCAAGCAAACGCCAGATAATCTGGGCAATTCTTTTGTAACCGCTAAAAGAAGATTTTCGATGCTCGAAAATAAATTCTTAAAATACCCGCAACTCCGCGACAAATATGATGACGTCATTCGGGATTACCTGGATAAGGGGATTATTTCTTTGGTTCCGCCCGAAGAGTACTCTACGCCAGTGTTTTGTCTACCTCACCACCCGGTCATCCGGAACGACAAATCCACGACAAAAATCCGCCAAGTTCTGGACGGCAGCTGCAAATCTGACAGTGGACTGTCATTAAACGACATCCTACATACCGGCTGTAATTTGCAAGCAGACATTTTTCACATTCTTTTGAATGTTCGCATATTCCGCGTTGCCTTTTTTGCTGACGTCCGCCAAATGTACTTATGCATAGAAGTACATCCGCACCACCGCTCTTTTCAACGATTTTTGTATCGCTTTTCGCCTGAAGTACCTTTGGAGATGTATCATTTCAACCGGGTCTGCTTTGGAATCCGGTCCTCGCCATTCCTCGCGCTTCGCACGCTCCGCCAGCTCGCTAGTGACGAACGCGAGAGATTCCCTCACGCTGCCGCCGTTCTCGAAAGGGACGTTTACATGGATGATCTAGCTTCCTCTGCTTCTTCATCCGAGGAAGCAGTTGCGATAGCGAATCAACTAATCAGTCTCTTCAAGGCTGGCGGGTTTGATCTGGTAAAATGGACTAGCAACTCTCCGCAGTTGCTAGAGCACATTCCCATATCTCACCGCCAGTCGGAAGACGTCTCCTTCGGTGACGGCGACACTTTGAAGATTCTTGGTCTTCGATGGCTTCCCGCTTCGGATGTATTTGTCTTTGACGTTTCTCCTCCGCAACTCAGTGGCACGAAGCGTGCTATTCTTTCAGCTACTGCACGTTTGTATGACGTGCTAGGACTCGTCGGCCCTGTCATACTTTATTCCAAGCTTCTTATAAAGGAACTATGGCTCTTAAGGATGGATTGGGATGATTTGCCGCCGCCGCACATATCGCATTTATGGGAGCAGTTCATCAGTGAACTTCCACTGATTTCAGCTCTTAAATTTCCGCGTCATTTAGGTGTCGAGAAGAACTCAAAATTGACACTTTTAGCCTTTGCCGATGCCAGTGAAAAGGCTTATGGCTGCGTGATTTACGCGCACGTCGTTGTTGAGAATCAAGACATTCAAGACCCAGTCATCACTTTGATTTGTTCAAAATCAAAAGTCGCACCAGTAAAAACTGTGACGGTTGCTAGATTGGAGCTTTGTGCCATTGTTCTAATGTCAAAACTGCTTCGTACTGTTCACGATGTTTTGTCTCAGCGTCATCCAATTGCGGATACGTTTGCATTTTCTGACTCTGAAGTTGCCTTATGTTGGGTGCACTCTTCACCTCACAGATTCACAACTTTTGTAGCGAATCGCATTGCTCAATGTCAAAATAATTTTACCTCGGAGCATTTTTATCATGTACCAGGCTCTGATAATGCCGCCGATTGCCTTTCGCGCGGCCTTCTGCCTTCCCGCTTAAAGGACCACAACCTGTGGTTTCGTGGCCCTCCTTGGGCATCCTTGCCAGTTAGCGACTGGCCAATAACCGCATTCTCGGCGTCCTCCACTAAGCTGCCAGAGGAAAAAACAACCGCTTTAGTTGCAAATACCAATAGCAATGAGCATTGGCTTTTGGAATTGAGCGAGAAATTTTCCTCATGGAATAGATTTCTTAGGACAGTCGTTATAGTTTTGAAATTTCTTAAACGACTTCCTCGCAACCGAGAAATAACCGCCGACGACTTGGACGCAGCCGAGTTGCTCGTTGTGAAGGTTATCCAGCAAACGTCATTCTCTGATGACATACGTAAGATACAAAAGGGCAGGGTCTGCTCCCCCGCCTTACGCAAATTATTTCCATTTATTCGCGATAACGTCCTACGAGTAGGCGGGCGTTTGGGGAATTCATCCCTTGATTTTTCAAGTAAACACCCGGCGCTACTACCCAAAAAAGGCCACATTGTGGAGCTTTTAATTGACTTCTATCATCGAGAAAATTTACACTCTGGACCCCAGCTTTTGTTGTCAATCTTGCGACAAAGGTATTGGATACTTTCCGCGCGTCGGATTGTACGGCAACGATTTCATAAATGTAACGATTGCTTCCGCGCTAAACCGACTAATACTTTCCCCGCAATGGCTGATCTCCCGGACTGTCGTGTCGAGCCTAGTAAATGCTTTACGCACACGGGCGTCGACTACGCGGGACCCTTTTACATCACTTTGGTTAGAAAACGCGGCGTGAAAAGTCAAAAGGCATGGCTGTGTATTTTTGTTTGTCTGGTGACGAAAGCCGTCCACACCGAGCTCGCTTCTTCTCTTTCCTCCGCGGCGTTTCTCGACGCATTTAAGCGATTTATCTCTCGGCGTGGGGATTGTAAATTTTTATATAGTGATCACGGTACTAACTTTACCGCTTCTAAAGCTTACCTAAACGAGCTTCACACGTTTCTTCAGTCTGATCCGTATTATACGCATTTCAAGGACGAACTTGCAAAAAGTCGAATTACTTGGCGTATGAGCCCCCCAAACGTGCCTCATTTTGGAGGCATTTGGGAAGGTAACATTAAATGGTTTAAAACCCATCTTCATCGTGTTATAGGCAATCAAATCTTGACATACGAAGAATTACTTACCGTGCTAACTCAGATCGAAGCGATTCTTAATAGCCGCCCTCTTTATATACTAAGTTCTGACCCGTCAGAACCCACCGCGCTAACGCCAGCACATTTCATGTCAACCTCGCCGTTGCCGCGTTTGCCCGCCGCCGACTTAAGCCAGGAGCGACCGAATCTATTAACTCGTTTTTCAATGCTAGACTCGCTTGTCCAATCATTCTGGAAACAGTTCCGAGTTGAGTATCTTCACAACTTACAAAGCAGAGAGAAATGGAATACTCCAGACAAGCCGATAGCGGTGGGAACAATAGTTTTAATAAACGTTGCTAACGCGCCACCCTTGCAGTGGCCGCTCGGAATAATAACTCGTGTATTCCCTGGGCGAGACGGTGTTGTCCGCGTTGCTGAAGTGCGGACCCGCAACGGTACGCTCGAGCGACCGATCGTTCGGCTGTGCCCGCTGCCAACGCAGTAGGGTTGCCACCACATACATATCTATGTATATATATATTTTAAGTTATCATAAATAGTTATTATTTTAGTATAATTACCTAATTATAGGTAAATTGTACACTTCGCTTGTTTTTAGTTATATGGTGCGATATCATCTTTTCCTATGTACATCCATATGTATATAATTATTATTTTTCTCTTTGAAGGGAACCCTTCAAGCCGGGGGAGATGTTGGATTTCGTATGTTGGTCTTTCCGACTTTAATCTGTTGTCGTGTCTATACTCGCGATTCCTATACCTACATCATCCCTTTCCAACATGCGCACTGATATATCGCGCCGTCTTTGTCACATACACGACGTGTGCGCAACGCTCGCCCCACCTGGCGAGAGTTAAGTGTTGTTGAATTCTCACCTGCGTGCGTGTAACATCCTCCGCTGATAAAAGACATTAAATCTTATTAAATCCGCCGCATTTCTCTGTACATCATTGAAAACTATATATGCTGTCAGCTCAGCATTAAAAGGTGTTCGACTGTTCGTGAAGTGAAGGTGTTTTTGGACAATTTGGGATTGCGCTGCGCGCCCCACACGAGCACATGGTGTGTGTTTGCGCCGATGCCGGTGGTGTTATTCGCTCGACGACTTTAAATAAAACTTCGATAAAAGTTTGACTGTAATATAATGTACAATTATATAGGCTCTGATTGAAAGCAAGGAGAGTGTGGCCGTTTAGATAGTTACAGAAGTGGTTGTATATTTGTTATGTCAAAGTAAGTGACCAGCGAGATCTCTAGTTGGTTTAGGTAGGGATAAACCTACACATGTGTAGCACCATGATTGGCGCATTCAAAGCCCCCCTCATACAAACCGTGCCTGACGGGCGCGTTTTGCTACTGCTAATGAAATAGATACCTATAATTAAGTTTATACACAAAAAAGAGTTGCGTTCGCAACATACTCCCCGGCGTTGAGAGACTCAATACAATAAATAAAGAAGAAATTAATTTAAATTAAAAAATAAAAGAATCAAGAAGAGGGGAGAGGGCACAAGTTGTTGAAAGCGCGTCGGATGATGCCCTTCTTCGTCATTATGTCGGCGACCCTTGTGACGTTGTCCGTGCCCGGGTAGACCTTCGTGACGCGACCCAGCAGCCATAGCAGAGGAGGTAGCCCGCGATCTTTGACCAGGACTAGTGTGCCGGTCTGCAGTTGGTCCGATGACGTTTGCCACTTGGTTTTCTGCTGGAGGAGAGTGACATACTCATTAGAGAAACGGCTCCAGAAATGCTGCTTGAGTTTTTCAACTCTTTGGAACCTCTCAAGTCGTGAGATGTTTGCTTCAGTCAGAGGTTCCTGCGGCACTGACAGGAGCGAGCGTCCAATAAGGAAATGAGAAGGTGCTAGGTAAGTTAGATCTGAAGGATCAGTAGATAGAGGTGTTAAGGGTCTGGAATTAAGAATACCTTCTATCTGAATCAGGCATGTGTTCATCTCTTCATAAGTTAAGTGTGTGAGAGAGAGAATACGTTTGAGATGATGTTTTGTAGATTTTACAGCGGCTTCCCAGAGTCCGCCAAGTGCGGAGAATATGCTGGGCTGAATTTAAAGTTAATGCTTTTTTCTGCCATACCTGACTGCAACATGTCGTGGTTATTTTTAAGAATGTACCGAGTTCGTTTGACGCCCCAACAAACGAAGTTCCATTGTCGGAGTAAAGAGTTTGAGGCTTGCCCCGACGACTCATGAAACGGTGAAGAGCAGCAAAAAAGGACCTCGTGGTAAGACTCGTTACTAGCTCCAAGTGAAGAGCCTTGACTGAAAGACATACGAAAACTAAAATATATGATTTCATGGTTCGGCTACCCCTCCCCTTCGATCAGCTATCAGCACTGGTCCGGGCGTAATCCATTCCCGTATGTAAATAGGGGTATTCAAGCTGTGTGCGGTCTGTGGGTAGATTGCCCATTGCCATTTGAAGAGGTTTAGCCTTGAACCTGATGCAACGAACACAATTATGAACAATCTTACGAGCTAAATCTCTTCCACCAAGAGGATAGTATGTTTGCCGTATACTCGCAAGTAATTGCTGTGGTGGAGCATGTAATAAGGTCAGGTGTTGCGTTTCAAAATAAGTTTGGTCAAGTGATGTTTACTGCACAATAAAATGGGATGTTTAATGTTATAACTATAGTTGGCATTATTAAGACGACCACCGACTCTTATTAAGTTATGTGTATCTAAGAAAGGGTGTCAACGAAAGTAATCGAGTTTTTGGTGGTAACGGTTTGCCAGCTAATAAGAGTTTATATTCTTCAGGAAACATTTCCTGTTGTGCAATTTGTAACAATTTACTTTTAGATGATTTTATCTCTGTGTATGTTAAGTGTGAAGTTATTTTATTAGTCTTGTTTTTGCAGTTGTATATAAATCTGTGAACATATGCCATTATTCTTATTAATCTCGTAAGTTTTGAGTTATTAGCCATAAGCTTAGTTATAGGATTTTCATCTATGTGTGTATGTATGTTTGTATGTATGTTTGTATGTAGTGAAGTTTCTGGCAGGTCAACAGTAAGTGTGTTAGGTGTTGGAGGAAACTGAATGAGTGGGATGATGTAAGTATTCTGGTCCAGTCCACCATAATGTGGATGTGCTGATATCGTCAGCCTTCATACCTCGTGACACAAGATCTGATGGGTTAAGCTTTGAGGGTACATAGTTCCACGTTTGTCCGCGAGTACTTTCTTGAATTTACGGTTTAACGAACAAATTGTTTAAGACGGTTGGATGACCCTGCCAGCCAGCCCAACACGATCATGGAATCAGACCAAAAGTAACTATGATCAACCTTCACGGTCAGTGATGAAGTGACCTTTGTCCAGAGCCTTGCGCCAAGCAAGGCGCCACAAAGCTCCAACCGAGGAAGAGTGGACGATTTGAGTGGAGCTACCTTGTTCTTTGATGCTATAAGACGTACGCAAACTGCTCCGCTCCCGTCCACAGTCCTAACATAGACACATGTGCCATATGCACGCTCGGACGCATCTGTGAAAACGTGAAGTTGAATTTCTGATGGTGAGTCGTTAAATACCCAACGATCTATTTGAAGTGTGTGACGACAAAGCGGCCATCTTGATCGCGGGCGGTGTTCTCTAAGAAACTCTTCTCGCAAGCTTGTTCTTCATATGACATGGAATGTGAGGGAGACACCGAGTCCAGTTCCCAGAACCGCGTGAACATTGCTTCTTCATTATGCGTGAGGAATGAGCAAAATAAAGATTTGTTTACATTTTTATTTTTAGTAGGTATGGACCCCGACAAAAGCCAGCCTAATTTAGATTCATGTAGTCGAGGTTTATGTTTACCTAAATCAATAGATGCGGAACCCAAGACGTCCCAAAACACTTCCGCTCCAACAAGAATGTCAATAGCGGACGGCTTATAAAATGACGGGTCTGCCAATACAATGCCGGCAGGTATAGGTATATGCGTTATATCTATATGACAAGATGGCAATGATTTACTGATCTCAGGTAAAACGAAGCAGTTTACGGTTGTCTTATAATCACTATGAGGCGACTGAATAACAATATCACAAGACTCTGTACTATGTGAAAGCTGATTATTGATACCTGTGATCGTGGTTCCCGCGCTGCGCCGCGCTAATCCAAGCTGGACGCACAGGTCTCGCGTCACGAAGTTCGAAGTACTTCCGTTGTCGAGAAGAAGGCGAGCATCACGAGCCCTTCCATTCACGTCGCACACTTGCACCAAAGCTGTGGATAGCAATACGGACGATTGAGTGGGGGGTAATCACATTTGCCTGGATATTACCGCTAAACTGTACATTTGGAATCGGCACATCAGTACTACAAGATGCCTCATTGGCATGTTTATGTAAAAGGGTATTATGTTTATATTTACAATATTTACAATGCGAGAGTACACACCGCGATTCGACGTGTCCCGGCCGTAAACAATTCTTGCATACAGAATAGGTATTCACCTTACTTATCCTCGTATCAACATCTAGCTTACGAAAAGATTCGCACGTAAATAAGAAATGATTTTGTTTACACAATGGGCAAACAATAGGTTTACGATTAGTATTACTCGTAGTATTAAGGAAATTTTTAGGTTTTTGTGTTTCATTATGCGTATATGTTTGTGTTTTATGTTTCAATGTTGTTTGTTTGTTGTCATCAATGTTTTTATGAAAAATCGATTCTAATAAGTCTGCCCTGCTATTCAAAAAAGTAGTGTATTGATGTAATGTCGGCGAACCCGTTAAATGGTTCCGCTGTTCCTCCCACTGACGGTTAGTTACTGAATCTAACTTCTTAGACATAATATGTATGACTAATGTGTCCCAGTGGTCAGTCGGTTCGCCCAATGTAGACAGCGCCCGTAAATTTTTATTAGTTACATCCACCATATTACGCAATAAACAGCTGGATTCGTGTTGCATAGGTTCAAGGTTAAACAATGCCTGGACGTGATTGTTAACTAATAATCGTTGGTTGTCATACCGCTCCGACACCAACTGCCACGCTTTGTGATAATTATCACTGCTAAAATCAAGGCTTTGAATAACAAGGGCAGCACTGCCTTTTAATGATGCACGAAGGTAATGAAATTTACTTATGTCATTAATGGCAGTGTTATTATGTATAAGTGAAATATACGTATCTCTAAAGCCGAGCCAATGCTGATAGTTTCCTTCGAAG
This sequence comes from Epinotia brunnichana, assembly GCA_963854355.1. NCBI lineage: Eukaryota > Metazoa > Arthropoda > Insecta > Lepidoptera > Tortricidae > Epinotia > Epinotia brunnichana. Next base: position 228,488 of record CAWKZR010000018.1, read on the forward strand.
TGAGGAAGATCGATCTTCGGCAGACGGACGAAGTCATGCCGGCCTGCTGCACAGGGCGTGGAGCACGAAGACACGGACCCAGCCGGCCCGCGGTTGCTGGCCTGCACGGCAGGACTCAGCAGAAGTCGAGCAGTCGAAACCAGCCTATAGTACTGGCTTTCAAACTGCTCCCGCTCCGCATATGCGTCGTCGGGGGTCGGAGACAACGCTTCGATCTCCATCTGTAAGGCGTCAAACTCTGAATAAAGCGACTCGATTTTATCCAACCGACACTGCATCTCCATAATTTGCAACTCACTTAATTTGTCACACGTTTTAGCCACATCAATGTAAGTTCTAAATTGCGTTAATTTTGATTTAACACTACCACGCTTTTTAATTAAGACTTTTAACTGTTCGTCGGCCATTTTGTTAAGATATTAAGTGTATTTAACTATGCAGTTATAACTTTGTGCAAAATGCATGCGAGCGCTAACGAGCTACGGGAGGACTGAGGCAATACAATAGAATCCGGAATAGATTAGCAGCTGCGCGAGTTTGTGCGGATTAAGCAATAAATTTATGTTGCCGAGTTGAAAGGTAATAAGCAAAGGAGACGGCTTCTTATGTGGTAGTAATTTAGTTTTGTAATGAGTTTCAAGCAATGACACGTTATGATTTAAGATTAAATATGTATATGTTTTTAAGATGATGACGTAGGTATGCCTGATACGTATAGTGATATTCGTAATTCCGTGAAAAATAGGAACTATGGATATAGAAAGGAATTGGAACGGACTCACTCAGTCAAGTACTACGTGTTCAGGTGGTGCAATGTTCTGATGATGTGGTGGTACTCCAACGAACGTCCTCCTTATGCCGGTGAACGCTGGGACTCCTGAATTCGACGTCAGCTGCGTATTCTTCTTATGCCGAAGAATCTGAAGACAGCGACGACGACGATTGCGATGGATGGTCAAAGTCTACTTCTGCGAAGACTCCGAAGGCAGCCAAGTCTGCCCTTGTCTTAAAGGTTTCGAAGGACCAATGTTTGCGCCGATGCCGGTGGTGTTATTCGCTCGACGACTTTAAATAAAACTTCGATAAAAGTTTGACTGTAATATAATGTACAATTATATAGGCTCTGATTGAAAGCAAGGAGAGTGTGGCCGTTTAGATAGTTACAGAAGTGGTTGTATATTTGTTATGTCAAAGTAAGTGACCAGCGAGATCTCTAGTTGGTTTAGGGTAGGGATAAACCTACACATGTGTAGCACCATGATTGGCGCATTCAAAGCCCCCCTCATACAAACCGTGCCTGACGGGCGCGTTTTGCTACTGCTAATGAAATAGATACCTATAATTAAGTTTATACACAAAAAAGAGTTGCGTTCGCAACAGTGTGCCACGAGACGCTAGCGTGAAGGAGGAGTTCACCCAAATCACAAGTAAGTGCGCATGGCTCCTATAACCTTCTGTTAGCTGATTCATCCACCTGTTCCGATTTCCAAAGGCAGCTAACTTTCCTGCACAATTTCGCATCAAGTAGCTACGACAATAGACCACACGGTTGGATACCTACATACAGTCCACTAACGCGCTAATCTCTGAAAAGGGAAATTAGAAAGCGCACCGCAAATAAAATAACCCTTGCAGGGCGTGATCTAAATTCAATTCTGTACGCCCCAGTACTATCTGTTATTTATTGAATTTATGTTCTTTGTGAAAGCAATTTATTTACGGGCCATGAATAATATTGGTGTGTACGATCCAAGCATCGCACATTTCACCTGTCAGCGTTAAATATAATGAAGTTGTATTAATTACTGTATCGGCGATTACGCCACTTATGAATCAGTCAACGTTTATACGTGCTCCTAGCTAGTACCTATACATTTACCTTGGTTATCAATAAAATCATTCAACTAGATCAGTGTTTCCATCAAGTCTACAATCAACTATCAAGAATCAAATCATCTCAGTTGTACAACCCGTACATCTTATGGTCCTTCGAACCTAAGCAGGTATTTGGTGTTTTTGTACTTATATTGTGATAGTGAATCGGTTTGCTGGCTTCCCACAAGCGGGTTCCACCAGTAAATTGAGAAGGCACATATATCGCATATAGAGTGCAGGAGCACTGTTTACCTGTCAGCAAGCAAGCGACTATCAAGAAAATGTGAGAGTTACGAGTAACAAGTACTCGAACCGGATCCTCAGTGACATCAATTTTCGTCCAAACGGCCGTGCAAACGGCCTCCCACAAGCGGGTCTCACCGTGCGGAGTGAAAAAGCGCAGTAAGTCACACCGAATCCAAACACATACTTATCAGAAGAGGACATCATCAGTTCCACATCAAGATATCAAGAGACGTCTACTAAATCAATTCAGGGGAAGCTTCCTGGCACTTGAAGCTCCTCATTGTCATCAGCTGCAGCGACAACTATCATCAGTTATAAATCAATAAACCAAGGGTAATTTTATCAACATCAAACATCAATATCAGTGGCCACAGCTCTATCAATCAATTTCATCAATAAATAAATTAAGATATCTACCGCCATCAATAACTCAAGATGAGTTTGAACAAGGAGATAGAGATGATTATCAATGATCAAAACCAGCTTATGTCAAACATGAACAGGCTGTATGAGAATTACAAAAAAGATGGGCAAAATCGTCGAACTGTGTCTAATATAACTAATAAGCTGAGAGGCCTCGACGGATTCTGGCATGAATTTCAAATCAATCATGAAAGGTTACTGGCATACCAAAATGAGGATTACACTTGTTTTGCCGAGGAAAGCTATGAAAAAACCAAAGCCTTTTACGAATCATCTCGGTCCGTCTTGGAGACTCATTTGGAGATAGCGAAGCGGGGTCCTTTATCTCCCAGGTCAGCATCACCGAAGCCAGCCGAACGTTTGACCATCCCTACAACATCAGATGGAGCGCCCAACTGGGCGTCGGACGCGACCGAAGACTTTAAAATTCAAGAGGAGCAACCTGAAACTCCAACTCATAGTAAAATAGAGGTCAGTAAACCGAGCCTTTCGACTCATCAAGAAAACGAAAGTGCCCCTAAATCCGAATCTCAAGACAATCAGGAAAAGATCAACATCCCGCGGGCTCCTATTAATCCCGGGTTCGCAATTCCACCGATCTTCGATACCATAAATAAATCCAGCGTGGATACAAACAAATTATCAGAAAAAATGAGAAAACAACAAAGCAACTTCAAGGCGTTTGCACGCACTATATACTACATCGATCTTCCCGTCGTCAATGAGAAATGGGAGTTGGAAGATTTACTCAAGTCGGTTCAATCTCGCTGGACAACTATCGACGCTCTTCACTGGGACATCGACAGTGAACTCCTTGAAGACAATGAAGTTTATAATCAAACTTTCTACAAATATGAGAAGAAGTTCCAGGATACTAAAAGGTCAATCAATACCAAAATATGGTCTATGACTCATCGGGAGAAATCAACCCCGGTCATGGATATACCACCGTTTAGTGGAAACTATCAACAATGGACTTCTTTTAAAGATTTATTTAATGAAGCCATACATTATAACCATTCGATGTCGAAAGCTCAGAAGATGCAATTTTTGAAGAACAAGGTCAGAGGAGAAGCAGAAAAACTCATTCAACATCTCAACATCAGCTCCGAAAACTATGAAACCTGTTGGGAAATCTTGAACCACAGGTACAATAACACAAAACTCATTTTCACGGCCCACCTCAATAACCTCTTCTCTCTGCCATCAATGCAGCAACAATCATACCCACTGATCAAGCGTCTACATGATACCACCAACGAGTGTTTGAATGCCATCAGGAACCTCGGCGTGGACATCAAGTCATGGGACCCACTCATTGTCCATATTTTATCACAAAAAATGGATACCGAGAGTCATACTGAATATGTTGAATCTCTAAAGAACCCTCGAGACTTGCCAACCCTAAAGGAATTTTTGGAATTCCTGGAAATGAAGTTCACGTCATTTGAGGCGAGCCGCCGAAAGTTGGACACACCGAAGCAACATCATCAACCTGAAACATCAAAAAACCCATTTTACAAGTCATTCGGAGGCACAAAAGAATCAGGCATATCATCAGGCATATCACCAGCCAAATCAAACGATTTTAAATCAAGTCATTTACAAAGAAAACAATGCGCCGTGTGTAATAGAAGCCACGGAATATTTCATTGCGAAACATTTCAAAGGGCAGCGCCCGAAAGCAAACGCAACATTATTGCAAAATTAAATTTATGCAAAAATTGCCTCTACAATCACTACGATAAAGAATGTTTTTCTACAAGTCGATGCCGCACGTGTAACGAAAGACACAACACTTTAGTGCATGATGCCTACACAATGCAACAGGACACTTCCGCTCTATTTAGCAAGCGGAAAAATATTGCAAATGTTACGCAAGAATCGAATAATATCATGGATGTTTTATTAGCAACTGCTCTTATCAAGGTTAAAGCGGCAGATGGAAGTTATCATATCATGAGATCAATTATAGATCAGGGATCACAAATGAGCTTGATTTCTCAGAACGCCGCGCAACTGTTACAACTGCCGCGGGCAACGATGCAACGATATTGTTTACGGCATTGGCGCCAAAGGAATAACTTGCAAAGGTGTAATCAACGTCACCGCTTCATCACTGCATTCCGATTATCAATTTGATGCCAACCTGTATGTCATGAACACATTGATAAATCACCTGCCGAACAAGACGTTCCCTAAGCCTGAATGGTCTTACCTGGAAGGCGTTCCACTTGCAGACCCTGAATTCCACGTCAGGCGCCCTATTGATCTATTATTAGGAGCCGACGTTTACGCCAAAATCATTCAAGATGGTATTATCAATGTAAACGAAGTCCTGCCACTTGCAAAGAAGACACACCTTGGGTGGATACTTTGTGGAAACGTGCCATCATATCAATGCAACATTGTCATCAACCACATAGATGATCTCACGCGCTTCTGGACCATAGAAGATATCAATGACTCTTCGACCTTGTCCTTAGAAGATCAATACTGCCTTGACCTTTATCATGAAACTACATTTCGCCAGAAGGATGGAAGATATGTCGTACGCCTACCGTTCAAGCCTGAGATGGAAAACTTTGGGATACTCAAAAAATATCGCCATTGCTCAATTCAAACAACTTGAAAACAAGTTTAAAAAGAACGAAAGCATCGAAAGGGACTACAAGAACTTCATACAAGAGTACATCGATTTGGGTCACATGCGGGATTGCACTGACGAATCAGAAGGTCAACGCAATTCAACCGAAGAATGCTATTTAGCTCACCATTGTATCGAGCGACCGGACTCAACAACAACTTCTCTTAGAGTGGTCTTCAATGCTGCTGCTAAGACCTCAAATGGGATCAGTCTTAACGACACCATGTACACCGGACCGAATTTACAAAGGGACTTGATGTCTCTCATTATTAAGTGGCGACAATATAAAGTCGGAATGATCTCAGATATCGAAAAAAATGTTCAGGCAAATCATGGTGAACATTCAAGACCAAAAATATCAAAAAATCATTTGGAGACAGGACCCACATCAACCTCTACGTGAATACGCACTAACTAACATTAGTTATGGTACCCGGGCCGCCCCGTTTCTGGCGATGATGACGCTAAAGAAGCTAGCAAGTGATGAACGCAAGAACTATCCCGAAGCAGCTAGCGTCATAGAAGAGAGTTTTTACATGGACGACCTCTTACACGGCAGTCACGACATTGAATCAGCGAAGAAATTGCAGGCAGATCTTATCAACTTACTGAAATCAGGGGGCTTCAACCTTCGTAAGTGGGCATCAAATAGGCCGGAGCTACTACAAGAAGTCAACAAGTCTCAAAAATTACATCAAACTTTCGAGTTCAAAGATCAGGAAACAACCAAAACATTGGGACTACGCTGGCACCCATGGGAAGATCATTTTACTTTCCAACTTAAGATTGAACCGCCCTCCATAAGTAAGACAATGACAAAAAGAGACCTGCTGTCGAATATAGCAAAAGTATTCGACCCTCTTGGGTGGCTGTCACCTGTTACAACAAAGCTAAAGCTACTGTTTCAAAACGTCGTATCAAATGACATCGGATGGAACGATCAAGTACCAGACAACATCAAAAAAGAATGGCACACAATCTATCAAGATCTACAACATATCAAGGATATCAAGGTACCACGATGGCTAAATAGCAGCAAAAATCAAAATATTGAACTGCATGGGTACTGTGACGCATCCACGAAAGCGTATGCATGCGCTATTTACTGTCGAGTCATCCTCCCAGGTGTCGATCAAAATATATCTTCGCCGCCGCCGGTATTGGTAGCAGCTAAAACAAGACTAGTGCCAACGAAAAAAGATGTCAGTTTGCCCCGGCTTGAACTCTGCTCAGCTCAACTTTTATCTACGTTGATGAAAAAGGTGACGCAATCGCTATCAGATAACAACATAAAAGTCATCTGTTGGTCCGACTCGACCGCAGTTTTAGGTTGGCTAAACGGGGAACCTAGCAAGTGGAAACCCTTCGTAGCCCATCGAGTTGCCAAGACCACCAAAATCATACCACCGGCCTGCTGGAACTACATTAAATCAGAAGAAAACCCAGCGGATTGCGCGAGTCGCGGAATCACGGCTCAAAATTTATTGAAACATCCACTGTGGTGGAATGGTCCCAAATGGCTAACATCATACAGCCCAAATCAAGAGAAACCAACTTTCACTACAGATCAAGAAATAAAATCATCAAAACAATGTCACCTGGCAACGTGTAATCAAACAAACGACGTTATCAATGACATAATATGCAAGCATAGCAACATGACACGCTGCATGCGAATACTCGCGTGGATACTACGCCTCGCCTCGCGTGCACACCTACGCTCAAATTACTTAACAGCTGACGAGTTAAGTAGAGCTAAATATAAAATCATTGAGTACATCCAAGAAAAAGAATTCTCAAATGAAATCAGAGATTTGAAATCAAACCAATCAATGGACTCAAAAAGTAACATATTGAAATTAAGACCGTTCCTAGATCAAAATGGACTGTTACGAGTTCGCGGCCGACTTCATAACGCGCACATCAGCTGGGAAATGAAACATCCACTCATCATCCCTCACGACAGTCGCCTAACAGATCTGCTTATCGACCAGGCACACGAAGCTGTTCTACACGGGAGTGTTAAACTCACTCACTCTAGGCTACGAGAATCATACTGGATTGTGGGTGGAAACAGAGCTGTCAAAAAACGCCTACGACGTTGCATAACGTGCCTTAAGCAGAAGCCGCTAAAGTTAAATCAAATAATGGGCGACTTACCTGAAGCAAGATCAAATCCATCCAGAGCGTTTTACAATACGGGAGTCGACTATACCGGCTACGTCACTGTAAAAGCTAGCAAAGGTCGCGGAATCAAGACTACAAAGGGTTACGTAGCTGTTTTTGTCTGCATGGCAACAAAGGCAGTTCACTTGGAGCTAGTTTCAGATCTAAGCTCAGAAGCCTTTCTTGCAGCTCTTCGAAGAATGGCAGCCAGACGTGGAGCACCGCGTCATATCTTCAGTGATAATGGTACAAACTTTGTCTGCGCCAATAAATCAATCAAAAGAGAGTACGGAGAGATCAAGGTCACGTTGGAGGAACCATTTTTTAACGCCATCAGCGACTTGGACATCAGCTGGCACTTTAACGCACCCTCTTGGCCCAGCGCCGGAGGATTGTGGGAAGCCGCCGTGAAAAGTCTCAAATATCATCTCCGCAGAGTATTAGGCGATCAACATCTCACATTCGAAGAATTCTCCACACTATTGGCACAGATCGAGGGTTGCTTGAACGCACGCCCACTGTGTGCGCTGACCGAAGACCCTGATGACGTGGACTACCTTACTCCATCACATTTTTTGGGAAGTGGGCCGACATTACACATTGTTGACACAGAAAAGGACGAGCGAACACGCTGGCGCTTAACACAGAAAATATTCCAGGATATCTGGAAAAGGTGGCAAGCCGAGTACTTATCTCAACTGCAATCACGATGCAAATGGACGCAACCTAAATCAAACATCAAGGTCGACGACGTTGTGATTATTCATGACGCAAACTTGCCTGCCGGCAAGTGGGCCCTTGGCAGGATATCAGATGTTCACCCGGGGAAGGACGGCTTCGTACGCGTCGCATCAGTTAAGACAAAAAATGGAGTCATCAAAAGACCCATTATCAAATTATCCGTCCTACCTGTAACAGAAAACGATGAACCCTCCAAAAATCAAGCAGGAGAACAGAAACAGGATCCGAAGGTCAAATACCACAAGGTCATAACACCTTCAAAGGGCAAACTCATAAATTTCATCACTATGGCCTTCATGCTATTTATGTTATTTATATCACCTGCGCAATGCACTCACAACATATCAAGTTTCAAAGATGGACAAGGCATTTACTTCGACAAAATAACAAACATGAAACTGGCCCGGGATGAGTGGAAAATCGTGGTGTACTACGACACCGATCCCTATTGGAAAGGATCTGAACTGTTTTCAAAATACATCAATCATTTGGAAACGATATGTCGCGCTATAGAAAACCAACATCAATGTTATATAGTATTGACACAGCTACGTCACGCCTTCTCGGAATTAAAATACTACGACGCTAAGACACTTATTTGCACGCTACAGGGTCCAATTTATCAACTGAAGTCGGACACTCAACTCTGTATAGCGGATCAAGTTACAAATAAGTGCTCAGTGCACTCTGACGCATGCCGGAACATATGGACGGAACTAAGTGCTACTAATACATACCTGTACTTTTGTTGTGACGTATGTACTGCAAGAATCATATGCGGACAGGACGTAACGACAGAGTATCTTAAGAAGGCCGGGATCATAACGTTACAAACAGACTGCGTACTGAACGGAGATGCTTTTACTATCTTTCCTCAAAAGAAACTTTCCAGCGAGATCAAGACTCAAGCAGACGTCGTTAGGTTCAACGTACCATCAATAAATAATGTTATCAATCTCACGGTACCAGTCCTGCAAGGAGAATCGAGAGACTCCGAAGAGAACAACACAGTTCTGAAGGTCATCAAGGACCAGATCGATCACATGAAGAACAAGGGCGCATTATCAGATGGAATCAACTATCACGACGTTCATCACTACACGGCGATCTACGCGGTCATGGGCGTAGTAGCCGTGATAGCAGCGCTGTATGTCCGCCGCTGCGTTCGGCGACGAAGACTCCTCACGCGACTCAACCCTCCGCTAGCGGCTCCTGCGGACAGCGGACGTAGGCTTACGTCGATGTCCATCACATCGCGCAGCTCCATTCCATCGGCAGACCAGCCGGGCAACGACGGACAACAACTGGAGAGACCAAATCACCGCGCCGCGGCAACTGTTCTTAACAATCAAACTACTTCCACAATGTTCAGAGGATTTACCTCCATCAAATAATGTATTCACTATAATGTCTAAAATAATGTCCTAGCTGTTTGGTTTGTGTAAAAATAATTTGCATCTCCCATCAATTCTCATCTCGTGGCCGGGAATATGTACGATCCAAGCATCGCACATTTCACGTGTCAGCGTTAAATATAATGAAGTTGTATTAATTACTGTATCGGCGATTACGCCACTTATGAATCAGTCTACGTTTATACGTGCTCCTAGCTAGTACCTATACATTTACCTTGGTTATCAATAAAATCATTCAACTAGATCAGTGTTTCCATCAAGTCTACAATCAACTATCAAGAATCAAATCATCTCAGTTGTACAACCCGTACAGGTGTGATTTTAAAATTAAATGAATTTGTAAAAAAAAATGTATTTATGCACGAAGCTTCTTTGTATATGTCAAATATGTGTTTTAATTTTAATCGTCATTTTTTTTAATTATTATTATTTATAATTATTTGTTTTGACATGGCGTGCCTATCCTTTCCTGCAGGACACGCACGTCGCTTCGCGTCTTAATTGTATTATTATGAAATCATCTAGTGGGGAGAATATAAAATTATGATTCTAAATTCGTATTTTATTTATTTTTAAGTAAATTGGGTACCACCGTACTTTTCACTATTTTATTCTTACTTATTTTCCGTGTGTCGTCATCCAGCGGCACGTATTAAACTATCATTTGCAATTTATTAGTTATTTCCAATATTATTTTATATATTCTACTAACGCGGATTTCATTAGTTTTAGCGATTTAGTTTTTCCATTTTTGTAATATTGTAATTTTTTTTTTATATAATTTGAATTGTCTGATATTATTTATTTATTTTTAGTATTGTAAATTTTTAAGGATTTCCACCATTTTTGGCTGCGCAGTCCAATCACAGTTGGAAACCTTATTTTATTATAAATTAGCTGAAAAATTACTCGTTTTTGCTCTTTTATTTGTTAATTTACTGAATTTAAGTTTATACATTTTTAAATTACCTACGTGATTAAATATTTCCTATCTAAAATATTATCTAGTATATTACCTAGTGTCACTATTTCCTGTAAAAAAATATATATTTTTCCTCTTTATCCTTTTATCTGGAATTAATATAATGAATCTTACAATTTAATTTTATTTTTATTTGTAATAACTTATTTCATTAAATATCTATTTTTCTCTGATAATATTTTAACTTTTCATTTTAATGCATTTCATTGTACATTGTACGGATTCTACCTACTGGTATCATGGTATCGGTACTTTATACCTTATTTAACACTACGTCGTCGCGTACATTAACTTCCGTCGGAGTCTTTTGCTCCTAATAATAGGTCGCACCTTTGCGCCTGTTTTTAGAGTCACTTTAGTGCTCTTTCTATAATAATATTTTTAGGAATAAAAGTCACAAAAATCACAAGTAACAATTATAATCGCTTTTTCTACAAATTTACAACAAAATAACAATATTTCAATAAGAGCAACGCTAAAACAATGCAAGTCTCAAGAATGAATGACAAGAAGTGACAATCTCGTGATTCCCGCCTTATATGATAGCTAGTGTCAACCGGTCCGTTTAAGGTCTTGTTAAAATCGTAGTCAATGCCGAAGCGCAGATCCGACACGGCCTCTCCTGACAGTGCATCGTCCTCGACTGCATCTTCCGCTCTTCATCACCAACACCCGCAGCAGCCGCTGCACGGAGTCGGCAACTCGTGGCTCAGCTCCTGATGTTTCTTGCTCGCTGGCTTCTGGAGAACCAGCATCAGGGACCAAGGACTCGTCATCTGAAACATAATGACCTTAGTCTCCATACTCACACTTTGTTTGACATTCCTTCCTTTTCAGTCTTCATTCTGACATTCTTATTATTCAACAGACATGCAATCAATACCGTGAAAGTAATGTTCAACATCACTATTGCAACGACACAACTCATTCGTGCATATGTCTCTCATCCAACATTACTTAACCATCATCTCATTCATCATTCTAAACCAAAAATCATTCATCATTGGAAACCAGTAATCATTCATCATGTTTTCAAAAACCTTCACTGAGACGTCTCTTCATCAGCCAGAGTAGGATTGCCTACTTGGCTGCACATGCATGTGTACTGATTGAGATTGGAAACGTTTCCCTTCATCACCCAGGAAGCTGAGAACACAAAGTCTCCTCCTCCGATGTTAACAAGGATCTCACCCACTTGTTAACCTGCTGGCAAACTACGTAACCCTGCACGCACGACAGTTAGATCAAATGTACAGGCACAATTTGATGATCCTGACTTGATCAACCGGCATTTTCTTAATATTCCTGGAAAACAGGACATGACTTTATCTGACTTGACTTTTTTTGAATTTCATAGACATAACGACAACACTTTCACGCTCTCTGCTACCACAGCTGCTGCCGTCACAAAAATCATTACATCAATAAAAACTACAGCAAAAGGACTCGACTCAATTGACATTGACATGTTGCTTCTGACATTACCGAGAACTACAGACGTACTGACTTACATTATTAATATGAGCATTCTGACTATGACTTTCCCAGCTGACTGGAAAATCGCTCAGGTGATCCCGTTACCTAAAAAACCAAATCCTACTGACGTGTCTCAACTACGCCCTATAAGTATTCTTCCTTGTGCATCGAAGATAATAGAACGAGTAATTTGCGATCAGCTGTCCGATTACCTGGAAAAAAATAGCATACTCCCTGAACTGCAGTCGGGTTTTCGCAAGGGTCGATCGACAGCTACTGCGTTGCTCGATGTAGTCGATAACATCCTACAGGCTCGTGATGTTGGTAAAATTACCTTTTTAGTTCTTTTAGACTTCTCCAGGGCCTTTGACTGCATTAGCGTACCTCTTCTATTATCCAAGATGTCTTATTACGGGTTTGATGTCACTGCCATAAAATGGTTCAGTAGCTATTTGTCTGGCCGTACGCAGGCAGTTTCGTTGCGTAGGGTGGATGGTGTTGCTCTGCGGTCCTCTGTTTGTCCTGTGACAAGAGGAGTACCGCAGGGTTCAATACTTGGACCCCTGCTCTTTATACTGTATAGCGCTGACATCACTAACAGTATAAAGAGCTGTAAGTATCACCTTTACGCGGACGACGTGCAACTTTATTTGTCTAGTGCGCCGTCAGACACATCTGCTGCCATTAACACGATAAATGCGGACCTTGCTCATATTTCCTCTTGGTCGGAGAGGAACTGTTTGGTTCTTAATCCTAGCAAGTCGAAGTATGTGGTTTTCGGGTCAAAACATCAAATCCGTAATACCCTTGATGCTCGAACTTCCGGGAGTGTCGCCGTCATGGGCGAACCAATAGAGCAGGTGGTAGAAGCAACCAACCTCGGCCTTCTTATGGACGAGAATTTGCGCTTTGAGAACCACATACTAAATGTTGTGAGTAACTGCTTCTATCGCCTTAAAGTCCTATATAATATACGTGATTACCTTAGTGTCGATTTGCGTGTCGACCTATGTGAATCGCTTATATTATCTAGGTTAAACTATTGTGATGTCGTGTATGACGGGTGCATTACTGGTCGTTCCAAGAGGCTCATACAACGAGTGCAGAACGCATGTGCTCGTTTTTGTTTCCGAGTCCCTCCCCGGTCCCACATCACTCCATACTTGAACGCCGCTAACTTGCTTAACATGTCTGCACGCCGACGCCTGCACCTTGCCACTCTGCTTTTCGGGGTGGTAAGGCACGAAACCCCATCTTACCTTTTCAATAAACTGGTATGGTCAAAGAGTGCGCGCAGATTCAAGGCAATGGCCATAACTCCTATGCACCGAACCGCTGCTTTCCGAGGTAGCTTCAAGTTCGCGGCGTCTAAGTGCTGGAATGATATCCCTCCCCCTATCCAAGGGGCGCTTAGCAGATACACCTTTAAGCGTAAGCTTAAAGGCTATTTGCTGACGCTCCAAAAATCCTAATCCTAATCCTGCACTTTTGACAGCAAAAATATGCCAATTGCACATTTTTATCTAGTTTTTGTTTTTAGTTTAATAGTAAAATTTACTTTAATGTGTAACGTAGTTATTATTTTATTAAAGCTGCATGTAGGTAGTGCTGTATGTATTATCTCACTATGTATTTATGTTTATTTCTCTCTCGCCTTGCACAATTTATTATATGTATAGTTGTGTAATTATAATTGTATGACGTTTCCGTGAGTCACCAACGGTGCTGGCTGAAAATCAGCGCTGTAGGTGTCTGACTGACACCTCAGCATAATGCTGAGCCAGTGTCCGGTTCACGGCCGCAGAGACACACTTGTTACATGTTATTTTTATTTATTTTTGCTTAATATATGTGTCCTGTGTGTTAGTGAATAAATGTATCTTTCTTTCTTTCTTTCTTTCTAAATGTCATTCTCATACACAGGAAAATGACAGTCGCTCCGTCCCAACGCTCGCCCGAAAAGTTACGCAATCACCCTTCTGCATACATGTCTTTAACAAGGCATCCCAAGCGCTTGTTAACCCGCACCATGTATGACGTTAACAGAGGCTAAAGGCGTCCCACTAGCATGTCAACCTGCTTCAGCAAAGTACTTAAAACGTCGACAGTAGCATGTCAACCTGCTCAAACTAAAATGTTAACAAAAGCAGTGCGGGGTTGCTTGTCAACCTGCACACACGTCTACTATCATTAATGCCTTATTGTGATTCGTTTTATCATATACCTACGAGTAGGTCAGTCAGTAAGTAACAGTAGGTGAGGGTACGGGAGGTAAATTAATTGGCCAAATAAAGACTAGGAGGGTCTACAAATGAACATTCGTTCTGACTAGAGGGTACGGAGTGGGATTATGATAAACAGAATCACAACTCTCATGAACAACAATGAAAGTAGCGCATGACTCCAACAACTCTCCTCTGCACATCCTCAGATATAAGAACTGGCTCATCAACCACAGTCTAGAGCATCCAGGGAAGTTGTGCATGTTTCCGGGCATCGCCATTCTATCAACAGCACCGGACAGCAGGATCGGCTCATCAACCGCAGTTCATAGCCTCCAGGAAAGCAGCGCATGACTCCAGGCACTACTGTCCTCTTCGCCGTACCGCAGTAGCAGCACCAGCAGTACTCGATAAGAACCGCATATCAACCGCAGTTAATCGCGTCCTCTTCTTACAGTAAACAGCCACTGCAATCACAATAAAATCTAATTACCAAGTACAATTGCTCTTACGAACACCACCATTACTAAGTGTCGTTATCTACTGGACTAACGTCGCTAATCCTTGGAAAACAATTCCCATACAGCAAAGAGTACCACCATAATCATCATAAAAACTCTGTATCTGTCATCTTATGGTTAGACCCGATCGGCCTTCACTGACCCATTACTTAAGTCATTTTAGCCCATACTGCCCCACTGCTGAGCAAACGCTTCCTCCACTGTCATGCATACAAATAAATCCAAGTACCTAAATTATCAAGTCAAAATAAAATCTGGCATGATCTACATCTAGCAGAGTCGTCTAAAATCCATCAAATAGATCAAGTAACCTTTGACAGCCTTGCTACAAATAAAACCACATTCACTCCTTGCTTCAATTGAGCAAAGCAAAACCTTGCTTGGATATGGGGTAGCTCACTTGCTTACCAGTACTAGTAGTACCTACCCAGGCACTACCTAGCCAACAGCATTGATGGTACGACCGACTTACAACGTCATCGCATTCAAAGAGTTAAAGTAGTACACCCCCTTCATACTCCTTCATATATAAGTAGCTCTTGTACCTAAACATTCAACCGCCGAAAGAGTCGCCCATAGACGTCACGTCCATCTGACATAAGGATATTCAATTCAATTCAATTCAAATAATTTATTTCGGAACATTGTCCATAGTTGTTAGTAAAAGCAAAAACATGTGAAAAACTTAATTCTAGTGTTAGTGGGTACATGAAATATAAACATTAGGTATTAAACTAAACAATGAATATCGTTCCAGTGTTTCTGGATACGGCCTTCAAATCTGTCAACAATGGTACTCAGTAGAGTGTTTGGGCTGCCCCGAATTCTGCGCACCACGGATGCTACCCTTTTGCGGATATGACCAAGAAGAATTATTTAACCAGCCTGTCATTCAAGGCTGACTAGGATTTACAATTCACTAGATAATTCTCCATGTTACATTTCATGACCAATAATAAAAATCAACAGGGCTTTCTTGTCTCCTATCTATGGTTCAATCATTAAATAACACAACATAGGTTATCTCTAAATCAACTGTGCCTATGCAAGTAACATTCATGCATGAGTGACACAAAAATATACTAATGAGCAAACGCCAGGTTAAATAAATGTATGTGGTAGGCATTTAACCCTTTTCCCAATACTTTAAAAACTCGTTGTCCTTAAACACCAAGACATCTTGAAATCAAACCCTATGCACTGCATTTGCACAATAGTAAAAATTACTGACACCACCTGATTCCGATTTTTTTAATTGATTTATGAAACATAGGTCCGACGGAAGTTAAATCTGCAACTTCTACAATCATCATCATCATCATCATATTAGTCGAAAGTCGTCCACTGCTGGACATAGGCCTCCCCCAATGAGTGCCTGCGAGCCTTACCAGGCCTTCAGTCCACCTTCATATGAACAGCACAAATGTGAAATCAATTTGTCAATAACTTAAACGTGTGGTAGGCACTTTTATTTTTGCCAACTGTACCTTTCCTTGCACAGCCATCAACTAATCACTGAGACTATTCCTATGACCCCTAACATGATGATGGGTCTACTATGTGTGACTACCTATGTGTAATCAAAGAGCTGCTATGAGTAGCCTCTGTCTCCCTCATCAGACCAGCCCGACAGCATCACAACATTGCATTGTCAGCAGATAAGCTCAAATGTTTGACCATTTCATAATTTCAACTTCAAACCAATATGACTTCAAAAAGTTAGCTAAACTTGACCTGCAAGACTTGACCCAAACAAGTCAACATACATAGCTACATACATAACTACATGCATACAAGCTAACGACCATTGCAAATTAATTAGATGAAAGCTTGTACATACACAACACTCCTTGATAAAAGTATAGGACAGAAGTCTTTCATCCATCTGTCAAACCCGGTGCAATACATGACCTGAAATTCTAGCGGTCATACATGACATGACTGACTTATCACTTTGTCCCATGAAATTCAAACTTGATACCTAGGGTTGTTGTTAGTTTCTCATCAAACACATCACAACACTCATGACGTCACACAACTTTAGAATGGAGTTGCACTAATATGTCATCAAAACATTCCATGTACTAATAACAACTTAATATGTGCCACTGAACTACTGACAACTTTTGCAGGTACCTACTAAAGAAATAATGTCACAAAATACATCCATAGGCTACTACAACTAGAGTTAAGCCTGACACCCAACCATGCACCGTTGTCTCTCGCTGTAATTTAAAACTGAATACAGTGCAGAAAGTTTACCATCTAAGTAGAATGAGCTTCACAGACTTCATTCATACCACAACTTTTGTGTTACTCATACCACAAGTAGATAACTGTCATTTCATTTACCTACTCTTTTCATATTTTCCTCAATTGCATGCCAAACTTTCAACACATAGTATTTAGTTAGAAAACATTTGAAGTTGTATGCTACCATCCCTGAAGCTTCCTGCTGTTGTGTCATCGGAGTGATATTCAACTTACAAATTTGATTGAAAGAATCATCCTCAAAACATGTTCAAAATAATAACCACTGAAGTCACTCACACAACTCAAAGCTCATGTAAATTGAAAGTGGCAAACATACAGTCACTAACTGTTAAATTAACCGCTCATTTTATTTTAAAACTTCCACTGCACTTTAAAAACTTAATGCTTTGAAACTGAAATCAATGACTCACATGATGATGCCTGAGCAAGCATGTAAATACTAGGGCTACTCTAGGCATTTACATGATTTTGTAGGCACCGTTGCAATTCTCATCTCAATTGCAATGCTATCTGACTAAGATATGACGGCAAGTTTATATTATGAAGGTCTACAAATGCTAAATCTCACTATTCCATACTAGGACTTTACTAAATCCTATAAGACAGCAGGACATTGCCTCTCAAAACACAAATCAATGCATGATACTTGTATTGATTTAAAAGTTTGTTTAGTACAGTACCTCATAGATCCGTAGGCAGCACTCATCTTTCAACATGAGTCTGACCTGTGCGACTACTTGCCATGGTATCACCACTTGCTTTGTCACTGTGCCAAGTCAGGAGCATCCGCATCCCAGGAAATGAGGTTGATTGATTCACTTGCTGCTCACTGCACTCTGGGACTGTTGACTCAACTGCTACACAAGTATGACAACTCGAAGGCACCCATCGAGTCTGGCACTGACTGCTTTAGGTGTAGTTGCTAGGCAGCTCCCGCTGCACCCCGTGACATGACTTTCCCGACATCTGACGGCTGACCTGTGGACACTTAGAGATCGCCTCGAAACCAATCATTTATATCACTCTTAATGCTCTGCCGTTATCGACCGATACGTAACAACACCGATTGTGAAGTATTTGTCGATTTTTAATGCCGATATGATCAAACGCGTGTGCGCAGCGATCGATAAAATTACAACACTTCCGATCCCTTGCTAGTCGATGGGATCCAATTAGATTGTCTGAACGTTGCTCTTAGACATATTGTAACCGAAAGTTAATTATTTTTAGCGACTACTTCATCTTAATACACAACAAGTTAGCTAAGCACGCCGTAGGTATTAATGCGTCGTGGGCAAATTAATTACGTATCCCACTTCTGATTTTAGGAATAAAAGTCACAAAAATCACAAGTAACAATTATAATCGCTTTTTCTACAAATTTACAACAAAATAACAATATTTCAATAAGAGCAACGCTAAAACAATGCAAGTCTCAAGAATGAATGACAAGAAGTGACAATCTCGTGATTCCCGCCTTATATGATAGCTAGTGTCAACCGGTCCGTTTAAGGTCTTGTTAAAATCGTAGTCAATGCCGAAGCGCAGATCCGACAATATTTATAATATACATTTGTACCGTACCAGAATATTCAATCTTTTTCTTGCTTGATATACAATTTATTTTATAAGCAATTAAACATTCGCTAAATTATCAGGTGGCCATCCCAATAACTAGCTAATGTGTAATTTTGTGAAATATTGCGAAATATAACTTGAGTTTACGAATTTAATTATGGTGACACTAGATTTACAAAAATAAACGTTAAAATTACGTTACGTTTTTTACGTTTAAAAAAAAATATTAATGTTAATTAAAACAATACGATACGCTTTCGACGTCCTCGTGGTGTCTGTGTCGTATCTCGTCCTCGAAGCTGTGGTGGCTGCAGTCTGCTCCTTCGGGACGGCTGCGTCGGCTGCTGGTTCTGATGCCGGGCCGGGAAAACCCTGGACTCCTCTTCTGTCTTCTTACTTGCTTGGCGTGGCGTGGTCGTGGATTGGCTGGACCGTTGCTGCTGATGAGTGCCACGACGATTTGGTTGCTGCTGAAGAGGATCTCGTTGCTGAAGAGTTGGTTGATGCGCTGCGATGGTTGCTGGCTTAGCTGGGCTCGGGGCTGCCTCGAGCAGCCCTACTCGCAAGATCGCTTATGAAGGGATCTGCGTGGAACGCGGCGCGAATTTATTTTATTTTATTATGTAGCGGCATGGCAGGTCACCGTGAGGCGACCTGCCCTGGCAGGAACACTATAAAAATGTCCTGCCAGGCCTGGCAAGGATCGCCATGAACTGATGTATGTTCTAGGTAAATAATAGACGAGCTTCAGAATAGGAATAAATAAATAATAATAATAAATAAATATTACAGGACAATCTTACACAAATCAACCTAGGCCCACGGTAAGCTCAGTAATGCTTGTGTTGTGGGTACTAGGCGATGATATATATAATAGATACATACATATAGATACTTATATACATATATAACATCCATAACCCAGGAACAAATATTCGTGATAAATACACAAATAAATGCCCTGACCGGGATTCGAACCCGGGACCTCCAGCTTCGTAGGCAGAGTCACTACCCACTGGGCTACGGAGGCCGTTAAGGAATGAACCCTTTATTTAGGTGAACGCTGGCTTATATACACTCTCTGTAAGGCTGCGTGGTGGGAACGCTAACAATTAACATTAGATAATGGTAGAAGTAAAAAAAAAAAAAAAAAAAAAAAAAAATGTATCTATATTGTATGTAAATAAATATATATATATTGTATGTAATGA
Organism: Epinotia brunnichana; assembly: GCA_963854355.1. Classification (NCBI taxonomy): domain Eukaryota; kingdom Metazoa; phylum Arthropoda; class Insecta; order Lepidoptera; family Tortricidae; genus Epinotia; species Epinotia brunnichana. The sequence goes on from CAWKZR010000018.1 coordinate 248,265, forward strand.
TATCGGTTATACCTAGTGATTCAAATAGTTATGTTAATTTTAATAACAATAAGGAAACTTTAGGTCTATTGATATTGTTAATGTATAGCTTCCAGCTAATTAATTTGTATATTTTAAGACCGTTTGTTTCTAAATAATAAAAAAAAAAAAAAAAAAAAAAAAAAAAAACAATAGTACATTTACGATAATGGGTTTAGTTTAACGATGATGTGATTACTCGTGCGTAAACCATCAAGATAGGAATCGAAGGTTATCTCCCCACCACAGTTTTAAGTAATACTACATCAATTCAACGTTAAGTACGAGTATAGGCAAGTATGTCTTAAAGATGAACATTTTAAGGCAAACTTGAATTTACTTTTCTTAACTAATCCTTAAAAAAATACAAATTATCTAAAGTCGGATTTCATCAAGACAAAAAAGATTTAACGCCATTTTGAGTTTTTATAACAATAAACAAATATATTACGCCGGTCCTTTTTCGATAATTTAGACAAATTAAAAGATCAAAGTGTTGTAACAGTTACCTAATAATATTATACAAGTGGATAAAGAAGTTAGAAATCAAATATTACCGTATTATATTTTGCGAAAAATATTAGTGAATAATTAATACCGAAAAAAAAAGACTGTTCGCTATATTTTACGAGGCCCATCAGTTTTATAGTGATCTATACTTATTTCATTCGAGTGGCCGATGTGCGTTTAATATTTTAACACTAGGATATCGAAAAAATCATTGTTGTAAATAGTGTTCAGTGTTCGCCATTTTATTAATCATCCATTGGAGATTTAATGTTTTGAACTGGTAAGTTCACCATTTATATCTACAAAAAAACTGTGTTAAAAAAATTATGGGTTACTTTTTTATTTGTTTCAGTCATATTTAGATCAAGTTAGAATAAAGACTGTTTTTATTAAGGTTTTAACTTAGTATTGTAGATTTCTTAAAGAATATAGCCTGCCATTTATTAAAGTTTTAACTAAGTATTGTAGATATCTTAAAGATATTCGAAGATATCCTAATATAGTATTAAGTGAACCTACATGATATCTAGAAGGAAGTATTAAAGTACTCTTAAATACTGTATTCCTGTCTGACTGAAGTTTACCTAAAGACTTGTCCTAACTGATAACTTAAGTTTGATGTAGGCGCCTGTGCCCACTTTTACTACTTATTGTCTTGAGGGCTATCTTGCGGGATATCTTGAGGGTCGGGGAGGTCTTGGCCAAGACAAGGCTCCAAATTCGTGATTTAGTTCTCAAGATATCTACAATACTTAGTTCAGTAAAGGCATTGCTACTTGGGAATCTGCTGCGATAATATCGGTAGTGCATAGTGTTCAGAAACTTTTTTTGTACAGACTCGAGTGTATCCGAATATTTCTTATAGTAGGGGTTCCAAATTGAAACGGCATGTTCACTGCTTTGTAGTGTTGCTATGTTATTGCATGCTATGAAGTATGTGGTGTTGTGTTCCTGGTGGTGAGTAAGGTCGCCAGAGCTCTCTAGGGTGCGCTGTGTTGGGAGTGAGGGACCTGCATGTCTCTATCTGCCAACACAGCGAATCCTCAAGTGAATCGAAAGGAAAAGAAAGGTCGGCAACAAATACAAATACTTTATTAATAACGCCAAGTTACATGTCAGGTTTTTACATATTACGCATATATACTTGCATTATACGTCATTCAATTTATTAATAACATTTTTTTTTTATTTTTTTTTGTAGCCTAATTTGTGTCCCACTGCTGGGCAAAGGCCTCCCCTTTTTTCCGCCACTTGTCTCGGTCCAGTGCTAGTGTTCGCCAATCTGTACAAAATGTGTCAAGGTCGTCCCGCCATCGCCTTTTCGGTCTGCTAGGTATATTACAATTTATATTATCTATTTATTAATTACATTTTTTAGGTACTAGGTATGTATGTATACCGATATTGGTAATTATATTAATAATTATTCACTGAGTAGGGAGTTTGTAAAACTCGCCTATGGAATAAAACGAATGGTCAAGATGCCACTTACGCAATCTCAACCTAAACGCCACTGTGGAAGTTGCATTTTGATTATTTCATCGGAGCACTCCGGCGAATGGCAAAACCACACAACACGGCGTAACCAAGTTACGACGAAACCGGCAGCAGTATTAAAATATAATAAATACATGGGGGGGATAGATCGTCATGACCAAATGATGTCGTATTATAACTGTGAGCATAAAATCATCCGGTGGTATAAAAAACTAGGAATTCACTTTCTTCAAATAATGCTCGTTAATAGTCACAACCTTTACAATAGGTACGGTGAAAAGCCTTTGCCTTTAGCAGATTATAGTACAGTTATAATTCGACATCTATTAACACAGCGCGAGCCCCCCACTACCCCACTATATATAGCACCTATACATTCAATTATTAAAATAGTACCTAACGAAACTCATAAAACGGCCCGCAAACGTTGTGTGGTCTGCCACAAGAAAAATAAAAGGACAACAGTTCGAACAATTTGTGGGAAATGTCCTAAAAGACCAGGACTTTGCATGGGAAGATGTTTTGACGAATACCATGAAACTATTTTTAATAATAATAATTTATAGAGTTCAGTCTGTTTTATTGTATTTTTAGGATAAGTACTTTTGTGATATTTTAATTTGTTCCTATTTTGATTTTACATATTTGTTGATTTAGTTTTATCATATGTGTTTATTTTGTAATAAAACATAATAATCAACTGGTTTTTTTTTCTAAACATATCTGATAACCCACTATAATGTATTTAATAATAAATACTAGTAAACTCCATGTTGGAGGACCATATCATTAAAATTAAAAAAATAATGATGTACATATTAAATTTTTTTGGTTTGTGGAAAAAACGCATCAACCCATCCATTTAACGATTCGCACCCGTCGGCCGGCATGACGCCGGCTCGGCGCATCGGGTTTACCGAGCTTTTTGTTAGTTCTGCGCCTTAGCGGTGCGCAAAGCGCGGACAGCGTTCGCCCTGAAAGGGTTTAGTGTCTGGCAGCTTGTTATATACCGACGGGCCCATGATGTACACCGACCGCTCCGACTTGCGCAGCTTGTGAGCGGGCGTGACGAGGAGGTGCGCGAGCTTGTTGCTGCGCATCATGCGGTATTTTTTTTTTTTTTTTTTTTAATTTATTTATATGTTCAAATTACATCTTACAAAACATTTATATTCTCGCCAAACTGTTACGTTTGATGGCGAGACGCGCTCAGTTTTTATACAACTTAACCTATTAAACTCATCTTATATAGAACAAAGTTTCATGCCTAAAGTAATGAAAAAGAAATATACCTATTTCTGCAAGTATACATATATAATATACATACCACATACACATCCATATGTGATAAGTCGAGAGTGTGTTCTCGTCTCATCACACATGCACGCGCATATATGTACATATATGCATACACACTACACTACACACACACTTAATTATGACAGTCGAGAAGACAATTCTTTAGTCTAGTTTTATCCTAGATTTACTTAGTTTAGGACTTTGTTTTAATAAGCTAATCTTGTTGAATATTCTTGGGACTAAGTATTTTGAACATCTTTCGCCATAATAGTTTTTCATTCTCGGCTGTACTAACTTTTTGTCGCTTACACTCCTAGTATTATATTTACTGTTAATTAACACTGTTAATTAATGCGTTGACGCCCCGCTGACGAAACACATCCAGGTTGTTGTGTGTGAAGAGAGCCACCTGGTAGATAAGTTCACAGGGTAGGGGCATGATATTTAATTATTTAAATAGTCCTCTGCATGACATATCATCTGGTACGCCCACTATAGCGCGTACAGCGCGTTTTTGCATTCTGAAGGCTCGCTCGGCGTCCGCTGCTCGCGCCCACAGCTCCACGCCGTAGGTGAGGAGACTGTGGACGGTCGCGAAATAGCACGACAATACTACACCGCGAGAAGCGGTGCTAGCGAGCCGACGGAGTGCAAAACATGCGCGGCCCAGCTTGGAGCAGAGCTCGTCGATGTGGTATTCCCAAGTGAGACCGCTGTCGATCTGAAATCCCAGCAGTTTTGCTTCTTTAACTATTCCTATAGCGGTTTGTTCGGCAGTTACTATACAGGGTGGTGGTTTTGTGCCATTTAGCTGGAATAAGAGAAACATAGTTTGTTCAACTCCGCTCCTAGTGCGAGCGAGCCAAACCGCCACGCGATACGCGGGTCATATGGTATCAACTTACATGACCACCGGCGACACGATATGGTAGAGTCTGTCTAGTTAGCCGTCAAAGGTCATCATGTCAAGTTACAAGTCTGTTGTGGTCGCTGCTGGGGCTCCGCGGGCTGTTGCCAACAAGGCGCGGCTCCAATCTCAGGCGCCAAATCTCCCGGCCCCTTTCTTCACCAAATGTTCTTTTTTCTCTAAAACGACTCGGGCCTTCAGGCCACCAACACGAGTCTCGAAACACTTCACCAAATATCCCAACAAAACACTCGGACCTTGTCCACAAAACGAGCGATTACAACCCAAAAAACAAAGCACGTTGTTCCACCGAACTCTGACGTGTTACGTGTGAAAATTTATGACAAGTCCGAGTGTCACTGTCAAAAGCAAAGAGGCGCGTTCACGGAGCCGCTTACAGAATAAACGGTCGGGTAATCGCGCGGCCCGAACATAGTTTTATCTCTGTTTAAGGCTAGGCCGTTTAATCGGAACCACCACTCGAGCCTACGAACCACTGAGTTCAGCTTATCATCCAGTTCACATGGTGTTGGTGCGGTGACTACAGCAGCCACGTCATCCGCATACATATATATCTCCGCTTCACTTATGGCGCTGGGCAAATCGTTGAGCAATAAGCTGAAAAGGGTATTTGATAGGCATGAGCCCTGTGGCACGCCTATCGAGCTCGTCATTTCAGATGATTTGATTCGTCCGTTTTCACCGAATACTGTTTGGGAGCGTTGGGACATAAAAGATATTAGTAAGGACAGGGCCGGGCCGCGAATACCGTAAAAATTGAGTTTGTCGGCAATAAGGTGGTGGTCCGCGGTGTCGAACGCGCGCGAGGTCACAGCACAGCAGAGCGACATGCTGGCCCGCCTCGCGCGCGCTCAGCACGCGCCACACCACTTCGCGAATACTGTTTGGGAGCGTTGGGACGCGCGAGAGGTCACAGCACAGCAGAGCGACATGCTGGCCCGCCTCGCGCGCGCTCAGCACGCGCCACACCACTTCGCGAATACTGTTTGGGAGCGTTGGGACGCGCGAGAGGTCACAGCACAGCAGAGCGACATGCTGGCCCGCCTCGCGCGCGCTCAGCACGCGCCACACCACTTCGCGAATACTGTTTGGGAGCGTTGGGACGCGCGAGAGGTCACAGCACAGCAGAGCGACATGCTGGCCCGCCTCGCGCGCGCTCAGCACGCGCCACACCACTTCGCGAACCAGGTCGGTGGTGGCGCGTCCGGTTCTGTACGCATACTGCCTCTCCGTCATTGTATCACGCTGTCCGATAAAGGACAGGAGCCTTTTATTTAAACCTACTTCAAACACCTTACTAATAGCGGGAACCAGCGATATCGGCCTATAAGATTTCATATCAGACTTTTTGCCTTTTCCTTTGAAAAGGGGCGATATTTTAACTCTTTTTAGAGATGCGGGATACGTGCCTTCCCTGACGCAGGCATTGAAAAGGTAGGCTACAATGGACGCGATCGATTGGGCGATTGATCGGAGTAAATTAGGCGACATGCCGTACAGGTCAGTGCTATTGTAGGGTTATGGTGGTGAGTGATGTGACGTCAGGTATCGTCACGGTAAATATAAACACACCACTTTTCTCTACTATTTATAATGTCAATAAGTACAACACAGAAGGTATATCCAAAGTCAGAAGATAGTTTACACAGAAGAGAACAGTACGGAAGGAAGAATCAAATATATAACAAGGTTTAAGCGCAAGCGATTTGCGTATTAAATATGTAAGCGATAGCGGTCAAGAGCGGCGCATGCACTTCGCGCGAGTATCATAGATTGACTGGCCGCGCGCATGGTAACTGTCGGGCGGCCGGCGACTCGCGATCCGGTTATCGGAGCGCGGGCGCATTGCACCGAACTGGTTGACACGTCAAGAATATTGACGGATGTAATGTAAATATCCTAAGTGTATTAAATATGTATAAATTAAATATAAGGTAGTGTTTATTAATATGGTAGTGTATGTAGATGTAGATAATGTATAAGTGTATATAAATAAATATGTGTGAATGTAAAAGGGCAAGTAGCCCACATCACTCCCTCCCAGAGACCTGGTTAGGGGCGATAATAATCTGGGAAACGTACTTGCCTCCCCGAACGAGTAGTTCTAAGTACGTTTGCTTGTTGAGGATCAAGACTTGGTCTCTCACCTGTATGTACTGTGGTTGGCGGTGTGACAGGCGCGAGTGTATCCTGATCGGTATGAACATTTAAATGTTCTGATATGTAAAATGCCGGTTTAAGTCTATCAACGGTTACGGTAACCGGTTTGCCCTTAATCAAAAGTTTGAAAACTTTGTCAGTTCTCTCCAGCACTTTGTGTGGACCTGAATATGCAGGTGTTAGAGGAGCGCGTGAAGCGTCTACACGTAGGAAGACGTATTCAGCGGTCGCTAACTCTTTGAACACAAAGATTTTGTTCCTGTTATGGCGTGAAGCTGGAACGGGCGTCAACTTCGAGGCGAATGAGCGTAACCGTGCGGTAAAGTCGGTGATATCCGTGGTACCGGGTATGCTGGGCTCAAAAAATTCGCCAGGAAGGCGCAGCGGCTCGCCGTAAAGTAATTCGGCAGAGGAAGATTGTAAGTCCTCTTTAAATGCACTGCGTATACCGAGTAGAACATGGGGCAATACTTCAGACCAATTGGCATCAGCATGGCATGTGATGGCGGCTTTGAGCTGCCTGTGGAAGCGCTCTACCATGCCATTAGACGCTGGGTGGTACGCTGTCGTGCGCTTGTGCTGGAATCCGATGGCTTTAGATAGATATTGAAACAGTGTGGACTCAAATTGTCGACCACGATCTGTGACGATATCTACAGGACATCCGAACCTGGATATCCAGCCGGACAGCAAAGCTTTGGCCACCGTCTCCGCTGTGATGTCCACTATTGGTATGACCTCCGGCCATCGCGTGAAGCAATCTATGGCTGTCAAGCAATAGCGGAAGCCTTGCGAAACAGGGAGTGGGCCAATCAGGTCAATGTGTACCTGCTGAAAACGAGCACGAGGCAGTGCGTATGTCCCTAAAGGTGCACATACGTGTCGGCTCACTGTAGCATTATTTTATTACTTAGGTTCATATATATGACTTTAACCGTAGTAATCAAAATGTACATAACAAAACAGTAAATCTACAATTTAGTATCATACATATTATCCTATTTCTAAAACAAACACACAGTTAACACTTACATAAATACAATTAACGAAGAAACCCTAACTAATAGTTATCGATACCGATATCGATACTTGTAGCGTTTGGTATCTAGGGCAGTGATGAGCTAATGAATGGGTACCACAACGTTACAAAAAAAGAATTTATTCAACTAAGTAAGCTATGGGTCAGGTACGTGGGTCGAGTACGTTGGGCGCCAAACTGTAGCATTATTTTATTACTTAGGTTCATATATATGACTTTAACCGTAGTAATCAAAATGTACATAACAAAACAGTAAATCTACAATTTAGTATCATACATATTATCCTATTTCTAAAACAAACACACAGTTAACACTTACATAAATACAATTAACGAAGAAACCCTAACTAATAGTTATCGATACCGATATCGATACTATCGACTTTCCCTGTTCTCTACGAGCCGGTTTTCGCGACCTCGATCCGCCATGTTCTAACGCACCGCCGGCCGCTGCTACTAGCCAGATCACTCCCGAACAGACTCCGGCACTGGACGCACGCCCCTCCTGCGCGCGTTATCAGTTGGCCGCCTTTGTCTCGCGATTTTACGGAGTTTTAATACCTTCCTTGCTGTCAATAGTTGTAACGCTGTTGTTACCTACTTGTGTAGTTACGGCCCTACGGCATTATTTTAATAAGTGCAGTGTTTTCCCCCGCTTTGGGTAAGTTTGAACAAATACTTAAGTGTAGGTATTACTTATTAGTTTTAAGGAACATGTAATGTAGCTTGCTTATTGCGTCATGCAGACTAATGTCAACACCATGCCATTCTGAATGCTCATATCCTCTGTATATAGGCAGTAGGATTTATTATTAGTATATTAAAGTACTTACTCATCTATTGTTGTCATGAGTTACATAGTAAGTAATCTTATCTCACGCTTTTAAGCTTATTTTCTCCTAAGCCCAACTTTGCTCCGTTCTGATTTGCCGTGCACCGTCCGCCACAAACAAACTATACCTACATATAGATTCAAGGATTATTACCTAACCGAATTAGTGATGAGCTTGTACAAAACAATTAAGGCGGAACGTTACACGGCATCGATTAATTGCGGTGCCTAATAAGTTGGAAATAATTTCCAGGGTTCGAGGTACGGGTTATTTCCGTCAAGAAACCTGCACTGCCGGGCGTTGATTCGCCTCCGTCGCTGTCTCGCGCCTCGCGCCGGACACCAGAGCTCCCAGGACAGTACCGACCAGCTACACGGCGATCCAATTTATATTACCGCCTGAGAAGGCTACTCGACCCACGTACCTGACCCATAGCTTACTTAGTTGAATAAATTCTTTTTTCACTTCTCATGCTCTAAAAGTTCGTCTTTATGTCGTGCGTAGGCGACATAAAGTCGCTTTTTATGCTCTAGAGCATAAAGTAAAATCTTCGTCGAAGACCAAGGCAATCGCTGCAACAGCCACACGAACATCTTTAACTTCATACAACAACCTCTTTATTTTATTTCGTTTCGTTCGTATATATAAAGATACCAACAGCCAAAGTACACAATAAAACTTCATATTTACGTGTTGCTGTTTCATTTCCTCGCAATCGAAGTGAAAAGTAGAGTGTACAACTCGTCCATAAAACCCATTTTACACTCGACTTTATATCTATCCTCGCTCGCAAGCTCGCTCGGATGGATAAACGTCTCGAGTAAAATGGTGCGTTTTATGCACTTGTTGTACAATCTACTATTTTGTAACGTTGTGGTACCCATTCATTAGCTCATCACTGCCCTAGATACCAAACGCTACAAGTGGCGCCATCAACTTGGTATCAGGTGGTGTATATTTAAATTTGGATCGTTGAGTAGTTTGATTTGTGTGCGTATTTTGTGAAGTCTTGTTTTTATTTTATATGTGCTTTGCAACTAGAGTCTAGAGAGTGGATGACGGTATTTTATCGATATCGATAAAAACCGAAACCTTGTGAGCACACTGTAGACACTAGTTGCGCTTGTTATTTTGCATTTTTTTTGTAGTTAGCGTTTTTATTACTGCTTTCTAGTTCTCTTCTTTTTCTGGTGTTCCTTCTTTTACTTTCTTAGTACTCATTTTCAATTAATTAACAGGAAAAACAAGTTACTGCTTTCATTTATTTCACATTGTAACAGAGCGGAGTAGTTAATATTTTGTTCAAATTTACCCAAACTGTTTTTTTGTTCACACTGAGTAGGCACCAATTATGTCTCACGAAATAAAATTTTTGTCATTACAAAAAACGGAACTCGTTTACGAGGTAGAAATTAGAGGAGAAAGCCCGGCTGAAACTGTATTAGACTTGCGCAAACAAATAACAAGACTTGTTCGGGTATATCCTTCTGAAGATATTTTAGTATCGCCTTTTGATCCGCTAGATGATGTATCAAATCTTTAAATGACTACTACGAAAAAAGGCTTTTAGACAGAACGAATAACTTGATGAATCATATTTACCACCGTCTCAACCGGCTCGACTCGACGCTCCAGCCAGAAGTCCTATCTGCTTACAATGAGTGTAATAAGCAATACCAATCTTATAGAGCATCCCTCAATAAGCTCAATCCTGGTGCCACGGGCACCATTTTTGAAGATAATCCTGGACAGATTACCGTTACTTGTGATCGTGGGCTGACAACAGAACTATCAAAACTAAAGTTTAAAGGTAAAACTTGTGTACGGGCCTTCATTCAGAGTGTTACTGATTTTATTAAAGCGAGATCCATACCATCGAACAAGGTACTATCCTTTGCTACGGAGATTTTCACCGAGGATGCCTTGCATTGGTTTCGCGGTATACAAGACAAAGTCAATTCTTGGGGCGAAGTTTGTAGCAGGCTCAAGGAAGACTTTAGCTATTCGGATTATGATTACCGTTTTTTGGCCGAAATAAGGGCTCGTACACAAGGACCGCGAGAGAATATTACTATTTATCTCTCCATTATGTCAGGTATGTTTTCGCAACTGGACAGAACCTTATCAGAGGAGGATCAATTAGATATACTTTTACATAATATACGTCCTTGCTATGCCAATGTGTTAACATCTTGCCCTGATATCAAGAACGTTGACCAGTTACGGACAATATGCAAGAACTTTGAAAGTGTTCAATCTCGTATGTCACAGTATCGGGAGCCCCCTAAAGTGACACAGGAAACCTTAGCCCCGGATTTTGCCTACGCACATGCTTCTACGTCAAATAATATTAACAGGCCCTTTGTGCAGAAACAGCCTTTTACAAGGAATTACGATTTTAAGCCTCGTTTTGCTTCATATGCAAAACAAAGTACTGCGAATAATTATCCTGCTGAAACGGTAAATATGGCCAGACCCGTTGGCACGATTAATGCAAGACCAAGATTTTGCCCGCGTTGCAGGGTAGACTCCCACTCATTAAGGAACTGCACTGCAGAAAGAATTATTGTTTGTTTCCGCTGCGGCCGTCCAGGGGTGAAATTTCACGACTGCCCTGACTGCCAGAAACAACTTTCTTCTACTAATGAAGAACCAAAAAACGCTTAGAGCAGAATTGCAGTTACTCTGATGCTACAGACTGGCAGAATTGGTTAAATTTCATAAAACACTTCTTTAGCGTCTACAAAGTAACTTCAATTCTGCAAGCAACAACTAATAATGACAACCGGATTTTCGTAAATGTAAAAATTAATGACGCTTCTGTTGCCGGGTTGCTGGATTCAGGGGCGGCTGTATCATTGATCAACAAGGATGTCTACACTGAAATCCTTGACTCTAAACTGTCTTTGCAAACAGATGACAAAATCAATATAATTGCAGCTGGAGGTTACTGCCTCAACAGTATTGGCTACATTAACCTACCAGTGACCTTTGAGGAGCAAAATCATACCATCAAGGCGTATGTTGTACCAAAGGTGGATACTCCTTTAATACTGGGTATAGATTTTTGGCGGAAGTTCAAGTTATGTCCCAAATATATTGGCTCTATGAACATAAAGGGAACTTCTAATACTAACACTCAGGAGTCGTCTCATCTCACTCCCTACCAAAATTTGAATATTAGTCAACGCACTGTTGTTGACAGTGTAATTGACCGTTTTAAGGCGATATCTTATGAACAAAAAGGTCTTGGCCGAACTTCAATGATTGAACACCGTATCAATACCGGTAATGTAACACCTATAAGACAGCGTTACTACCGTATGTCGCCAGAGAAGAATAGGATTATTAATGACCAGGTAGATGAGATGCTCCAGCTGGACGTTGTAGAACCGTGTGAGAGCTCATGGTCATCTCATATTCTTGTGGTAAACAAGAAAGACGGCAAGCCAAGGTTTTGCTTAGACAGCCGCAAACTTAATTCCGTGACAGTCAAAGACGCGTATAGCCTTCCATACATATCGGAAATCTTAGATAACCTCAAAGACGCTAAGTATTTAACAAGCATAGATTTATCTAAGAGTTTTTGGCAAATTCCTATTGCTACGGAGGACCGTCGAAAGACAGCTTTTTTTGTCCCTAATCGTGGATCTTTTTGTTTTAAAACCATGGCTTTCGGTCTCACTAATGCTCCTGCAACTCAACAGCGGTTGGTCGATATGCTATTTGGCCCAGAATTTGAGCTTAAAGTGTTCTGTTACTTAGACGACATCATCTGCGTAAGTGACAGTTTCGAAAGTCATGTGTCCCTATTGTTGCGTGTCTTAGAAAAACTACAACAGGCTAACCTGACGATAAATTATGAAAAAACACAATTTTTCAGAGAGAGCTTAAAATATTTGGGTTACGTGATTGACACTCAAGGGCTTCGTACTGACCCAGAAAAAGTTGAGGCAATACTAAATTATCCCACTCCAACTTCTAAAAAGGACATAAAAAGATTTCTAGGTACTGCCTCATGGTATCGACGTTTTGTACCCAACTTTAGTACGATCGCAGGGCCCTTAAATAAGTTAACTTCCAACAAGAAGGGCGCTCCTCCATTTGTCTGGACTGCGGAAGCTAATTCCGCCTTTGAAGCGCTCAAGCGTAGTCTTACCTCATGTCCAGTTTTATCTTGCCCTCATTATGATCTTCCCTTTGAGGTGCACACGGACGCGAGTAATTACGGCATAGGGGCTATGTTATGTCAAGTAATTAACGGACAAGAACATCCTATAGCTTACATGAGCAAGTCCTTGACAGGCCCAGAGCGTAATTACAGCATAACCGAGAGGGAGGCACTCGCCGTTCTTGCTGCCTTAGAACATTGGCGATGCTATTTGGACAATGGCCAGACCTTTACCGTTTATACGGATCACTCATCCTTAAAGTGGTTTATGTCGCTTTCCAATCCAACAGGCAGGTTGGCCCGTTGGGGTGTAAGGCTATCGGCGTTCAACTTTAATGTAAAACACCGGCGGGGTGTCGACAATATCATCCCCGATGCGCTTTCTCGTGTGGTTCCCGTGCACGCCATTACTACGTCTGACTCATTGTCTCAAACGTCTGACTCTTGGTACAAAAATAAATACAACACTTGCCTTAAATCTCCAGCTAGTCTTCCCAACTTCACTATAAATAATGATGTTCTTTACCGTCTATCAAAAAAATAAGTGTTCCCTTACATCGGAGTTTGCTTGGAAAGAGGTGATTCCCAGTGAGTTGCGTGAGCAATTAATAAAAGAAAATCACGCAACGCCAACTGCTGGTCATTTAGGTATGCACAAAACGTACCACCGTTTAGCCTTGCGGTTCTACTGGCCTTGTATGTTTTCAGACGTTGTAAAGCTTGTTTCTGGTTGCTCGGTATGTATATCTCACAAAGCACCAAATCACACAACGTTGGGACTTATGGGAAGACCCAAACAATGCTCCCGACCGTTCCAGATGATATCAATTGATTTCATTGGCCCTCTTCCCTGTAGTAGAAAACAAAATACGTTTTTACTGGTAGTAGTATGCTGCTTTTCAAAGTTTTGTCTCTCATTTCCACTACGGAGAGCAAACGCGGAGGCAGTTATTAAACATATGGAGGATTCTGTATTCCTTGTTCATGGAGTGCCCCAAACAATATTTTTAGATAACGGGAGCCAATTTATTAGCAAAAATTTAGAATCGTTCTTTCAAAAATACAAGGTCCCCAATGTTTATTTCACGCCGCGCTACACTCCACAGATAAATACCGTGGAACGCTACAATAAGACCCTACTCTCCTGTATTTCCGCCTTTATAGAGGATGACCATCGAGTATGGGACGTTAACTTGCCAAAGATAGCATTTGCTATGAACAATTCCGTCAACGAGGCAACGGGTTATACACCAGCTTTCCTTGTTTACGGTAGGGAGCTAGTTACATGCGGTTCACACTACTTGGATACCGATCTTGGCAACGAGATTATTTTCTTACCTCGCGATGTCTATACCGAAAACATGGGCCATCTGGCAGGAATATTTAATGAGGTCCAAACGCGTCTATGGCGTGCTCATGCTAAAAATACGTCTCGTTATAACCTAAGACGCCTCTCAGCTGAATTTAATATTAACGACATAGTTTGGAAGAAAACTTATTATCAGAGTGATAAAGACCAATATTTTAGCAAAAAGTTGGCGCCAAAGTTTATACAGTGCCGCGTTATTGCGAAAAAATCTCCACTAGTTTATGATTTAGAGGACATGTCAGGCAAGCATCTTGGTACTTGGCATATCAAGGACTTAAAACTGGTAAATCGTTCAGGCTAAGTCTTTATAACGTAACTAAAGAGAATAATAATATAAGTAGCCAAACGTAATTCATTCAACATCACGAATGGTTATCAGTACAAGCGGATTTTTGTCAGTTAGGTTAGGAAAAATCCTTCCCTGGGGAGCGGGGTAACTGTAGCATTATTTTATTACTTAGGTTCATATATATGACTTTAACCGTAGTAATCAAAATGTACATAACAAAACAGTAAATCTACAATTTAGTATCATACATATTATCCTATTTCTAAAACAAACACACAGTTAACACTTACATAAATACAATTAACGAAGAAACCCTAACTAATAGTTATCGATACCGATATCGATACTATCGACTTTCCCTGTTCTCTACGAGCCGGTTTTCGCGACCTCGATCCGCCATGTTCTAACGCACCGCCGGCCGCTGCTACTAGCCAGATCACTCCCGAACAGACTCCGGCACTGGACGCACGCCCCTCCTGCGCGCGTTATCAGTTGGCCGCCTTTGTCTCGCGATTTTACGGAGTTTTAATACCTTCCTTGCTGTCAATAGTTGTAACGCTGTTGTTACCTACTTGTGTAGTTACGGCCCTACGGCATTATTTTAATAAGTGCAGTGTTTTCCCCCGCTTTGGGTAAGTTTGAACAAATACTTAAGTGTAGGTATTACTTATTAGTTTTAAGGAACATGTAATGTAGCTTGCTTATTGCGTCATGCAGACTAATGTCAACACCATGCCATTCTGAATGCTCATATCCTCTGTATATAGGCAGTAGGATTTATTATTAGTATATTAAAGTACTTACTCATCTATTGTTGTCATGAGTTACATAGTAAGTAATCTTATCTCACGCTTTTAAGCTTATTTTCTCCTAAGCCCAACTTTGCTCCGTTCTGATTTGCCGTGCACCGTCCGCCACAAACAAACTATACCTACATATAGATTCAAGGATTATTACCTAACCGAATTAGTGATGAGCTTGTACAAAACAATTAAGGCGGAACGTTACACGGCATCGATTAATTGCGGTGCCTAATAAGTTGGAAATAATTTCCAGGGTTCGAGGTACGGGTTATTTCCGTCAAGAAACCTGCACTGCCGGGCGTTGATTCGCCTCCGTCGCTGTCTCGCGCCTCGCGCCGGACACCAGAGCTCCCAGGACAGTACCGACCAGCTACACGGCGATCCAATTTATATTACCGCCTGAGAAGGCTACTCGACCCACGTACCTGACCCATAGCTTACTTAGTTGAATAAATTCTTTTTTTGTAACGTTGTGGTACCCATTCATTAGCTCATCACTGCCCTAGATACCAAACGCTACATCACCTTGGCTTGTTGACATTGTACGCAAGCTCGTGCCCAGTCTCTGCAGTCCTTCCTCACGCTGGGCCACACAAAACGCTGTGCTACGATCTTAGCAGTTGCGTTGGCGCCAGGGTGACTTAAGGAATGGAGGCTGGTGAAAATCGTTTTCCAGTACTGCTTGGTAACAAATGGTCGGGGAGTCGGCGTACTGACGTCGCAGTACAAGGGTTCACGACTTCCCGGGAATGCCATTCTTACCAAGCGTAAAGAAGATGATGACAAGTACTCAGCGAGTTCAGGATCGGACGCTTCGGACCTAGCTAGGTCAGCGAGATCAAGTGATACCTCCAGTTCCTCTATGCGAGATAAGGTGTCGGCCACAACATTATCTTTGCCGGATATATGCCTTATGTCGGTTGTGAACTGGGATATGTAGTCCAAGTGCCTATACTGCCTAGGCGAACAGTTATGTTTCCTTTCGTGGAAAGCAAAACTGATAGGCTTGTGGTCAGTATAGACAGTGAAGTGTCTCGCCTCTAGCATGTGCCTGAAGTATTTGATCGCTTCATAGATCGCGAGCAGTTCACGATCATATGGCGAGTACTTGGTCTGGGAGGGACTCAGCTTCCGGGAAAAGAAAGCTAACGGCTGCCATACCTTGTCCTGTAGCTGCTGTTGCAGGACCGCGCCCAGCGCCAAATCCGATGCATCTGTAACCAACGCAAGCTTCGCCTGGCAATCAGGATGAGCAAGTAACGCTGCGTTGGATAAGCTTTCCTTGGTGTCCTGGAAAGCTTTTAGAGCATCGCCAGTGAGGTTAATGGGCGTGGGGCCTTTGACTGCACCACCTAGGAGTGCGTTGAGAGGTGCCTGGATTTGGGCGGCGTGCGGCAGAAATCGCCTATAAAAGTTGGCCATGCCCAAAAATCTCCTCAGCTGCCTGACGTCCTTAGGTGGCGGGAAGTCACGTATGGCTTCGACTTTCGTGTCTAATGGCTTGGTACCGCTCTCCGAGATCAGGTAACCTAAAAAAGTTACCTGGGGAGCACCAAAGACGCACTTAGACACGTTGAGCACCATGCCGTAGTCCCGGAGTCTGGTAAAAACTGCACGGAGGTGTTGTTTGTGTTGCTCTTCGTCTATGGAAAACACTAGAAAGTCGTCCAAGTAGCAATAGACGAAGTCCAGTCCCCGTGTCAGCTCGTCCACAAATCTCTGAAAGGTTTGACCAGCGTTGCGGAGGCCAAACGTCATGTATGGAAATTCGAACATACCGAAGGGGGTCGTAATGGCCGTCTTCGGTATGTCCTCTGGATATACAGGTATCTGGTTGTAAGCCTTTACAAGGTCAAGGGTACTAAAGATCTTACAACCAGATATGCTGTGAGCAAAATCATGAATGTGCCGGATCGGGTATTTATCGGGCACGGTACGAGCGTTGAGCTGTCGGTAATCGCCGCAAGGGCGCCACCCATTATCTTTTTTAAGCGCCAGGTGCAGCGGTGAGGACCAGGGGCTCTCGGAAGTTCTAGCTGTACCGTTGGCCAACATACCTTCAAACTCTTGTCTGGCCACCTTCAACTTGTCTGGAGCGAGACGTCTCGGGGCGCAGGATACTGGAGGACCTGGAGTGGTGCGAATGTGGTGTTGTGTGTTGTGTGGTATTGTGCGTTGCGTGCCAGCAGGTCGCGTGATTTCAGGGAATTCCTGTGATAATATGCGATGATAGCTAGATGCGCCGGTCAAGACCTTTACAGAAAATATGTCATCAGACGTAGCAGAAATTGCAGATGAAGTTAAGCTAGTTGTATTATCTACAAGCTTTTGTTTTCTACAGTCTACCATTAAATTATAGAATGACAAAAAATCAACACCAATTATAGGCTTTGTAACGCTTGCTACAACAAAACGCCATGGATATTCGCGTCGAAGTCCGAGGTCCAGGTTGAGATGTGCGTAACCGAAGGTATCGATGGTCGTCCCGTTGGCTGCGGTGAGTTTGTACACAGTCGGTGCTCGACGTTCCCGCAGTAACGACTTGGGGAAGACGCAGAGGTCGCTACCAGTGTCGACCAAAAACTGCGTCTTTGACCTTCTGTCGGTGACAAACAGGCGACCGGAAGAAATAGGGCTATCAGCTGTCGCCATCACCGACTGCCCGTGGCGTTTCCCGACTTCCTGTAGTCGCAAGGGTGTATGCACTTGTTGGCATTCTCGCCATGCTTAGAGTGGTACCAACAGATGGGAAATTTCCTGTAGCTGAACTGCGACCTGGTACTGGAACGGCTCTGCTTCCTGGAACGGTTGCGGTTTATGGACCGGGATCTACCACTGCCGTGATCTTGAGTCCTTAGTGACTGGACTTGCTTCCTCAGCTCAGCAATTTCTCGAGCCATAGCGTCCATGCTGGAACGTGACTGGTCAGGACCGGGGCTGTAGCTCGTGGATGCGACGTGCGATGAACATGCACAACGTGGGCCGATGTCCTGGATCCTGTCAGCGAGATCTGCGAGGATATCAAGTGATGCTGAAGGGTGCGCCGCGAGAACAGTCTGGATGCTCGCGGGTAATCGGTTGGTCCACATCATGCGTAAGACGTCGTCCGTGATACGCTTGGCGGCCAGGCCCTGCAGATGACGCAGAAACTGAGAAGGCTTGCGCTCACCAAGTTCCTCATGATGAAGAAGCTGCTGGATCTGACGCTCATTGGTGTCGCTGAGTCGGCTGATGAGTTCGCTTTTCAGCTTCAGATATTTGTCAGTCGCTGGAGGATTGGTGATAATATCCTTGACCTCCTTTGAAAATTGCCGATCAAGCTGGCTGATGACGTAGTGGAACTTGGTCAAGTCGTTCGTTATGCCGGCTATCATAAACTGACCCTCAATTTGCGAGAACCATATCTCCGGTTCTTCCGGCCAAAAGGGTGGGACGCGCACTCCAACTTTACAAATGTCGGATGACGGTGCAGTGGAAACGCGCTCTCCGTCGGTCGGCATTTGTGCGCTCGACGGCGCAGCCGCTTCTTTGTTCTGACCAACACCGTTATCAGGCATAATTCTTAAAACTTCTACGTACGATTTCTGGGTAAATCCTCCGGTTGGTAATGTGTTCTTCAGGGGTCACCACTGTGGGGTTATGGTGGTGAGTGATGTGACGTCAGGTATCGTCACGGTAAATATAAACACACCACTTTTCTCTACTATTTATAATGTCAATAAGTACAACACAGAAGGTATATCCAAAGTCAGAAGATAGTTTACACAGAAGAGAACAGTACGGAAGGAAGAATCAAATATATAACAAGGTTTAAGCGCAAGCGATTTGCGTATTAAATATGTAAGCGATAGCGGTCAAGAGCGGCGCATGCACTTCGCGCGAGTATCATAGATTGACTGGCCGCGCGCATGGTAACTGTCGGGCGGCCGGCGACTCGCGATCCGGTTATCGGAGCGCGGGCGCATTGCACCGAACTGGTTGACACGTCAAGAATATTGACGGATGTAATGTAAATATCCTAAGTGTATTAAATATGTATAAATTAAATATAAGGTGGTGTATATGGTTGTTGTAAGGGTGACTCTTGTGTTCGGACTTTTATCATGCGTCTCAATGAGCTAAGGCTGGCTAGGGAGATCCCTGAACGGGTCATCTATAACGGCTTCCCGGAGATTGTCGACGGTGCAGCACTTTTCTGGTATCGCGCTAATAAGGACCGCTTTGCTAACTACAGGGAACTCCTTGAAGCTCTTAAGGCTGACTTTGACATTCCTGACTACGACCACAAACTGATGAATGAGATTAAAGCGCGTACCCAGGCTCGACACGAATCTATAGTCGTATATTTATCGGTGATGGGAGGTTTGTTTTCACGTCTCTCTATGCCGCCATATGAGGCGGAGCAACTGGACATACTGCTAAGGAACATCCGGCCTGAGTATAGCCGTGAGCTGGCCTTGAGGGAAATCCATACACTAACTGAATTGAAAAGGGTTTGCATGCGACTAGAGTTGGCAGGCGTGCGCGCATCAAGCTTTGTCGAACCCGGTATGTCCAGTCAAACCGTGGCTCCTGACATGCAATATAAGCCACGTTACATGCCACGTAGACAAACAGTGGACTCAGTAAACAGGGTAAAGGGCCCTTCCTTGGTTTGTTTCCGTTGTCAGGGGCAAGACCACACTGCAAGTCGTTGTCCTCGGTCTCGTGAGGTGGTATGTTTCAGATGCGGTCGTCCTGGCGTGCGCACACCTGAGTGCCCGGAGTGCAGCCCGTTTCCTTCTCGTTCAAAAAAACTAATTTGTCCGGTCTCGCGGGATCCCAGGAAAATGTCGGTGCCTGACCCTGGCGAGACCTTCTTCTTACCGCCGCACGATGACGTTAGACCTTACCTTACTGTACAAGTCCTGAACGTCAATGCGTGTGGACTGCTGGATTGCGGTGCTAGTTGTAGTGTATTGGGAGCTGGGGCCCATTTGAAGTTTCTACATTTGGGTATAGAAATGCATGAATTTAGTCATCCGAAGATACTGAATGTGGCTAATGGCATGAGTTTCACGTGTAGGAACTTCATGAACCTTCCGGTCCAGTATAAGGGGGTAGTTCAACTCGTCCAGTTCCATATACAGCCGGAAATAACTATTCCGATCCATTTTGGTATCAACTTCTGGAAAGCTTTTAACGTGGCTCCCGAGGTTTTGGCGTGTTTGCCCGAACGGGTTGATTCGATGACTGGGGGATGTAAAGAGGAGGATGGCCTTCGCGATTACGTGTCTCTTACCCCTATGCAGAAGAAGGAGATTGAGGAGGTTCGGTCGCTGTTCGACAATATTAACACGGATAAGGTGGGATTAGGTCGTACACATTTGATACAGCACGTGATTAACACTGGCGAAGCTGCCCCAATTAAGCAGAAGTACTACCGCCTCAGTCCTCCGAAGCTTCAGTACTTAGACGAAGAGCTAGATCGTATGCTTGCTAAGGGAATAGTCGAACCCTCTTACTCTGAATGGAACTCACCTGTTACTATGGTACCTAAGTCGAACGGGGACATGCGGTTGTGCTTGGATAATCGTCGTCTGAACGCAGTATCTAAAACTGATGCGTACCCTCTCCCGTATATAAATTACATCATCGATAATTTACGAGATGCTAAATACTTGACATCATTAGATCTGAGTGCCGCCTACCACCAAATACCTTTACATCCCGACTCAAAGGAGAAAAGCGCTTTTACCGTGCCTCGACGGGGATTGTTCCATTATAATGTAATGTGTTTTGGACTGGTCGGCGCCGCTGCCACGATGCAGCGCCTAATGGATAGCCTATTCACCGCTGAGTTTGATAATAAAGTCTTCGCGTATATCGACGATATCGTTATTTGTACTTCTTCTTTTGAGGAGCATGTGAGTATCCTAAAACGTGTTTATGAGAAATTAAAACATGCAAACCTAACTATTAACACGCAGAAATCTCAATTTTGTCGTAGCGAGTTAAAGTATCTTGGCTACGTAGTGGATCGTTTCGGTTTAAGAACGGACCCCTCCAAGGTCGAGGTGATAATGAATTTTCCTACTCCTAGGGACCCAAAGGAGTTGAAACGCTTCCTGGGATTAGCCGGATGGTATAGGCGTTTTATAAATAACTTTTCTCAAGTTGCGCGACCTCTTACCCGCCTTACCAGCAGGAAGGTTAAATTCCATTGGACACCCGAGGCTGAGGTATCCTTTAACACCTTGAAGTCTGCGTTGATATCGGCTCCTATACTGAGATGCCCCGACTTCTCACAACCTTTCTACCTACACACTGACGCCAGTTCTTTTGCTATAGGGGTGGTCTTAATGCAGAAAGGGGAGGAGGGCGTTGAGCATCCCATCGCCTATAGCAGCAGGACTCTAAACGCGCAGGAGGTTAACTATACCGCCACGGAACGGGAGTTGCTGGCAATTTTGTATGGTTTGGAGCAGTACCGTGCTTACGTTGAAGGTCTGAAGTGCTACATTGTGACGGACCATGCATCTTTGCAATGGTTCTATAAACTTAAGAACCCTACGGGACGTTTAAATCGGTGGGCTTGTCGCTTAAGCCAATTTGACTTCGACATCATACACAAGAAAGGTAAGGAACATGTAATACCCGACTCCCTTTCGCGTATTAAAGTAGATTCCATCTCTTTCCATCCTGCGACGGTTGTGGACCCTTGGTACTTAAAATTACTCAAAGATTGCACTGATAATCCGCGTTTGTTTCCGAATTTCACGGTAACGGACGGTCGCGTCTTTCGGTTGTCCAAAAATAAATATAGCTTAACCTCACAGTTTGAGTGGAGACAGGTGGTGCCTTTGGAACATCGCGAAGCCATCATAAAGCAGTACCACGACGACCCTACCTCGGGCCACTTCGGAGTGTCCAAGACTCACAAGCGAATAAGCGCCGCTTACTTCTGGCCATCTCTCTATCGTGATGTCGAGGGGTATGTGTCGTCTTGCGAGGTTTGCAAGTGTTACAAACCGAGCAACACCGCAAGGGCAGGCCTTATGGGAAATCCCCGTACTGTCACGAAGCCATGGGAGGCGATCTCATGCGATATCCTGGGACCCTTTCCCCCGTCTTACGCGAGGAACCAGTATTTATTCGTTTGCTCAGACTACTTTAGCAAATACGCGCTGCTGTTTCCATTACGTAATATCACTGCAACGGCCATTGTAAGGTGCATGGAGAAGGGTGTGTTTCATTTGCATGGAGCCTGTAAGTATATGTACGTTGATAACGGACCCCAGTTTATATCGAAAGAGTTTAGAGATTTGCTTCATAAGTATAACGTCCCGAACATTTTCTATAACCCCCGGTATCATCCCCAGGTTAACCAAACGGAAAGACTGAATCGCGTGATTGTGCGCGCTGTGGCCTCTTACGTGCGTTCTGACCATAGGAAATGGGACCAGAACATATCTGAGATACAGTGTGCCTTGAACACCGCCGTGCATGCAAGCACGAAGTTCACTCCGTTCTATTTAAACCACGGGAGAGAGATGATATTGGATGGATCCCAGCACAATCTGGATGTGCCTGTCGATCCAACATCTGTCACTATTAATCAGGAGCCATTCGCATCGAATTTGCCTCGGCTTAAGGAAGTCTACCAGACGGTTCAGGGACACCTGCAAAAAGCGTATTCCCATAACGTTAAATATTACAATATGCGGAAGAGGTCCATTGAATTTCAGGAGGGCCAGATTCTCTACAAGCGCTGTTTTCCGTTATCCGATGCTAGCAAGTATTTCAGTGCGAAATTGGCTCCCAAGTTTGTGCGGTGTGTAGTGGAGAGGAAGCATTCTCCCCTGGTTTACTCCTTGAAATCTATGGAGGGGAAGCCTCTGGGGAAATTCCACATCAAAGATTTAATTGAACGTGGTGACTCTTGGCCACAGGGTGCCGGAGCCACTTAGCGTCCTTTCGTGAGGATAGGACTCTATAGTTTTAAGCGAGGTCACTGCTATCGAACGGTGAATCTTTCCTTATTCTATAGTCTACAAAGCCAGCCTATTGAATGGGGTAGAGCTGGGCGTAGCTGGGTGATGTTGCTTTATGGTAATGTTAGATACATACATTATGTTAATTGCTCTTGGAATTGAAAATCGTCTGGACTGCAGGAGTGCAAAAGTTTGGAGAACATCTGTCCCGACTGCTGGTTTACAAAGGGTTTGTTTATGCTGCGTGATAAGAAAGTATTATTATAGATAAAAATGTCTGGACTTGCAGGAATACATCGAAGGAAGAAGTAATGTCCTGACAAAGTTGTTTCATCTGGTTTGGTTTGCTGACTGAAAGTATTAGTAGTCTAGGATATAGGTATATTAGTTCCCGGGTTAGTCTAAGTAGAACGTAACAATAAGAATAGATATGTAGGCAAGAATTTGTTGTAAAATATAGTTGTTCTTACAGCTAGTGCTGTCTCGCTTAATGCGTAGTTTGAGTATAACTTATGGCATGTTTAATTTTGTAGTCTCAGTCGCTTACGCCTTGTACGTAACCGACGTGCGATGAAAACCGAGGAGAGTTTATCTTAAATGTAATTGTAATAATTATACTAGGTCCACTCTGCGCTGCAGAGTGCAGTTCCCAGTAATTTAGATTGGTTAGTCGCTCCCTATGTGAGTGCAATCAAATAATATTATTATTGGAGTTCTGGGCTGCGTGTCGCGCCCTCCGTTTCTCTTAGTTGTATTATTATTGGAGTTCTTGGCTGCGTGTCGCGCCCTCCGTTTATAATGTTAAGGATTTGTCAAAGTCAATCGTCCGCTGATCATGCCTGACGTAAAAGCGATCACAACAACAACAACTGTGTATCACACCGGTGACACTTGTTTCGAGGAGTGAGGTGTTTTCTTTTTGTTTTGGCGAGTAGCTCTCATGCGTGAGGCTATGGGCCAAACATGTTTCACGCGAGATTGTTAGTTAAGGAATTTAAATAATTCCCCCCTGCGGGCGGGAATTGTAGGGTTCTTATTCCAACAATCCACGATCCAACCATCCAAGAGTCCACGTCTGTGGTCGCTGTGTTTACATCCTAGGCAGTACGATCCGGTTAATAAAAATAATTATAAGCAGAAAAGTGCCTGATATACGAATATTCATCTTGAAACGTCAATAAAATGTGATAAACTACAGAACTAATGTATACGAACGCATAAATATCGTGAAATTGTGCTGCCAAAATCAAAAAGAAATATTGAAGTTCATAGTAACGGAAACTGTCAAGCCGACAAGAACCTCCGGATTTTGAGCAAAACGATCCTGTAAGTACAGTGGCATAATATATGGCGAGACTATTAAACGTCCAAGTCAAATGGAAAGGTGATTAATAATTGTGTTCGGAATAAAATAACCTCAAATTGAACGTAAACAAAACAAGAGTAGGCTAGGCATTGACGAGGATTGATTACAACGCCATCTATCTTTAGTTGGGCCAGACAATTGCTACCACAGTCACGATAGACTGAAGACAAAATAGGATAACCAACTTAATAGCGACACCTATCGCAAGGTGACAGAACTAAATATGGAGGAGTTGAAATACATGCTGGAAAATATGCAAAAAGACATGAATGAAATAAAACAGCAACAAAAAAATCAGAACATGGAAATTAATACAATGAAAGAAGAGATTATCGCGAACCTTGGTACTAAAATTGAAGAAAAATTCTCATATTTGGTGGAAAAATATAATATTATAGAGGAAAGGATGGAAAACCAAGAACGCAGACTATATTTTTTGGAAAAACAGGCCAGAAAGCGTAATTTAATATTCTTCGGCATGCAAGAGGTTGAAAATAATTATTTCGACATGGAAAACCTGGTTATCCAGTTTATAAAAAATAAACTACAGATTGATATTGCCATGCAGGATATAGAATCGGTCAGAAGAATGGGTAGGAAATCTACTAAGGTTCGGCCACTTATTGTCACCTTCACAACATTAAGGAAAAAAATAGAGATTTTGATGAACAAAAAGAAATTGGCGGACACCGACTGCTACGTTAAAGAAGATTTTCCTGATTATGTTCTTGAAAAACGGAAGGAGTTAAAGATACAGCAAGAAAAAGAAAAAGAAAAAGGAAATGTAGCTATTATTAAATATGACAAATTGATTTTATTGGGAAAGAAAAAAGATTTACCACACCCTAATAATAAAAAACGGGTTCTGTCTGTGTCGCCCGAAAATAACCAAAATTATAGAAACCACAATACAACATCCTCGCATCCAAAGAAAAACAAAACATCCATGGACTCATATGTCACCGCAACTAAAAAGTCTACTAACGCACCAAGACTTAACGAAGAACGATGCAGTGACCTCCGAGAATTACGAGGAAACAAGATAGATTTATAGCGACAAACAAAGGCCCCTCTCCATCATTCCTTCCCAACACGGCTGGTCCCCGCGGGAATTGTAGACCAACACCCTCCAACAACAAGTAATGAACAGCAACATTCGGCTCGACCTCAACAGATTCCACAAAAACACAATCACCGGCAACATAGTTTACTCAACGACGCACAGTTCTCATGTACTCAAAACGAATTAAACAAACATCAGAAGAGGAGCGATTCACTGCAGATAGCGACCCTAAATACTAGGACTCTAAGAACAGAGGAAAGCCTAAAAGAACTGGAACTGTCACTAAACCATCTCAAGTGGGATATACTGGGTATTAGCGAGATGCGAAGGCTAGGTGAATCCATAGAAGAACGACCAACTTATATCCTTTACCACAAGGGAGAAATTGCCGGTCACAGAGGGGTGGGCTTTCTCATAAAAGCATCACATAAAAACAAAATACAAGAGTTTATAGGTATATCGGACAGAATTGCAATATTAAACATGAAACTTCCTGGCTATAAGAAAAGGTGGTCTATAATCCAAGTCTACGCACCGACAGAGCAAGCTAAATCGGATGAGTTAGAGCTCTTCTATAACGATCTATCGGACTGTTTATCCCAATATTCAAAAAACTACGTTATAGTTATGGGAGATTTTAACGCACAAGTCGGCACCCGTCAGAGAGGAGAAGAATTCGTCATCGGCAATTTTGGGCATGGTAAAAGGAGCCCCCACGGACAGATATTGGTAGACTTCCTACTAGAGCATAATCTCACTATTTTAAATACAAATTTTAAAAAGAAACCTGTAAAAAAATGGACTTGGATTTCACCAGATGGAAAGTACAAGAACGAAATTGATTACATCACCACAAACTACGGAAAAGCCTTTACGAACACAGAAATTATTCAAAGCTTAAACTTCAACACAAATCATAGAATGGTAAGGGGCTCTATAAGACTAGTGTCACCGAAACAATCAAGAAAACAAATCGGCATGAATGCAGGTCCAGTGAGCGATGAAATCATCAAAGAAACCATCGCGAGTCTGGCGGTATCCGAAATGCCACACGAATCAGATGAGAATCCTCAAAAACTGTATCAGCAACTGGAACAAAAACTCTCATGTGCGAAAAATAGTAACAGAAACAAGAACAGAAGAAAAGACTACCTTAGTGAACATTCTATAAAACTTTTAGAAGAGAGGCGAAAACTTTTGTGTGACCCAAAAAAGAAAAACAAAGGTGCAGAAATTTCCAAAATCAGTAAAGCTATAAATAAAAACTTTAAAAAAGACCGAAAAAGCAGAATATTGAAAACACTTGAGAAACACATTAGCAGAACAGGAGGTATCAAAAAGGCACTAAAAGAACTGAAAGAAATAGACAGAGAATGGATTCCTAGAATGAAACAAAAAGGAAAAAATATCACGTCTAGACTAAGCATTAAAGAACACGCCACATCTTTTTATACCAAACTGTACTCTAACGACTTGAATCGGACACAGCAACACCTTTCGTCTCCGGAGTGCCTGCAAAATCAAGCGCATGAACCTGCGATTTTAATAAACGAGGTGAAAAAAGCCATACTTAGCCAAAAAATGGATAAAGCTCCCGGACCTGACAGAATCTATAGTGAACTACTAAAAGGTACTGTAGAAGAACTTAGTCCGATTCTTGCTAATATTTTCAATAAAATACTCACAACCTGCAATATCCCAAATCAGTGGACCAAGTCGCATATCATTCTCCTACATAAAAAAGGGCAAAAAGACGACATTGGCAATTATAGACCCATTAGCTTGATGTCCAACGTATACAAAGTCTTCGCTAAAGTTATACTGGAAAGGATAAGTAAAGGGCTAGACGAACAGCAACCGGTGGAACAGGCGGGATTCCGCAAAAACTATTCTACACTAGACCACATCCATACCGTCAAGCAAGTGATAGAAAAGTACAAAGAGTACAACAAAAACATCTACATCGCGTTCATAGACTACAATAAAGCGTTCGACAGCTTGATTCATGAACGAATATGGGACAGCTTAGAAAACCAAGGGACACCTCAGGTTTACACAAACGTTATAAAAAAGATTTATTGTAATAGCAGCGCCAGAATACAACTTGAATCATTGGGCAACGAGTTCCCAATACAAAGAGGCGTCCGCCAAGGTGACCCTATCTCACCTAAGATTTTTGCTGCTGTATTAGAGAGCATTTTTCGAAATTTGGAGTGGGACAATGTGGGAATCAACATAAATGGCAAACGGCTCAACCATCTAAGATTTGCCGACGATATAGTGTTGATGGAAGAATCACCGAAAGTTTTAGAAAAGATGGTTAGGGAATTATCCCAAGTAAGCAATAACTTTGGGCTAACCATGAACAATAACAAAACAAAACTCCTAACAAATAGCTTGCAGATAGAAATAACGGTCAACGACGTACCTCTCGAATACGTGGAAGATTATGTCTACCTAGGACAGATAATATCCTTCACAGATCAGACATCCAAAGAAGTAAACAAAAGGATTGCAAACGGCTGGAAAAAGTATTGGGCATTAAAGAACATAATGAAAAGCAAAGAGTTCAATTTATCAATAAAAAGTAAGGTATTTAATACGTGCATTCTTCCCGGCTTGACATACGGATGTGAAACATGGGCTCTCACAACAGCACACAGAGCGAAACTAGCGTCGTGTCAACATGCAATGGAACGAAGCATCCTTGGACTTAGGAGAAGTGACAGAGTTAGAAATTCGGACATAAGGGTAAAAACAAAATTCACAGATATTCTAAAAAGAACAGACCAGCTAAAATGGAAATGGACTGGCCACATGATGCGCTCTAAAGATGATAGGTGGAGTAAAGTAGTCACAAATTGGTATCCCAGAGGTTCAACTAGAAGCAGAGGTAGACAGTATTGCAGATGGGAAGATGAAATAAAAATAACAGCGGGACCTTTTTGGAGAAGAGTCACTATGGACAGAGCTCAGTGGAGAGAGTTGGAGGAGGCCTTTGCCAAGAGGCAAACTGAGATAAGAGACATTTTATAAGTTAATAGACATTAGTAAAGTGAAGTGAATAACACATTTACGAAATAGTGATTAGTACTACTGATTAGTTTTAAGTGTTCATTAGAGTAAAATCGCAAATAAGAAAATTGTTTTGCTCCGGATACGTAATAGTTGTTATTCTATGTATATGTACTCTTCTTAGTAATAAAGGCTATTTTATTTATTTATTTATTTTATTTTATTTTATTCCAACATAAGTCTACGGTTCATGATGTAATAAAAAGACTACACACATTTTGATGGCCAAGGGGGTATCGTGTCTATCGTCGAACCTTTCCATCTTCGTTAGGGTTTTGTTCGTGCATTCGTCGCTTACATTTTGAGTTTCAGTTACTAGTGCAGTTTTGCGTTTCTTTCAAGCATGAAATAGGTCCCTCGTACTTCTATCGTCTCTCGGTGGTTGGAGTCTCTCCTGCCGCTGGGAGAACAATTTTTGTTTCAGAATTTTAGAAATTCTGAAACAAAAATTGTTCCGACAACTAAATGGGTACTGTAACATCGTTTTTTTTTCACAACAGGTAACTTCCATAGGAGTATTTTTCTGATCAATATCAAGGTTTAATCTCGGTCATATTAAATATCGTAGTACTATATTTGTCTCATAAATAATACAGTAGCATACATAAACAGATATAGATTCATTCCAAATTATTCAAATCAGTAGTGGATGATATTTATACTTGGCTGAATGATCGAGAGTTTTTTTTCTTCATCCTGGCAAGACAGGGTAGATTAGAAAAAGTTGGAGCTGTCAAAGATTTTCACAAGGAAGATGACGAGGAATCTTTCAGGGGGCGATATAATTTTATCATAATCAAGTTGCATCCGTGATTACTACGTACATTTACAGTGAATTACTATAAATTAGTGAGTGCGCCGGGAGCGGCGACGGCGTAGGCCGTTTCTTTTAACCATGAACTACGGTACGTACTTTCGAATGAAATAGCCGGTCCTCGGCAGGTATTTTGTACGCTAGATTCTTATTAGTGTTCTTTTGTTTTAGCGTAAACTACGAAAGTTAATCGTCCGCTTATCATGCCTGACGTTAAAGCGATCTAAACTACAGCCTAAACCCTAACTGGTAAGCTAACCTTATTTCGCACCAACACGTTACGGAATGTTATAGTTAAGTGGTACTGAATTCATGTTTACTACGATACCTTATTCTTTTACAGTGGGCTAAGGCGACGCGGCTGTGCATAACGAGCGTTGTCTAGCCGGTATAAATGGTTGATTGAAGAAATTACTTATTAAAACCCTTGCAAGGTATGTAGTTGAGAATACCGGAAATGTTAGACGTAAATAAGCGAACCGCAAATAGGAAATCTAATATAACTGAGATAATCTTCATTTCAGGGTTTTTATATGACCCCGGGTCATTTCTGCATGACTCCGGTGTAAGCGGGATGAACTTTCTCCCGTCAAGGAGTTGTAAACCAGGGAGTTCCTGAGGACCTAGCTGTTTGGCAGAGTATTTCAACGTGGCAACACGCTGAGAAGAACGTAATTGCAAGCCGGCACGGGTGCTGAAATGCAGGTCGCCGGTTCAGCTTGAGATAAAAATTGTTTCTTGTAAAAAGGCCCTCCGGGTGAGTAATTCTAAATATCATTCTCGTACACACACACACACTGGCCCTCTGTTCGTGGTAGGAGTCAAGTAGATAATATCCGGATCGATATAGTACCTAAGAACAACTCGTCGATGGGGACGCCTACGCGATGTTGAGACTTTTGTACTTTGTTAAGTTAATTCATAAGTTAGAACTTGTGTACTCGAGTAGATAAAATTTAAGATAAAAGCATGTAAAAAAAAAATAGAGTAACCAGAATTACATAACTTTCTGTCATTTATTGGTTTTATTGTTCACCACCTACTTGAAAGCGAACCGTTTGAGAGTGATTTCCGACCCTTTACTAAAGGCGCCCACTTACTTCTAGTTTTCTAAATTATTAGTATAACCTTCTTTACTGAAATACGAGGGATTTCTGCCCACTAAACTAGAACGGATAAATCACTCCACAGGCTAGGGAACCCATGCAATGTAATACCACCATCTGAGCTAGTACGGGATTAATAAAAATAAAATAAAATACCGTTACTAAGAAAAATAAAATAACGTTCTTAAAAATAACGTTATTTACTTTTGTTAACTTGACACCGTTACATATTAGTAACATTACCGTTATTATCAAAGTGTTAGGTGCGACAAAGTAAAATAACGTTACTAAGACATAGAAAAATATAACGTTACAAGGTGCGGTGCTCTCGCTATTGCAATAAAGCGCAAAATCCAAGCTAACACGCGGGTGATGTGAGTCATGTTGCTGTGTTGGCTCAATAATTCCACTATGGTCGACGGAGGCTCTGATTTCACAACATATGTTTTCTTTGATTTAGCTTCACACTCCGTCGATACGATTATTTTACTGTCAATAGTTTTTCTGTCAAAATTCTTTAACGAGGAAGGTCCGTGCCACCATAACGAATGATTTCTTAGTTGGGACACGGTTAACCCTCTTGTGGCACAATCTGCTGCATTGTGTTCAGACTTCACATGATTCCAGTGTGCACTCGGAATGACGTCATGGACTTGTTTGACTCGATTACTGACAAAAGTATTCCATTTCGACGGATCGCCTTTCAACCATCCTAAGACGATCATGGAGTCTGTCCAGGCGTAGGTGTGGTCATGTAGACCTTGCCATTTAAATGTGTCAATTACCTTTTTCATTAATCGGGATAAAAGTAAGGTCCCACTAAGTTTCTTCCGTGGAAGCGTCAATTTTTGATTTTGACTTATTGGTGTCAATCGAGATTTTGCCGCTATAAGTCTGACGAGGGGCTCGCCATGTTTGTCAAATGAACTAACGTAGATGCAACAGGAATAGGCCTTGTCAGATGCATCGCAAAATCCGTGAATTTCGAATGTTTGGGTCATGTCACCCAACCATCTGGGTATTTCAATACTTTCAATGTCACGTATGTCAGTTGTAAATTTTCGCCAATCGTTTTGAACAGTTTCTGACACAACATCGTCCCAGTCGCAATCAGCATGTGCCCATATGGCTTGAAAGAGTAATTTGGCTTTAATTGTCAAAGGATTCAAAAATCCCAAGGGGTCATACATTTTTGAGATTTCCGATAGTATTGAACGTTTCGTAAGTTTCTCCGCGGGCCTTTCCGTTAACGTGTTCTTGAATGTAAATGAGTCACGTGCGGGATTCCATTGTAACCCGAGCGTTTTAGTTGCTTGTGCATTATTGAAGTCTATTACGTTTGGACTTATGCTGTCATTCGGTATGTTTTCCAACAATGCTTGAGTATTGCTGGTCCATTTTCGTAGGTTAAACCCTGCTCCTTGAAGCATGGAGATGAGCTGTTCTTGAATTTCTAATGCATGATTTTTATCATTATTTCCTGTCAATACGTCATCAACATAGATTTCGTTATTAATAACGTTTGCCGCTAGTGGATATTTGTCAACATCATCTTGTGCCAGTTGTTTGAGTGTTCTCAAGGCCAAGTAAGGGGCGGCCTTTTGGCCATATGTGACTGTCGTCAGTAGATATTCTCTCAATGGTTGATCAGGAGCATCTCGCCACACGATCTTTTGAAGGTGCTGATCGTCTTTGTGGACTAGGATCATTCTGTACATTTTCTCACAATCCGAGGACATGACGAATTTGTAACGTCTCCATTTGATAAGTAGACCTTGCAAGTCCTGGTGTAGTTTGGGTCCACATTCCATGAGATCATTTAGGTTGTGTCCTGATGTAGTAACTTGACTTGCATTATAGACAACCCTTAACTTCGTTGTCAGGGAATCCTCTTTTTTGACTGAATGGTGGGGTAGAAAGCAATGAGGTTCCACGTCTCCAGAACATTCTTTCATGTGTCCCATTTCGAGATATTCATAAATAAAAATTTTGTAGCTTCTTGAGAGATTGTCGTCTTTGATTAGTCGTTTCTCAAGTTGTCGGAATTGTGCTATTGCTTGCGGCTTGGACTTTCCCAAAAGGTTGGCAAAGTTTTCTTTCATCGGTAGCCGGACCTCATATCTTCCATTTTCCAGTCGTCGAGTGGTGCTAGTGTACAGTGTCTCGCAGTACACTTCCTGTGGTGTCATGGGGTTGTTCGAGTCAGCGATGTCTTTGACTTCGATCTCCCAATATTTTGCTAAATCCTCAGTGTCATTCATCACTACGTGACAATTGTAGGTTTTAACCGCACCCGAAAGGATCCAACCTAGTTTTGTTTGCTGTGCCATGGGTATATTTGAGCCCTTAACTAAACCATTCATCATTATTTGCGTATAGACATCGACATCCAAGAGAATATCGACGGGTTGGGATATGTTATATTTTGGGTCTGCTAGCGTAATACCATCTATGTGCTCCCAGTTTCTTTTTTCAAATGTACTGCTGGGTAAATTGCTGACTACGCGTGACATAATTAACGCATCCGTTGAGAATTCGAAGTCGTTGTGTAGTGATTTGCATTGTAACGTTACCTTTCCTCGACTTGTATTTGACAGAGTCCCGACGCCAGATACGTTTGCTTTTAATTGCTGCCGCTGTAACCCTAACCTTTGCGCTGTGTTTTCGTTAATAAGCGTAATCTCAGAGCCCTGGTCAATGAGTGCTCTAAGGGTGATATACTCCCCATGGCTGTTGGCCACTTGTAATAATGCAGTTGGAAGTAATATGTCGTCGCCACTCCCGGCCACGAAATTATTTTGCATATGTCTTTGTGGTGACATGGCTGTCGATGCTCGCGGTAATGAGGACGTCTGCTGCGGTGCAGTTGCATTTCCAAACGCCTTATGTAACACAGTATTGTGGGGTTCATTGCATTCCTTACACCGTTTTTCTGATTTGCAATAATTCTTTGTATGCACGTATAAACAATTTTTGCACACGTTGGACTTTGCCACATATTTTATTTGCTCGCCTGTTGACATGCTTAGAAATTGCTTGCATTGAAATAATGCGTGATCGTCATTGCACAATGGACATTTAATTTTATTTGCTGATACGTGACAATTGTAATTATAATTTGGGTTATATGAACCTTTTGTAGTTTGGTTTATGGGTTTTGAATATCTATTAAATGTTTGCGGTTGTCTGTATGTTCCTTGCATTTGTTTGACGGGGGTGCTATCAGGTTTTCTTCTTGTCAGTGGCTCTAACGCCGTAAATTTTGCTTCAATAAAGCTCATAAACTCGTCAAGGGTTGGCAACTCCCTAGGATGGGCCCTCATTTCCATATAATCGGTATAGGTGTCAGTATCTAATTTTTCACACAAAATATGGACAAATATTGGATCACATGAATCAGTATCCACGCCTAAGTTGTGGATTGCATGTATAGTCTCCATGCTAGTGTCATATAACTTTTTTTACTCTAAGGCCGATTGTCTTTGTATGTTAGGTTGTCTCATGAATGCTTGACATTGCTTAGTAAATAGCAATTGCTTATTGTTTTACCTATGTGTCAGTATCTTCCAACATACGTCATAGTTCTCGGCACTTACATGTAAATGTTGCACTAATTTTTCCGCTTCACCCTTCAACTTGCCCAATTTTTTGGGTCTTTGTAATGGTAGGGTTGTTATGAATTGCCTCGATATAGAGATCCTTAAAAGTAGGCCACAGTGTATAATTTCCAAAAAATTGGGGTATCTCTAATTTAGGTACAGATTGTTGATGGATGGAAGATGAAAGTTTACTGTTGAGATGCCTTTTCGACCGCTCATATTTCAGCTCATGTAACATGTAGTTGTCATAATAATCGATGTCAGTGCCGTTGGTAATACTGTCAATTTGCAAATGTAAGTTTTCTACTGTATTCCATCGGGATTGCAACATTTTCAATTTATCTTCAATCTCCCACTTTTCAACAAGGGTGTCAATTTGGATGCTTTCCACATACCTTTTCAATGCCCGGAAGTTGGCATTTTGAAGTTGCTTTAGTTCCATTAACTTGATGTCCTCTCCGGAAAACTTGCTGGTGTCAAATGTCACATTTGTTGCAGGACTCTCGCCCTCACCGAGGGTTACCTTCTTTTCATTGGGCCCCGCAGCGCGTTCCGTAGTCGCTGGCATGTTGGTGCCTTGCAAGGCTTTGCGCGTCCCTAAATACCAACTTGAAATTACCTCGAATACGTTCTCCGTGAAGTATTGATGAGTCTTGTCACCTTCCTTCTGCAGCTCTGTGTCGTTCTGCTGACACTCTTGCCACAGAGTTTCCAACTTTTCCAGTCGGTCGGTGACATACTGAGAAGTTTTCCTGCTCGCAGAATCCTTCTTGAAGTTAGCCTGTATTTTCCTAATCTCCTCCTGTGACGTTTTTTTAAGGGGGGTGAGGTGGTAAATAAGCCCCAAGTCAACATAAAACATTTATTGGGGACAACAAGTCCCCGTAAATTCAAAAGAAGGGTCGTGGGTGGTCTATGCCCTATCTAGATTAACCCCGAAGTCCGGTACTCTCCTGGCTGGTCGCGGCGGTCCGGAGCAGGGGTCACGCTCGGCCAGCTGTGATGAGGAGCAGGAACGGCGGCGGGCGAACGTCGAGCGGTTCGAGCCCAGACCGCCAAGATGGTGGTTGTGTGCTGTCTTCCAGTATTGCTTTTATATTAAAACGACGCACCCTGTGGATTATGCACGGGGTTAAAATTTTGTTCGTGCTCGGTCTGCTTTGTGAACACCCTGTCTTCAGATGGGACCATGGGAATAAGCCGGTGCACCGTAAGCGAAAGCATGTTTGTGTTCAAAAAGCAGAGCGGAGTTACAATAAGCCTAATGCAAAAGTACGGAAAGTAAGTAGTTAACATTCTAAGGAAGTAGGTAGGTACAAATTACTAGGTATATGAACAAAGAAACGCAGAGTCATTTAGCCACTAATAATGCGCTTAGCAACAAATGCAATGGGTAGTGAAATGGGAAGCATAACAAGTGAGCTACTTTACTAATAAAGTTAAGCTACTGATAATACCTATTAACTAATTAAAATAACGTTCAACACTTTGCACTGAACTTACCAATTACGTGGGTGCGGTTATTCACTAATTTATATTAGTGCCAGGCGAGGAAATGTCGCCTCAAAAGGTGTCCGCGACCACCGAATAAAACATAACATGAAATAAGTCAACGCGCGCACGAATTGCGAGACGACACGTTTCTTTTTTGTGTGCAGTTCGGCGCGGAACTGTTCTCGAAGGCGGTGTATCGTGGACTGACGGCCGCGCGGGCGCAAGCCGCATCTAGAAAATTCCATGACGTAACGATGGGGCGCGCATCGCGGGAGCGAGTAGGTACACTCGTGCGGAATAGTGCGAACGCGTTAATGTTGACATAATATTATTTTATTAGTCGATTATTGATATCGTGTAAATATGTATTAATCTTATTTTACTGTCATAAAATAGATTAATATAATTATTAAATAAAATTTGATTAATTGGTGTATAGATAAATAACTTGATTGAATAGGTTTAATAATTCATTAGGTGTATAATTAAAAATGTAATAATTCTGTAAAAATAGGTTAAAAGGTAATTTAAAAATTAATAATTTAGTGTAAATATTGCAATTGATCTGTAAATAATATTAATAATCAAGTATGTAAATAAGGCATGTACGTGCAACGTTACATTACCCCGCGCGCCACGAAAGGATTTTGTTCCTTAGAATAAAATCCGCGCAATATACGCTAACGTATTTGCATTTATCCATTCATACTTTCTTTCATACTTCTCGCATACATAATAACAGTAGCATCTGGATTATACCTATAGATGCCAATGCGTCCTAACTAATGAAGGTGTCCAGTTTTCATTCAACTGGAAACCAATACAAATACTATTTTGCAGAAAGTTGTTTTTGAGCACGAGAAGTAACGTATGTGCATTCACCTATTTATTTAAACCTACTAA
This sequence comes from Epinotia brunnichana, assembly GCA_963854355.1. Taxonomy (NCBI): domain Eukaryota; kingdom Metazoa; phylum Arthropoda; class Insecta; order Lepidoptera; family Tortricidae; genus Epinotia; species Epinotia brunnichana. Next base: position 284,574 of record CAWKZR010000018.1, read on the forward strand.
CTTCAAGTCTTTGATGTGCCAAGTTCCTAAATTCTTACCGGACATGTTCTCTAATATGTAAACAAGTGGTGATTTTTTTTCAATGATGCGACACTTGATAAATTTTGGAGCCAGCTTTTTGCTGAAGTATTTGTATTGGTTTCCAGTTGAATGAAAAGCTGACAAACGCACTCCCCAGCGAGCCAGACGACCAGTGGGGTTATTCAGAGAAAGGAACCACTTTAAAGCACTGTGGTCAGTGTAAACAGTGAATTGTTTCCCATTCTCTAAATAACACCGCCAGTGTTCAAGAGCTACTACGACTGCTAATGTCTCGCGTTCCGTAATGCTGTAGTTTCGTTCTGCCGCTGACAACGACTTACTCATGTAGGCTATCGGGTGCTCCTTACCGTCTATGGTCTGGGTTAGCATAGCTCCCACACCATAGTTGCTGGCATCAGTATGCACCTCGAAAGCCTTGTCGTAGTCAGGGCAAGCTAACACAGGAGCCGAAACTAAGCATTCTTTCAGCATTTGAAATGCAGCATCAGCCTCTGTAGTCCACTTAAAAGGCGGGCCACCCTTCTTGTTTGAAGTTAATTTATTGAGAGGGCCTGCTATGGTACTAAACTGAGGCACAAACCGACGGTACCACGTGGCAGTACCAAGAAATCTCTTTACATCCTTCCGACAAGTAGGTGTCGGGTAATTTAAAATAGCCTCAACTTTCTCGGGGTCCGTCCGTAGTCCGTGGCTGTCGACAACGTACCCTAAATATTTAAGTTGGCTTCTAAAAAATTGGCACTTCTCCAGGTTCACTGTTAGATTCGCTTGACGAAGCTTGTCTAAAACCCGCAGAAGAAGTGACACGTGAGAATTGAAGTCCTCAGATATGATGATGATGTCGTCCAAGTAGGCAAAGACTTTCAGGTCAAACTCTCTGAAGAGAAGATCAACTAAACGTTGCTGCGTCGCTGGAGCATTAGTTAACCCAAACGCAGTACGCTTAAAACGAAAGGTACCGCGACCTTGGACGTAGAAAGCCGTCTTGTCCCTGTCCTCAACAGCGATAGGTATTTGCCAGAAAGCCTTTGAAAGATCGATACTCGTAAGGTAGCGTGCGTCGCGGAGGTTATCTAAAATTTCGGACACGTAAGGTAAGTTATACGCATCCTTTCGAGTAACCGAATTCAGCTTGCGGCTGTCAAGACAGAAACGAGGCTGTCCGTTCTTCTTAGTCACTAATAAAACAGGTGAGGACCACGCACTTTCGCAGGGCTCGATAACGTCAAGACCCAGCATTTCATTAACCTGCTCTACGAGAATCCGCTGTTTTTCCGGTGACATCCGGTAATAACGTTGCCGGATAGGCTGTGCGTCTCCGGTATCCAGGCGGTGAGTAATGAGACTGGTCTCACCCAATCCCTTGCGTTCGGCAGAGATGTCCTCGAATTGCGCAATAATGTTGTCAGCAATGGATTTATCGGAGGCACTTAAGTGATCGTAACCGTGTAGGAAATTAGGACTAACTAATTTAGGCTGTTCCTCAACTATCGCGGCATTAGAGATGCTAATACTGTTTAAGTAGTTGGGTAGAATATTGAATTTACGCCAGAAATCAACACCTAATATAAGATTTGTGTTGATGTCCGGAATAACATAAGCCCTTATTAAATGGAATTGGTTTTGAAAGTGTATAGGCAAATCAATGTAACCCTGGCTCTGCATAGACTGGCCACCTGCCGCAGTCACTGAGATGCAGTGATTTTTTTGAACAATGAGGCCCTGAAGCGCTTGATGAGCACCATTACCAATAATGGTTACGGCAGAACCAGAATCAAGGAGACCTGACACATCAAAACCGTTAATTTTCACTGTTGCATAAGGACGATTGTCGTTAATTGGTTTGGCATGCAGAATTGTGTCGATCTTATACGAGCTGAAATATAAATTTATTGTCTTCAGCCACTTGTTCCAATCCTCCAAATCAAAATTATTGTCAGGAAGATGGCTAGCACAACTCTGCTGTTCTAGTTTTTTGATGTGGAGGGTTGGTTCTTTCTGCAAGTAGGGCAGTCTGGAGACTTAACACCCTTATGTCCACAAACAAAGCAGTAGATCTCAACCTTACTGGCATTGCATTGACGCAAGTTGTGAGTGTCATTACGACACCTTGGGCAAAACAACACTTTAGCGGGAGGTGTAACGATTGCATGTACCTGTCTTATATTCGAATCAGATTTGTGGTACTTATTAAAATTATGATTTGAATTGTATTTATTAAATGGTTTATTATGGCCATTCCTGTAAATGTCAGACTTGTTAGTGTGGTTCCTATTTGCACTAGTACCAGCATATGCAAACTCAGGTGCTAAAGTGTCAGCTGTCCGTCTGGGTGGTTCGCGAAAGTCGGCAAGACGTGCCTGAATACTTTCGTAATTACGACAGTGGTTACGTAAAGTTTTAATGTCAGAAATTGCGGAAGCCGACGCTAATGTGCTGGCATAGCAAGGCCGGACATTATGTAGGATGATCTCCAACTTCTCATCGTCTGGCAAGCTCTTGGAAAGACGCGAGAACAAACCAGACATGATTGATAGGTAGATGGTTATGTTCTCTGATTCCCCTTGAGAACGTGAGCGAATCTCAGAAAGTAGCCTATAATCATAGTCGCTTTGACCGAAATCCTGTTTAAGCAAGGTGACGAGTTCAACCCAGCTGGACACTTGACCCTTCACACTCCTATACCAATGTAACGCGTCTCCTAAAAAAATCTCTGTAGCGTAGGACAGGGTCTTAGCATCGGATATACCCCTGGCCTCACAAAACTCGGTGACACGCTGTACGAACGCGCGAACACAGGTCTTGCCATCGAACTTGATCTTGCACAATTCATTGGAGCTACCGCGGTCACAAGTTACATTAACGTTCACCGGTAAGGTATTAGCTACAGGCTCTACGTTTGAAGTTGGCAAGACGGTCTCAACAGCAGTGTCCTTAACGGAGTTGAAACGAGCTACGAGACCTTGGAACTCCTTGACGCATACATCGTACATAGGTCTAGTCGTATTATCACAATCAACGCGATTGAGTCGGTGATAAAGGTGATTTATTAAATTTTGTGTGCGCAGCAGAACGTTCCTGTCAAGTCGCGAGTCTAAATTGGACTGAACCTTAGAGAGGGCGTCACTAATTCCCTTCAAATCAGTCGATACCGTGAAATGGCTCTCTAAAATGTCCTCGGATGGAAACAAAGGTCCTAATTTAGAAATTTGCTTCCGCAAGTCCTGGACTGTTGCACCCGGAACTTCACCACGGATACCGACTTCGTATTCCAATTCCGGCTTTTGGAGCGACAAAAATTTCACAGCGTAAGCCATCACAAAAAAAAAACTTTCAAAATTTCAAATAAAAAAAATTATAAAAACTTTTATCCACAGTAAATTAAAATAATTTCGCGTAAACGGCAACAGTAGAAAGTGTTGAACGGTCCCTAATTAATAACTAAAGCTACTCCGTCTGTTACAAAAATAAGCTACGTAACGTTCTGGTTGGCAAAAAAAATTAAAGCGCTAAATCAAATAAAACAATCACTAAAATAAAACCAAAAAAACATCAAATTATTGCAACTAGTGTGTACACCAAAAGTTAAAACAATGCACAACAAAAAATATTTAACTAAGTAAACACTTGTGTGACACGACTGTACCGGTCTTGAGACTACACCAATAAAGGATGTTGCAAAAATTCACAATAAAATTGATACGAAATATAATTCTGATAAAAAAATTATTATTAAAATTGAATATTATTATTATTGGAGTACACCTTAGTTACTGGCAACCAAAAATAAAAACACAAAAAAAACGTTTCACAAAAATAAAAACAACAAACACACAAACAAATACTACGGGGCAAATCTAGACTAAGACCACGTTAAAGGCGCCAATGTGACGTTTTTTTAAGGGGGGTGAGGTGGTAAATAAGCCCCAAGTCAACATAAAACATTTATTGGGGACAACAAGTCCCCGTAAATTCAAAAGAAGGGTCGTGGGTGGTCTATGCCCTATCTAGATTAACCCCGAAGTCCGGTACTCTCCTGGCTGGTCGCGGCGGTCCGGAGCAGGGGTCACGCTCGGCCAGCTGTGATGAGGAGCAGGAACGGCGGCGGGCGAACGTCGAGCGGTTCGAGCCCAGACCGCCAAGATGGTGGTTGTGTGCTGTCTTCCAGTATTGCTTTTATATTAAAACGACGCACCCTGTGGATTATGCACGGGGTTAAAATTTTGTTCGTGCTCGGTCTGCTTTGTGAACACCCTGTCTTCAGATGGGACCATGGGAATAAGCCGGTGCACCGTAAGCGAAAGCATGTTTGTGTTCAAAAAGCAGAGCGGAGTTACAATAAGCCTAATGCAAAAGTACGGAAAGTAAGTAGTTAACATTCTAAGGAAGTAGGTAGGTACAAATTACTAGGTATATGAACAAAGAAACGCAGAGTCATTTAGCCACTAATAATGCGCTTAGCAACAAATGCAATGGGTAGTGAAATGGGAAGCATAACAAGTGAGCTACTTTACTAATAAAGTTAAGCTACTGATAATACCTATTAACTAATTAAAATAACGTTCAACACTTTGCACTGAACTTACCAATTACGTGGGTGCGGTTATTCACTAATTTATATTAGTGCCAGGCGAGGAAATGTCGCCTCAAAAGGTGTCCGCGACCACCGAATAAAACATAACATGAAATAAGTCAACGCGCGCACGAATTGCGAGACGACACGTTTCTTTTTTGTGTGCAGTTCGGCGCGGAACTGTTCTCGAAGGCGGTGTATCGTGGACTGACGGCCGCGCGGGCGCAAGCCGCATCTAGAAAATTCCATGACGTAACGATGGGGCGCGCATCGCGGGAGCGAGTAGGTACACTCGTGCGGAATAGTGCGAACGCGTTAATGTTGACATAATATTATTTTATTAGTCGATTATTGATATCGTGTAAATATGTATTAATCTTATTTTACTGTCATAAAATAGATTAATATAATTATTAAATAAAATTTGATTAATTGGTGTATAGATAAATAACTTGATTGAATAGGTTTAATAATTAATTAGGTGTATAATTAAAAATGTAATAATTCTGTAAAAATAGGTTAAAAGGTAATTTAAAAATTAATAATTTAGTGTAAATATTGCAATTGATCTGTAAATAATATTAATAATCAAGTATGTAAATAAGGCATGTACGTGCAACGTTACACTCCAAAATCACAGCTTGACGCGCGATCAGTTCGGATGTCATTTTTCTGAACAAATATGGAAAGATCTTACTTGAAATGCGGCTACTTATTCTTCTGCTAGATGCTGCTACTGGATGATGCTATATGCTGGATGTTGTATGCTGATGCTGGATGCTGGATACTGTATGCTGATGCTGGATGCTGTATGCTGATGCTGAATGCTGTATGCTGATGCGGGATGCTGGTATGTTGTATGCACTCGCGATTGTAATGTCAATTATGTCAAATTTGTCAACTGGTTGTAATCGAAGACCTCAGGCACTATTTCTCCGCGGCGGCGGTATTAAAATCGAACCGAAGGTCCACTTGCGAAGGACCAAAAAAAACTGTATATAGATGCAGTTAAGTGTCAATGAGGATGAATGCCGAGGATTAAAATAGCTATGTCCGAAGTCGATTGGAATTTGCTTCTGTAGTGTGGAACCCCTGCTTTACTGTACACGAGGTTAGAATTGAAAGACTCCAGAAAAAGTTTGTTAAGACAATGGAATTCCGAACAGGTGGTAACTATGAAGATTACGCCTTATCATCCACAAGACTCCATATCCAACCCCTTTCACTCAGACGCACTTGTACCGATTTACTTTATCTGTTCAAAATTATGAATAATCTAGTTGATGCCCCTGAACTATTACATAATATATTTTTTCATGTTCCCCGTAGATTAGAACGAAGTTGTCGCAAGAAGGCCTTATTTAGTATTGCAAGCAGCAGAACTAAATACGCACAGCATTCATATATTAAGCGCGCATGTAAACTGTATAATGAAAAATGTATGGACGCAGATTTGTTTGGCAACTCATATAGTATATTTAAAAGATTAGTTTTTTCTTTAATCTAAGAATGTTAAAACGCAGTTACCTTAACCTTTTCATTAACTTTTTCTTTCTTTTTTTTGCATTGTATAATGGTGTACCTAAGTTGTAAAATGTACTTAACTGTCATAAGTGTATTTACAACACATATATGTATATATATATTTATATATTTATGACATTTGGTCTTATATTAAACATATTTTCCAATTTTTAATATAACTTGTAACTTTGTAAACATTTATGAAACTATAGGTCTATTATAGCCTTACTCTCATAGCCATAGCTAAGTTACTTATGTGTTTTTTAAGACTGTTTGTTTCTCAATAAAAAAAAAAAAAAAAAAAAAAAAAATTAAAAGACCGCGAATAAAGGAGAGGTGATTTATTCTAGCTGGTCAATCGTACACTGATATTGTTACATTTATATTTTATAATTACACGTCAGATACAGCGCTGCGTGTGCGAGGTTGATGACATTATTTTGGGTTAGTGCAAAGTGCACGCGCATCGTTGCAGAAAACAATGTACATCTTTGTACACCGAGCGATGCTCACGCGCTGTGCGTCATGGTCGCTGAGGTGTGCGGCGCGGCGGCGGCGCAGCGGCGCACCGAGCGATGCTCACGCGCTGTGCGTCATGGTCGCTGAGGTGTGCAGCGCGGCGGCGGCGCAGCGGCGCACCGAGCGATGCTCACGCGCTGTGCGTCATGGTCGCTGAGGTGTGCGGCGCGGCGGCGGCGCAGCGGCGCACCGAGCGATGCTCACGCGCTGTGCGTCATGGTCGCTGAGGTGTGCGGCGCGGCGGCGGCGCAGCGGCGCACAGAGCGATGCTCACGCGCTGTGCGTCATGGTCGCTGAGGTGTGCGGCGCGGCGGCGGCGCAGCGGCGCACCGAGCGATGCTCACGCACTGTGCGTCATGGTCGCTGAGGTGTGCGGCGCGGCGGCGGCGCAGCGGCGCACCGAGCGATGCTCACGCGCTGTGCGTCATGGTCGCTGAGGTGTGCGGCGCGGCGGCGGCGCAGCGGCGCACCGAGCGATGCTCACGCGCTGTGCGTCATGGTCGCTGAGGTGTGCGGCGCGGCGGCGGCGCAGCGGCGCACCGAGCGATGCTCACGCGCTGTGCGTCATGGTCGCTGAGGTGTGCGGCGCGGCGGCGGCGCAGCGGCGCACCGAGCGATGCTCACGCGCTGTGCGTCATGGTCGCTGAGGTGTGCGGCGCGGCGGCGGCGCAGCGGCGCACCGAGCGATGCTCACGCGCTGTGCGTCATGGTCGCTGAGGTGTGCGGCGCGGCGGCGGCGCAGCGGCGCACCGAGCGATGCTCACGCGCTGTGCGTCATGGTCGCTGAGGTGTGCGGCGCGGCGGCGGCGCAGCGGCGCACCGAGCGATGCTCACGCGCTGTGCGTCATGGTCGCTGAGGTGTGCGGCGCGGCGGCGGCGCAGCGGCGCACCGAGCGATGCTCACGCGCTGTGCGTCATGGTCGCTGAGGTGTGCAGCGCGGCGGCGGCGCAGCGGCGCACCGAGCGATGCTCACGCGCTGTGCGTCATGGTCGCTGAGGTGTGCGGCGACGCCGGCGACGCGCGCGACGTGTCGCGAGGGCAGGTTACAGTACGCATGGTCTATTAATGTCGCTGAAACTCCCTCGGTCCTTGTTGCGAAATCGATTATTTGGTTAAAATTATGTCTAGATAAGGTATCGGCCAGTTCTTTTTGCGATTTAGAACTTTTAAACCAATTTATGTTGACATCGCCCATAATAATGGCGTCCATTTCTTCGTTACATATTTTAGCTAGTAGTTTTTCAAATAATTTCAGATAGGCGATATCATCTGTTTGATTCGAGTGATACACCGCAACGACTAAAAGATTTTCTACAACAAGCTGTACGGCACATACATCAAACAGTTGTTCGATTGATAGATCGCAATAATCTTGTTTGTTAATTACCTTGATACCAGTACGAACGTAGATGCAACTTCCACCATGGCCGACTGTAGGTCTACAAAAGTGTGATATCAAGTCGAAATTATTTAGTGTAACAGATAGTAATTCGTGGCTCTGGAGCCAATGTTCAGTCATTACAAGTACGTCACAGAATAACTCCTTTGTTAATGATACCTCTAGGTTTTTAGTTTTATTAGTTAAACATGTAATGTTCTGGTGGCACAGTATTATCTTCAGATGGTCTTCGTCTTTGCCGTTATTGGCTGCCGGGCCGCGGGTGGCACGGCGGTGGCGTCGGCGGGCGCGGAGGCGTCGCGACGCTGGTGGGTGGACGCCACGGCCGCCGGCAGCTTGTCCTCTCTCTAGTATTCTATGCTCTGAGGTGGACGCCACGGCCGCCGGCGGCTTGTCCTCTCTCTAGTATTCTATGCTCTGAGGTGGACGCCACGGCCGCCGGCGGCTTGTCCTCTCTCTAGTATTCTATGCTCTGAGGTGGACGCCACGGCCGCCGGCGGCTTGTCCTTTCTCTAGTATTCTATGCTCTGAGGTGGACGCCACTGCCGCCGGCGGCTTGTCCTCTCTCTAGTATTCTATGCTCTGAGGTGGACGCCACGGCCGCCGGCGGCTTGTCCTCTCTCTAGTATTCTATGCTCTGAGGTGGACGCCACGGCCGCCGGCGGCTTGTCCTCTGTCTAGTATTCTATGCTCTGAGGTGGACGCCACGGCCGCCGGCGGCTTGTCCTCTCTCTAGTATTCTATGTTCTGAGGTGGACGCCATGGCCGCCGGCAGCTTGTCCTCTCTCTAGTATTCTATGCTCTGAGGTGGACGCCACGGCCGCCGGTGGCTTGTCCTCTCTCTAGTATTCTATGCTCTGAGGTGGACGCCACGGCCGCCGGCGGCTTGTCCTCTCTCTAGTATTCTATGCTCTGAGGTGGACGCCACGGCCGCCGGCGGCTTGTCCTCTCTCTAGTATTCTATGCTCTGAGGTGGACGCCACGGCCGCCGGCGGCTTGTCCTCTCTCTAGTATTCTATGCTCTGAGGTGGACGCCACGGCCGCCGGCGGCTTGTCCTCTCTCTAGTATTCTATGCTCTGAGGTGGACGCCACGGCCGCCGGCGGCTTGTCCTCTCTCTAGTATTCTATGCTCTGAGGTGGACGCCACGGCCGCCGGCGGCTTGTCCTCTCTCTAGTATTCTATGCTCTGAGGTGGACGCCACGGCCGCCGGCGGCTTGTCCTCTCTCTAATATTCTATGCTCTGAGGTGGACGCCACGGCCGCCGGCGGCTTGTCCTCTCTCTAGTATTCTATGCTCTGAGGTGGACGCCACGGCCGCCGGCGGCTTGTCCTCTCTCTAGTATTCTATGCTCTGAGGTGGACGCCACGGCCGCCGGCGGCTTGTCCTCTCTCTAGTATTCTATGCTCTGAGGTGGACGCCACGGCCGCCGGCGGCTTGTCCTCTCTCTAGTATTCTATGCTCTGAGGTGGACGCCACGGCCGCCGGCAGCTTGTCCTCTCTCTAGTATTCTATGCTCTGAGGTGGACGCACTTCTCGCGCGTCCGGCGCCGCGCCGAAACCACTCACTGACGGAAGTACCAAGTGGCCAATTTTCTGCTAACATGAAGTACTCAAAACGGCTGCACGGTACCGTAATTGAAAAAGACGCATAGAACTTATGTGTCAGTTTGAGTTTGTCAGCGTGGTAGACGCCCGGTTGTTTTTTATTCATAAAACTAATTATAGATTCCGGCGTAGTGTCAGGCTTGAAAAAACAAGCATGTATTTTTCGCACTCTTTCTACGGTCTGTAGTTCGTTATCTATTGAGCCTTTACCAGTAATCACTGCGCGCTTCGGCGGTGGGCGCTTTGATTTTTGTTTCGGGAGTTGCCATCCCTCGTTGTCGCTATTGACCTGTGACGTATTTACATTCTGCTGGACGGGAGCCATAGGTTTCGTCGGCGGGGGCCTGCTCAGTGGTGTTGTTATCAGCGCTGCGGCCTGTGGACTGGCGTACGGCATGGAGGCGAGCTCTGCATTAGGTCCCACGTACTCCTGTTTGCGCGGCTGTGGTGGGGGTCGTCGCTGTGTGCGTTACTTGTTTCACGTCGCGCGTACGTTTATCGTATGGTTCTGTGGATGTAGGTGTGAGCTCCGCTGGCGTTGTACTTGCCATCGCTAATTCTGAAATGCGTTTACCTCCATCATTAGATTTTAGTTGCATCATTGCGTCAAATTTATCTATTTTTTCTTCTAGTTTCTTCAGTTCTTTCATCACCACTGTAAACTTTTGTTCAATCGGGATAATGAACTTCACTAACAGTTTTTCAAGCGAATCTAAAGTAGATTTCGCCATGTTGCAATTTAGTATCTTTTATTTATGGCGCGGAGTTCGCGACAGTGACCGGCCGTGTCGAGTGCGCGCACGGACGGAACGCACTTGTGATTCTTCTGGAGTCACAAGTGTCCATAGGCGACGGTACCAGCTTAACATCAGGCAGGCCGTAAGATTGTTTGCCACCGTCGAAGTATAATAATAATAATAATAAAGTTCTTTATTGACAGGCAATAGACCCATAAATCAAAAATTGCATAAAAAGTAAACAGTAAAAGTAAAAAGTCAAATTGTATAAGCGTAAAGATAAAATTAAATAAAACCTTAAATTTTTATAATAACCTAATTATGTTTAGGCAGTCACAACCGAAAAGACCTACTTCCTGTTCCTTTCGTGATGCACGGAAATCCAACGATTGTAGATCGGGTTACTCAGATACCCGGACAGCTCACGGAGGATACTGTTGTCCGACGTTCGGATGTGGCTCCAGAAGGAAGCTATGCGGGAGCGTATGATGGCAAAGAAGTCCGGCACTTTAGCCTCGGCAAACATGCTCGATGCGCTGCAGTATCTTGGCAGTTTCATTAGAATACGGTATGCATCATTATACTGCACTCTAATTTTGCTCATCGCGCGTTTCGTGAATCTGCTCCAGAGTTGACATGTATAGAAACATAGACAATATGCCCTAAACAATGTCACCTTCACTTCATCACTACAACGCGCGAACCTGCGAGCGAGCATGTTGCACCGCACGGCCAACGCCCTGCGCTCCCGTTCAATGTCGTCGTCATCAACAAGACCCTCCGTAAGTATGTGTCCGAGGTATCTGAATCTTTCCACCCTTTCCACCTGCGCTCCGTCCAAATATACTGGCGGGACTCTGGCCGGACCCCTTCCAGCCTTAAATACCAACAATTTGGTTTTGCCAACGTTATACTGCAACCCATGGTTACGAGCATATTGCTCGCAAATGGACAGCAGCTTTCTGAGGCCTCTGATAGATGGGCTGAGAAGAACCATGTCATCTGCGTAACTAAAATTATTAGTGCATGTAGTACCAATGTGGCAGCCCACTCTGGATCTTCTCAACTCAACAATCAGGTCGTTAATGTAGAGACTGAAGAGGTCCGGCGAGGTCAGCCCTCCTTGGCGAACTCCACACTCTAATCTAAATTCATTAGAGGTTGTGTCACCCCATCTCACACAGTTGGACTGGTTTTCATACCAGTACCTCAACAGATTCACGATTTTTGAGGGTACATTACTTGCAACGAGTTTCTCCCATAGCAACTTCAAGTTAACTAGGTCAAAAGCTCGACTGAGGTCCAGGAAACATGCGTACACCGATGAGTCCCGAGCCACGTAGTAGTTTACTGTACTTTTAAGGCTAAAAATCGCTGAATCTGTTGAGAGACCAGGACGAAAACCAAACTGCGCATCGTCTATACTGATACTGCGCTGCAGATCCGGGTGAATTAACCTCTCCAGTATTTTCCCGAGAATTGTACCTAAGGAAATTGGTCTGTAATTCTTAATACTAGAAAGATCCCCGGTTTTATTTTTAGGAACTGGAACTACCACAGTCTTTATTAATTTCTTTGGTAAGTAACTAAGATTAATGCACCTATTATACAACTCGGCCAATAAGGTAAATAAATGGTCACCGGCGTAAAATATATGCTCCACACTCAGCCCGTCAAAGCCCGGAGACTTACCCCGTTTCATGGACCTAACAATGTTAGCCACTTTTTCAGGCGTGAAGTAGGAGTGGTCTGCTTTGTCTGAGGGCGAGCCGTAAGTCACGAAAGGATCGCCACGCGCGGCACATGCCGGGAGCGGTTCAACACTGAAGTGATGCGAGAACAATTCGGCAATTTCTTTTGTATTATGAACGCCTTCGATGCTGACAGGAACACTTGTCTTAGGATTAAGTTTTTTGGTATCCTTCCAAAACTTACCAAAGTTCCTGTCAGCTCGATGGCTAGCTAGTATATTCATACGTATTGTGTCTTCGTTGTTCTGGCACCACCTCAGTTTGTTTTTAAAAGCTTTACGGCTGTGAACCATTTTCTCGAGTGACTCCCCGGCACACGGTCTGCCGCACGCATCCCACCAGCTGAAGCATTGCTTAGCCCACTCATGGCTTTCCCTCACATGGTAGTTCCAGCCCAACACTGTCTTCGCTGGTTTCCGTGTAACGCGACAGGCATTTGCACTCGAAACGGCTGCTATTTGCAGCGACGATACGATCTTGTCATAAAAAATATCGATAAAATAAAGATGTTCCTTACAAGAGAACTGCAAACAGTTTTTACAATAAATGTTGTGACTTCCCGTTTTAATATTTCTTAATCTAGTATCGCAGTGCATAGCATAAGCGTTGATTTGATTTAGGTCTCTTGTACCCCATCGGATTCCGTTATGTGAGCTGAGTTTACTGTCGATCACTTCCTTGTTAGTAACCATACTCAATTCACACGTCACGGACACCGGAAAATGGTCGGACCAGTATACACCATAGTTCACGCGAACAGATGTTATTGTGTCCCGCGCCGCTCGTGTCGTCACGCAGTGATCTAGCCATCGCCTGGAGTGATGAGCATCACTCACAAATGTGTATGTGTCCTCGGGTAATATCTCCACATCCGCGCACTGCAGTGAATGCTCCGCACAGAAGGCCTGAAGCTCCAACCCAAACCTTGTGCCAGGGTGAGCGTTGTAGTCGCCCAGTACATAAACCGCTTCAGCGTCACTGTCGGCCGTGGCGGCTGCCACACTAGCGAGACAGTCAGTGAATTCGGTCAGGTTTTCCTCCTTATCGACAGGTAAATATACACTGAAGACCATGATGTGACTACCGTCCAGGCTAATTTGTATTGCAGCAACCCGATCTCCCGCGCACTCCACTATCGATACTTTTTGAAACTTAGATTTCCTCCATAGTAATGCTAAACCTCCGTACGGACGACCTCTGAGTACACCTAACGACGTGTCCACCGATGATTTGGCGTGACACTCAAAGTCATCGCTTATCTCGTTTACGAAGCCCAGGTCATGGGGAAGAAGCCAGGTCTCCTGAAGTGCCACGATGTCAGCATTCAAGCATAACTTTCTTATTTGGTCTGCAGATCTTTTTATAGATTTACAGTTAAACGTGACCATCACAATGGGGTGTTTTGGCGTGCTATCCATTGCGAGTTTGTTTATTGTCGTCATTGCGTACGGTGTTGTATCTTTCCCGGAACCGGCGGTATACTAGCCCTGTGGGCCAAAATCTCGCGTCCATCATTGTGCTAGCTTGGCTGCTACTTACGGTAACCTTAAACGAATTAAATGTAGTCTCCCGGTAGGCTTTTAAGAGTTCGACTTTGACAAAATCTTGACCACTTTCGCGTATATGCTCCTGCATGTCTTCCACCGTTACTGTTTTCTTTGCCCGAGAAACATAAATATAGCAAAGTGATTCGGCTACTTGTATACGGCTATTTGCTACTAACGACCCTCGCATGTTCGAGATTTTAGGCTTACGTTTTTTATGGCTTACGATCTTATAATCATTATTGTTGTCATGCAAAATCACCTGTGATGTTACTGGGTTGGCTTGTGAATCAACACTCTGGTAAGCGGCCGATGCTGTTACACGGTTTTCACCCGAATTATCAGTACGCGCAGGAGCGGATTTCGCTTGAGTCGAACGCTGCTGTTTAGACCGGTTCACTGCCATATCGCGATAAGACGGTGTATGCGCCGCCGGACTTGTATCGGCTGTAGGCGGCGCGGTACGGATCACAGGCGGAAGCGATTCTCTGTTCCTTGTTTGCTTTGGAGTTTTAGTCAAATTCTCTTCTATGGAATCTCTCCGATTTTGTGTCTCCAAGGAGGAGCGTAAATCTGTCATTTCAATGCTCATTTTCTGTTGAAAATTTGTCAATTCGGCTTTAATAGCGGTCAGGTCTTTCAGTAGGCGTGTTACGTCCACATAGTCAAAGGTCACGGGGGGTAATCTATTCAGGTCTTTAGCGACAAAAGTCGGCTGCTCATCGGGATCGATCTCTTCTAATACCATTAGAACGTCACTAATATTTTTCTTTTTCTTCTCGTCCCCCTTTCTGCTTATGTTCTTTAGGCCACTTCCGCAGGCTGTGTACAGAACATTCTTGCCCTCCACAATTTCAGCGTCCGTAAAATTTGAGGAACATATTTGTATGATGCTAAGTTTATCCAACACATCGTATTTGTTTTGAACAAAAGTCAAGAACTCGTTAATTATCACATTCGCCATCACTTATGACTTGGACCACACGGCATAGTTAACATTTTATATGCACAATAGACGTCCGACCGGCACCAAGATGGTGCAGACACTGATAAATATAAAAAATAAAAAATTACCCTCTTTCAAACAACTGGGGAAAAAGTGTTTGTACAGATGTAGTGCATAATGGTTTTCCCATCGTTTTTTCACGGAAACGTACGAACGTGTCTTGCTATTTCAGTCGGTCACGGTACAAAAGGTACTGAGGTTGACTGATGTAGCATGACAAATACGAACGTTTCCGAGAAAATACGATGGGAAATGATTATTCACTACATCTGTACAGTATTGTATTCGCTCTAGCACAGAATTAGTTAGAACGAAAGGTTCTCTACCGAACAAGCATAACATAACGGAAATGTATGTATGAATAATATTTATTATTAATATTAACGAATATGGCTTGAAAAGCCGAACTTAGTTTTAAATGTCCGGTCACATTGTGTGCAGTATAGCTGGCCCTGGTCATTGTAAGTAGTCTTCCGTAAATGGCGCTATTGGTCCAGGTGTTTAAGTCGAGCTACTTCAAAAGAAGCTACACCTTTTCTGACTTAATTAGTCTCACAGACGCGATCGTTGGTAAGACGTCATTCGATACCCAACACGCTATGATAGCAAAATATTTTTTTCATCGTAGGTACATAAATACACTGACCGGGATACGCCAGTCTATGCTTGTTTTATGGATCTTTCAAAAGCTTTCGACACAGTTTCATATGAGATTTTTTGGCGTAAGCTGTAAGGTGGAGTTAAATAAATAAATATTTCCGGACAATCTTACATAAATCGACCTAGTTCCAAACTAAACAAAGCTTGTAGTATGGGTACTAGACGAAGAAAAACATACTTATTACCATCATATCAGCCGAAAGACGTCCACTGCTGGACATATGCCTCCCCCAAAGAGTTCCAAAGTGACCGGTCCTACGCCACCCGCATCCAGCGGACTCCCGCGACCTTTACCAGGTCATCAGCAACATACTTATATAGATAAATAAATACATACATAGAATACATCCATGACTCAGGAGCAAATATTCGTGCTCATCACACAAATAAATGCCCTTACCGGGATTTGAACCCAGGACCTCTTGCTTCTTAGGCAGCGTCACTACCAACTAGGCTAAAGCGATCGTCAAAGTCAAGTTGGTATCACTGTTTAAGTACTGGTACGGAAATCGGGAGAATCGTGTGAAGTGGGCAGGCGAGTTGTCGGCGCCATGTAGGCTGGAGTGCGGGGTGAGGCTCACTCTAAGCCGCCACCCTTTCCGGTACCTTCCGGTACGTGGTCGCCACTCGACAACCTTTCCGCCTCAATGGCCATCGGTTCTACCGTGTCAGTTCGGGTGGATTTAGGTGATAGCGCAGACGATGGCCCGCTGCTACCGAACGGTTGCGTTTGCGGCCGCCTGCGCTCTTGCCGGCAGCCTGCCGTGGGAATTGGACGCTAGGCTGCTGGTCGAGCGACACAGGGAGAGAGTGGTGACCAGGACGAGCGGAGAGTTCCGCGCCCCACAAGAGGTGGCCGCGAGTCGGAGAAGGGCAGTGGAAAGGGAGAGGGACAGATGGAAGGAGGTTCTGTAGGAGTATCCCTATGGCACTAGAACCATACGGGCGCTCCTCCCATCATTGGAGATGTGGCTGGACCGCCGTAAGGGCGATCTCACATATAGGCTGGCGCAGGTAATGACCGGACATGGGTGCTTCGGTCATTACCTGCAGCGCATAGGGAGGGAGGCTTCGCCATTCTGCCACCACTGTGGTGAAGACGATGACACGGCCCAGCATACTCTGGCGGAGTGTACAGGCTGGGCCGTAGAAAACCAACACTTAAGGGTGGCGTTAGAAACGGATAATTTCTCGCTGCACAACGTAGTCTCGCGTATGTTGGGCAGCGAGAGATCGTGGGTGGCGGCAGCGACATTCTGCGAAGAGGTAATGTCGCAAAAGGAGAAAGCGGAGCGGGAGTGCGAAGAACGAGCCGACGCGCCCCTGTTCCGGCGCAGACGGGTGGGGAGGAGGCGGTTACAATTCATCAACCGCCAACTCCTTCAGTAGGGCCGGTGGGACAGGGACCCACCACACAACCAAGGCCCTACACGTCTGGGGGAAGGGTCGAAGCGTCGCCGATCCTTCCCTCCTCTGGCGCGAGGATGCCTCCGGTGTGGCCGGGGCAGCAGCCGGGAAGACGTCGTGGTAGAATGCTTGCGATCCCATGACGTTCCCCGATAACGGCAGTGCGGGTGACGCCGGTGTGTTTTTAGTGGGTGGCCTCCTCCCCTCCCTCTGCCTAGCAGAGGGGGTTTCGGGAGAAGAGTCCCACATAACACCCGTAAGGCCTTCCCTTGGGCAGGGTGTATGCGTAATGCATTTTCACACCGACAAAAAAAAAGGTATGCCGAAGAGGCAGGAATGGCGCTGGTACCTGTATGGCGCGGATCATGCCGACGTGCGCGGCGCCCCGGGCCCCGCCGCCGCCCAGCACGAGCCCCACCGAGGTGCCGGTGAGCCAGCGCGCCAGCCGAGAGAAGTCAGAGTGCACGCTCGCCTCCGACATCAGGACTTTGCTGTACAGCTCGCTCTGTAACGTGACGAATAACAGGATCAACAGACCATAATTAGTTATTTGTTATACAAGGGGGGAAAGTTGTATTTTACCTTTACTTTTACGAGCTAGCGATTCTATGATTGACCACGAGCGAAGCGAGTGGTTCAAAAATAGAATCCTGAGCGTAGCGAGTGTTTCAACACACGAGACGTAAAATAACTTTTCACCCGTGAATAACACAAATCTTTTCACCTCACTACAGCGAGGAAAATAAGAAAAAGGGTAAAAAAAAAGTAAAAAAAAAAAAAAAGTAAAATAAAGTTTAAAAGAAGTAAAAAAAAAAGTAAAAAAAAAAGTTAAAAAAAAGTTTTAAAAAAAGTAAAAAAAGATAAATAACAAAGTTAAACAAAAATATGTCATAAAATATACCTACAAAAAACAAAAATAAACATTTAAAGTTCTACGACATTGGCAATTGACAATTTATTTCGAACTTAGAGGTTAAATTAAATTTCTTTGTTTTTGAGACGTTCGAAATTTGAATGAAATAATATTATCGAAATCGATGTTATTATTTAGCATAATAAGAAATTTGTTCTGACAAAACAATCTATTTTTATGGTTTTCATAATGTGCGGTTCTTGAACGCATCATGGAGGGTTTATGATATTTGGATAGATAAAAATTTTAAGTGACTACGAGGAAACAACTTTTATCACCTAAATAACTGGTTTGGTTTCAAGAAACGAAAAATCGTGCAGCAATTTAGTGAGAATTTAGATACTGAAAAATCCGCTAGATGTCCCTTCCCTGTAACGCTTGGGTGATTTCCTGCATCGCACTGTTAAGATTTTTCTCAATTTGGTAGGATGAACTACAATTTATCAAAGTTGAGTTTAACCGCGGTGTACTACGTACAACGCTATTTTTCAAAAGCCTATCGCCCCTATACAGCGAAGGGCTCGTCTTTCAACTGATATCAAGGAGTATCTATAATCCACTGTATGTGTACTTTTTTTAGGTATGTTTACTGATTCTTTGTCAAACTAATTGTGGACCAGGGGATGTTTGTTTTTGCTTTGGAGTTTGGATACAAGTCACGATTACACGAGACTGTGTAGGGAAGTGTATCAAAGTTTATTTTAGACAATTCATATACGCTTCGCTGGGCTCGTTTTGGCCGGGGCACTAAGTGCCCCCAGATCTGAATCTGACTTTGCTGGTATCAGGTCATGATCATACGGGACAGGTTTTTGTGAGGGTGTGCATTCCTTTGCTACTCTGAACTAAATGATTGACAGTTGGGCGCGGGGAGCGGGGGGCCCCAGGATCCGTTCGGAAACCGGTGTTTTTGGGATCCTTGAGCTCTGAAATGTGGTTAAAAGTCGTACGGGAGACGTACTACAAGTAATTATCATTTCGAGATCGAGCAGCTCACATAATTAGAATAGAACTTCACTTACAGGTAAGTTCGTTTAATTTCTAATTAGAAAAGAGATCAGGTGATTAATAAGGGCTCCCCTTCATTGGATTCTCTTAAAAAATGACTCGGCTAAAGGTTGGGATGGTATATCTAATAAAATACTCAAACAATTCAGACACATCCTGGTTCCTCCCCTCACCTTCATTTTCCAAAAGTGCCTTTCTGAAGGAATATTTCCGATATGTCTGAAAAAAGCTATTGTGGTTCCTGTATACAAATCTGGTAGTAAAGACCAGGTGTCAAATTATAGACCAATCTCCATACTACCTTCGACGTCAAAAATATTAGAAAAAATCATCAATAATAGGCTTGTCCAATATTTAGAGAGCCAAGCTATCTTGTCTAAAAGTCAGTTTGGATTTAGGTCGAAACTATCAACTGCCGACGCCGTACACGAACTGACTGACTTTTTAGTGCAAGAACTAGACAAGGGTAATCAGACTTTGGGAATCTTCCTTGACCTTGCTAAAGCTTTCGATACCGTCTCCGTTCCCATCCTGCTTCACAAGCTTGAATCATTAGGAATCAGAGGTACGCAGCTCAAATTATTTGCAGACTATTTAGACGGCCGCACGCAACGCACAAAAATCGACAATTTTATGAGTTCTGACCTACATAATGCCTCTTTTGGGGTCCCACAGGGAAGTATTTTAGGTCCTACGCTGTTTTTAATTTATATAAATGACCTTTGTAATCTTAAAATCGACTGTGGTAAAATCATTTCATACGCTGACGACACTGTCCTACTTTTTTCTGCAAACTCAGTAGAGCAAGTCTATGAATATGCACAGCGAGGCTTTAATATCGTAAGTAACTGGCTTCTACATCACCTACTAACCCTGAACTCGGAGAAAACAAATGTTATAAAGTTTTCCATGCGCAAATCGAAACTAGCTCCGACTAACCTTAAAATCTATGCTCACAATTGTAAACATCCCACAAATAACCAGTGTGCATGTCCGGGCATAGCTACCACAAACAAAATAAAGTATTTAGGAATCATAATTGATGACTCTCTCTCTTTTCGACTTCATGTGGAAGCGTTGTGCACTAGAGTTCGTAAGTTAATATTTATTTTCAAAAAAATACGTACGATCGGAGACTCGCACATAATCAAACAAGTTTACTTTGCGTTATGTCAATCTGTATTAACTTACTGCATCTCTTCATGGGGTGGCTTGGCTAAAACCACATTACTAAACCTAGAAAGGGCCCAGAGAGCAATTCTTAAGGTTTCTACTTTCCGCCCCTATCAATTCCCCACTAGCCTGCTTTATAAATCATGTGAAGTTTTAACAGTCCGACAATTATTTATATTGCACACAGTTTTAAAACAGCACGCTGAAACCCCTTACAACACTGATCATGCCAGTAAAAGGCGTAAAGATTTTGTTTGTCCTAATTATACTCAAACACGACACGCTTTCTCTTCTAGATTTTTTCTTTTCCTAGGTCCACTTCTTTACAAAAGACTTAATGCACGGCTAGATTTATATCCCCTAAACTACATGAAATGTAAATCAACGCTACGAGAAGCCCTACATAATATGTCCTATGACGATACTGAGAAGTTATTTATCGTTTTAAAATAATTTTGTTCTATCTTCTATCTTTTTATACCTTTTTTATATATAGGTTATTAACTTACTAATTATTTTGTACTACCTAGTAAATAAGAATAATATTTTGCATGTGAATAACATATTCAATTGTTAGTTCTTTTTTGCCTGAAACACAGGGTATCCTAGTTCAGGCACGTGTTATTTGCCTCTAATATTAAGATCCTAGTCTATAGTAAACACTGATGTACATTATGTTTTATCAATAAATTATTATTATTATGTTTTTGTTTTTATTTGTTTTTCTCTCCAAAGGAGGGTATTTTACTTCCATACCCGCGGGCTTTTGGCCAAACGAATATAGAAGGTAGGTATGTTACCTAAGGACTACCTAATGTTGTTCTAAAGCTAAAAATTTGCGTACTATTCTGCATGTGTTCATAATTACAGCTTTTTGTAGGAGGATGTATGTAAGTGGATGGACACCGAGGGTTTTGAGGCTGGTGTGGAGGGTGCGTGGAATAACACCTGTAGATGAAATTACGATTGGAATTGTCTTCACCGTATTTACTCGCCATTGGTTTTTTATTTCTACGGACAAGTCAGTGTACTTGCTGATCTTTTCAGTGTGAGTAGACGCTAGATTGTGGGTATTGGGTATGGCTACGTCAATCAGATACACAGTTTTTGCAGGTTTGTCGTGAAGTATAATGTCAGGTCTATTGTAATGCACGGTTTTGTCGGTGATGATAGTTCTGTCCCAGTATAGTTTGTGATTGGATGACTCTAAAACAATTTGCGGTGTATATTTATAGTAAGGGGTTCTGTTTTCAATAAGGCGGTGTTTAAATGCAAGGTATTGGTGGATGATGGCTGCTACTTGGTCATGACGGTGTTTATAATCTGTCTGGGTTATGGATCGGCACGCTCCTGTTATATGTTGTATTGTCTCTGAGGCACCATGACAGCGTCGACATAAGTCAGTAGTTAAGTTACGATCGCGGATGATATATTTTCTATAATTCCTGGTGTCTATGATTTGATCTTGGATGGCGATCATAAAACCTTCAGTTTCGGGGAACAACTCACCTCTCTTAAGCCACATGTTAGATGCCAGCTTGTCAACGTTTGGGATTAGTCAAATCCAGTCGGTGTCTGCCGTGGAGCGCCTTTTGTATCCATGCTTCTTGTTTTTGTTGAGGCTCTGTGATCGATTCATTCTTTTGTTTTTATAGGTCATTCAAATTTAGCGGAGTAAGTTTCGATCAGCGCTTACAACAGCCTCGTGCATTTGGGACGAGAAGCTTGGTTGTGAAAAAAACTTTCTAATTGTACTTACCTGTTTGTTGTGGAGATTCTTAATATCTATTAAGCCTCTTCCACCTTCTGCTTTCGGTAGAGTCAGCCTCTGGGTGCAGCTCCGCGGGTGGTGCTTACGGTATTTGGTCAATAGAGTATTAATCATTCTTGAAGGTTACACAAATCCGTTTGCGACCACTGTATGATACCAAAAGAATAAGTTAGGACTGGAACCGCAAATGTATTAATTGCCTTGATTGTGTTGCGTGCGTTGAGGTGGCTGTTCAAAATTTTTGTGAAGTCTATCTGTAAATTTCTGTCGAAGTATAGTTTTCG
Source organism: Epinotia brunnichana (assembly GCA_963854355.1). Taxonomy (NCBI): domain Eukaryota; kingdom Metazoa; phylum Arthropoda; class Insecta; order Lepidoptera; family Tortricidae; genus Epinotia; species Epinotia brunnichana. Next base: position 306,493 of record CAWKZR010000018.1, read on the forward strand.
TTACTTTATGGTGAATTTGCTGCGTCTGTTGATATCCGAGGTACTTATATTCAAAATTCAAATATTCAAATATTTATTCTGTAAGTAGGCCTCACTCAAGGGCTCTTTCACATGTCAGAGCTTACAAATACAATTAATTAACATTAAATGACTTGAATTGAATACATTAGCCGAGAGATGTACAGAGTCTCCGGGTCAATTATATCACAATAATCTTATTCTATAATAAAATGTCAAAATGAAACAAAAAAAATAATAATAATAATAATGGAGATGTAAAGTCTCGAGCGTCAGATAAAATAAATTAACGGAGATGTAAAGAGTCCTGGTCAAATAATCTAATGCTACAGAACTGGAATGTAACCAACATGTCAAGATCAAAATTACAATAAATCATACAAATTAAAAATTAATAAAAATTGAGACAGCCAGTAACAGCGGGCGACCCAAGCAGCAAGCGACTCACTCAAGGACACAATAACAAATAAAACAACAAATAAAAAAAAATAAAAAAAAAAATAATAAAAAAAAAAAAAGTTACGACGGCTTTTGAGATTGAAGGATTTACCATGTATATTTGTCTTCCATATATTCTTCGATCTTGTAGTATCCTCTCCTTAAAAGAGCATTTTTTATATATTCTTTGAATGAATTATAAGGAAGATCCCATACATCTTTGGGTACTTTGTTGTAAAACCTTATACAGTTACCCAAAAACGATTTTTTGACTTTCTGCAAACGAAACATTGGGATAACTAATTTATGTCTGTTTCGTGTATTTATATTATGGACATCAGACTGCTTCTTGAACGACTTTATGTTTTTGTGTGTATACATAATCACGTCCAGTATGTACTGTGAAGCCACTGTGAGGATACCTATTTCCTTAAAGCGTGCTCTCAGAGAGTCTCGAGAGCCAAGATTATAAATCGATCGGATCGCCCTCTTTTGAAGGACAAAGATAGTTTCTATATCAGCTGCTTTCCCCCAGATCAATAAGCCATATGACATGATACTGTGGAAATAACTAAAGTAAACTAGGCGAGCAGTCTCCATGTCTGTGAATTGCCTAATTCTCCTCACTGCATACGCGGCAGAGCTGAGTCTATTTGCCAAAGCAGAAATGTGGGGGGCCCATTGTAAGTTAGAGTCCAAGGTGAGTCCCAGAAAAAGCGTTTTTTCGACAAGGTCCAGCTTCTCTCCGTTTAACATTATAGCTGTCTCAACCTGCCTTACATTTGGCAACGTGAACTTCACACATTTTGTTTTCGTGGCATTTAGAAGTAAATTATTTGCCGTAAACCATTCAAGCACTTCCCTCAAAATTACATTAATATGGTCAAAGTCACGTATATTCCTATCAACTTTGAAAATTAGTGAGGTGTCATCAGCAAATAAAACTATCTCACATTTATTGCTTATAAAATACGGCAGGTCGTTTATATACACAAGAAAGAGAAAAGGTCCCAGAATTGAACCTTGAGGTACACCGAGTTTCACAGTCGTGCCACTTGACACACTCCCGTTTACGACCACTTTTTGAGTTCTTTGGCCTAAGTAAGACATTATAAGGTTAAGGGCTTCAGCTGACAGTCCGTAGTGCTTTAGCTTGTATAACAGCGTATCATGCTCCACACAATCAAATGCTTTGGAGAGATCGCAGAAAACGCCTATAGCATCATGTGAGTGTTCCCAAGCATCATAAATGTGCTTGATGAGCACAGAGGCGGCATCTGTTGTCGAACGGCCTCTTGTAAAACCAAATTGCTGAGTGTGAAGTAGTTCATGTTTATTAAAATGTCGAAGCAATTGGTTCAGTATAATTTTTTCAAACACCTTACTGAGGACAGGTAATATAGAAATTGGCCGGAAATTTCCAAGCTCCTCTTTACTTCCAGATTTAAATAAAGGAATAACTTTGCTGTATTTCATTAAGTCGGGGAACACACACTCACTGATACAGGCGTTTAACACAACTGCTAAATACGGTGCCACAATATCAATAATGGATTGCATGACTTTCACAGAGATGCCCCATAGGTCCTCGGAGTTCTTTATTTTCAAGGACTTGAATGTTTTAATGATCTCATGGGGGTCAGTATATTGAAAATGAAGTTCCTTGTCACATTGTTTGTTTTTTATTGAACCCAGGTAAAAACTAGCCTTTGCAACAGAAGAGTTTAATTTTTTTGTTGTATCTGTTGCTATGTTAGTAAAGAAATGTTGAAATTTTCCCGCTTCTTCATCTACAGGGTCTATTTGCTGTCCAGTGTTGAGGTGTAACTATTGCATTCCACTTTACCTTTTCGAATCGACTGGATTTTGCATTTGTCGATGCCAAATTCCATGTGTATATCTGATGAAAACGCTTGCGTGATGTCTGCTAGATTGTGAATGTCAGTTAAACTATTACCGTAGAGTTTGATGTCGTCCATGTACATTAAGTGAGATACTGTTTGCGAGGTGTTACCATATTTCAGTTCAAATCCAGATATGCTTTTGTTCAGCAAATTAGAGAGTGGATTGAGTGCTAGACAAAACCAAAGCGGACTAAGAGAGTCTCCTTGAAATATACCTCTGCGGATGTTGATTGGTTCCGTTACAATATTGGTATCGCTGCTGGAAATTTTAAGAACTGTTGTCCATTGTGACATTGTGTTTTGTAAAAACTGTATGATGGTTTGGTGAATTTTGTAATGCTTAAGAATATGAATAAGCCAGGTGTGTGGTACGGAGTCAAATGCTTTTTTGTAGTCGACGTACATGGTGTAGATATCTCTTTTATTACTGAGTGCTTGCTTGGAAATAACGGCATCTATAGTAAGCTGTTCTTTACAGCCTTGACTCTTCTGTCGGCATCCCTTCTGCTGCTCAGCTAAAATGTTGTGGGTGTCAATGTGTCTATATATAAGTTTGCTAATACATGATGTTATGATTTTGTAGATGTTCTGAAGGCAGGTAATAGGTCTATATTTGGCCGGGTTACTTTTGTCGGTTTTATCTTTATGCAACATATATGTTGTGCCTTGCGTAAGATATGGCGGTAATGTTTCAGGATTATGGATGAATGCATTAATATGTCTAAGCAAAATCGGATGCAAATAGGTGAATTTCTTAAGCCAGTAGTTGTGGATGTTATCGGAGCCAGTTGCTTTCCAGTTATGAGTCTTCCGTATGACTGTTTGCAGTAGATCAAGGCTGATCTGTTCAAATGTCATGTCAGGTACGGAACCAAGTGATTGTTTGTCTGTCTCAATCCATTCAGAGTTCCGATGTTCCACTGGTTTAGACCATATTGCGGACCAGAAGTGGTGCAATTGTTCCGCATTGGGAGATTCAGAGTTGCTATTGGGGTCTTGTCCCGCTTCACGGGTATTATTGAGAGAATTTTGTAATGTCCTGTAAAATACTTTTTCATTATTAACAAATTGCATATTCTGTGTTTTGCGGAGAGTCGTGAGTTTATACCTACGGAGTCTGTTAGTTAGTGCGCTAAGTTTTTGTTTGAGGGTATCGAGGAAATGTGTTAGTTCCGTATTTTCCGGTTCATGTCGGGAGTGAAGTTTATACTGTCTTAAGTTTATGCAATCACATTTATATGTCTCGTCAGTCTTGGGCTAGGATTTCCGTTAATAAATTCTGTTAGTCGGCCTATCTTAGTTCTTAAATCTGTTATTCTGTCATGTAGTCTCTTTTGCCAGAGGGGGGGTTGGTTGTTATATTGGTGGGTGTATTGCGATTCTCTAATCTTAGAACCAGTTTGGACAGCTGCCGTAAATGCAGCGCAATAAAGAATAGTTTGTGTGCTTTCAAAATTTAAGTCTGGAGCTAGATATTTTGGAAGAACAGCGCTGTTAATAAAGTGAACTATAGAGGCAAGGTTTTTAGACGGCTTTTGTTTAGGTATAAAGGGTCTATTAGAGGGGACAGAGTTGCAAAATTGATCCTGAGCGGCTAGAAACGCTTGTTCAATCTCCTTTTGTTTTGAGATGGGGAGATAGCTCAGTAGTGGTACATTTTCAGTGGCACTTAAATTGTCAGGTTGAGTTTCGTAGTTGCTTACAGGGTTGTTATTTATTGTACGATATTCATCCAATAAATCAGTCTCCGGGCCTAAGGTCACTGTGTCGGTATGAGGTAAGTTATCTGTAGTTTGAGTAGTGTCATCTAACGCTAGCTCACGCGAAATTTCAAGTTTAATATCCTGCAGTCTTTGTTCGCTCACGTATTTATTATTAATGATAGCTCTTCGTTGGTCTGCTATCCTCTGCTCAGATACGTGTGAAAACTGGGGGTGCTTTGCGATAATTGTTTGATAAAGAGGTTTTCTGTATGCTGTTATGTTTGTTTCTAGTAGTGTTATTTTGTAGTATTCTCTTATTATATACTCGTTAATCTCATTTGTCCAGATCATTCGTTGGTCCCTGTTTTGTGTGGCTGATTGGGGTTGATGGGGGGGAGACGTTGAATCTTTAAGATCATTTTCTGCTAGTTTTCTAATTTCTGTAATATCTGCATCAGATAATAGGTTATTCCGTACAATGACCCTACGTTGGTCCCCTAGGCGCTGTTTGCTGACTTTAAATAAAGGGAACTTTTGGCTAAATTCCTCGTGTAGTTGTGATAAATATTTTCTGGTTTCGGTTTCAAGAGCAGTGATTCTAAAGTACGTGCGCAAGATAAAGATGTTCATTTCGCGAGACCATTTCTTGCGCACATTTGGATCAGCCGTGGCGGGTGCAGGTTGGTTGGCAGTGCTTGCCTCCTGCACAACGTCCTCGGCCGTACTAATTAAGTTAGGAGATGGTGTACACGCTGACGACGCGCTCTCGGAATCAGAATAGTTCAAGTAAGAAGCTGGTGATGACGGAACTGAAGAAAACAAAGAAACTGACGACGCAGGAATTGAGGGGCACAACGATGTAGGGGAAGATGCACGGGTCGAGGGGTTTTCGGCTGTAGTATATTCTTCGATGGAAGCTGTAACGATTCAACCTCATAAAATGGCTGTCTTTTTATGTTTTTGTATTCTGAGCTTAAATTAACTTCTAGCTGAAAACTGAAGCTCCTGAGAAGCTTCTAGTCGTCTGAAAATGGAATCCTACCTGAAGGAAAAGCTATTGAATAAAATTAAACAGATAGTAAGCGAGAAAATAAATCATTTATTTACCATAGAAATATCAAATTAATTTTGTTTGTTTTGAAGCTAAAGAACCTTTGATTAATTAATCCAGCAAAATCAAGACTCGATTGTACTAGATATCCACTTTGTTCCTATAAATACTAACTCGTACCAAAGCGAATAGAAAAACCGAGTTAGTTCCGGCCGATCCTAATAGAAAGGTTGAGTTTTATTCTAGTCTAGGTAAATCTATCCTACAGCTACAGAATCTCTCGTTATTTATGTTAAAGTAATCGAGCTTGAGAACTTTAACAGACCAAATCATCTCCTAGGATATTGCCGGACGGAAAGAGATTCGGTCAAATAAAAAACCGTCCGACTCCAGGCCTACAATGCCGTAATCTAACCTAGAATTTATTATCTCTGGAACCTAACCTCGAAGACCTATTTAGACCTAAGCTATACGTGATTCGCGCTGGTGAAGTGGCTTGGCGTGTGATTTCGTCTAGTGGGTGAGTCCCCGCGTTGTGTGAATAGACCCAGGCCCTTTTCGAGAAGTATGAAGTTTGTATTTCTATAAAGGGAAAAAGTTACACGTTAATTGAAGTTGTACATTAACCCCATTTTAGTAGAACCTATAACTTAAGTAAGACAATTATACCAGTTCCTTAGAATTAATTTACAATTCAGTAGTTTCATTAAGTGATGCACAACTATGGAGGCTAAAGTGGGCATAAATTCCTTGTTATACTAAGTTGTGGGAAGTGATAAATTACGCTATGTGGTAGGTGAGGCCCTTTAAACAGACTCGCAATACAATAGTGATCAACTTGTGTTGGCCATGATGGAATCTCTATTGATGATGATGCGATGATATAATAATGAAAATAATCGTGAAGAAGTCAAGATATTGATGATGATGCGATGATATAATAACGAAAATAATCGTAAGTCAAGATATTGATGATGATGCGATGATAGCCTATTGAAATAGAATATTAGTACATGTTTTACTTCCAGGTACATGAATGACGTAATGTCTAGTGTAATATCGATTCTCCCTAACGATGAATCTTAGAGTTGTTAGCGAACTGTAGCGCTCGCCTCTCGCTCGCTCGCGGCTGCTCGTACTCGCTAGTAATCCCACCTCATCTGTTGATTCCGCCTACCCTATCGTTATTTCTATCAGATCTAATACCAATTAGTACTGACTTTTCCTAAGCTATTTATAATACAATTCACCCCCAAAATATCTCAATGGATGTAACACAATGTCTTAGCAACCAATCTCACCCAATCAACTCAAAGGCACTTTATAGTCGGAAAAATGTTAAATATACGACAATGCACAGTTGAACTGACGAATGATAATTAATTACCAACCCACTGCGATACTTTTGTTGAGATCCCGATAATAACGACCCCACCTAACAAGATACCTACTTAATTATTGCCGTTACTAAAGCGAAAGTGTTGGATTCCCTTGTAAAATCAACATAGCTAGCTTCACGGTAAGAAGCTTCGGTTAAAGCAAAACGACGGCTTGGCCAGCGAAACTCCTCAGTTTGCAAGACTGAAAGGTCTCACCAACCTTACCTTCGTTGACACATCCGTGACGGAGGCCTAAGCGCGATCATCATCTCTACTGACTAAGAAACCCCTTAACGGGCGAATTCTCGTATTGGTCAGGGTCGTCAATGTGCTCTTTGGATATGGTTGTCCACAACGCTAAGCTCTCGGCCACAGGTGTACATAACTAATTTACTACGCTAGATTCATTCATTCAAGGAATTCCACACAATATATCTATAAGTACATCTGATTACTTCATAAACCAACACAACCGTAACCCTTGTTAAGAGGGTTGTTAGAACTAAGACAGCAGCTCGACCAGTGAGGTCCCTCAATTTGCAAGGTTGAAGACTCTCAGCCACTCACTCTGTCTACACATCTATGACTGGCGCTCTAGTGCGGGCACATCTCTGCTGACTAAGAAGCCCCTTTCGGGAGAATTCTCGTGTGGCCAGGGTCCTCAATGTGCCCTGTGGATATGGTTGTCTCGACACCGAGCACACAGCCACGAGTGTATATAACTACTTTATTCAGTTGCGTTAATCTAGTAAAGTAACCACCCATCAGCACCTATACTAACCACCGGATATTAATATGAACTTGTGGTAATATTTGTCGCTTATCCGCATCTTAACAATCTATCCTCATAGTGTAACGCGTACCACGGACCGAGTCAATTGCTATAGCTAGGTTGTCGTATAATAATTGATCACTTTATCTCGTGGGGCGCACGAAACCCAATCATATCGCAGTGACAAATCAACTAGTAATATATATGTAGAACAAAACAACATTCCTGTAATATCGTCAGTTATTTAACCAATGACCTAGATCCGTTCATAACCTATAAATAAACCGCTCGTACTTTATCTAGCATATTCCCCAAACTATATACAGTAGAACTAGATTTCGATACACAAATACAAGTACGATAACGTTGAAATGGTTAGATAATAGCCCCAAAAACAAATTAATAAGTTTCAGAATCATTCAATACAGTGATTATAAAGGTCACTCACCAGATTTTAATTTCTTAATAGTGGGACACGTACCCAACGCCTCTCTGGTTCCCAGGGCTCCCGCCCCTTCTGATCTCCCTCGACGCTCGTAACAAGCCAGCTCCTCCGCCATAAATAAATTACAACATAATATTAGCACATATTTTAATAAAGATTTCCCTCATGTGTACCTACAACTAACCACTAGATACTGGTATACAATTAGGAATTATTTACCATTGGACCGTTCCTTAGCGAACATTCATGTACTATAAATAGTCGTCGATTGCAATGACTAGACTAAGATAAGTGTTCACTTCACTGCATGGGAGTATACGGAATCCTAATATGGTGATGTCTTAAGCGCATTTATTAGGTGATAAACCTATTATTCCGTCACATATTAAAAATACACACGTGATAATATAAGATCATATTAGTTCGTGAACAGAAAGATATTGCCTAAATATTAATCACTCAATTCAAGACAATGCGCGCACCAGATAATTACTCCCTAAGAAATTCTAGAATTCACTACGATTAGTCACACTTTAAAATAAAATATTCAATCTCACCAGACGATCGCAAAGGCATTTGCGACCTTACCAAACTCTAATTCCTCTCAGCAACAGCCGTAATGCAGCCCAGCGGTGACCAGCCTTGTTCCGCCTCGAAGTAGTACGCGCCCAGAGGTCAGCCTAGCCTGGCCGCCTTTGCCTTCTGCAGCGTGATCTCGCTTCGACGTCCCATAGAAAAGTGACTCGCTCCTCGGCCCGCCGGGGTATTTATAGCCAACACTAACACGATCACGCCACTAATCCGACTCCTCATCTGAAAATATACCTTAACAAAAAGGTATACGGCCCGTTTTCCAGGGAGCGTTCCTCGCCCCACCGTGCCGATCGATAAGCACTTTTCTCGACTTCGCGGGTAGAATATTTCTGCAGGCCGCGCGTCCGTCCACGCGTTTTCTTGCTGGCCAGCGCTCCATTCTAAAAAATCTAACCTAACTATTCTAATTTATGAATCTATAAATCTAGATCTAGCACACATTAAATGATACACTAATCCAACAATACTGAATTAGTATGCTGAAGTATGTTTTAAACCAATTATTTTGGACGAAACGCGAGTTTTCTACACTTTTAATTGTAGTCTTGATTTTAGCCTAGAATAGCATCTAACGCAATTTATATCTAACTTATTCCCATACATAATTAACAGGATGATAACGAATGAAAGCTTCAATCCCTTCATATTTGGACCTGAAACCCACAACGCTAACATCTATCAATTTAAAAGAGTAATTCCGCCCTTAGATACTATTGAGTCTGAGAGCGAAGCTCTCGGATCGTCTCTAAGCCCGCCTGCTCAGCTCCTCATCGCCGCTGGTTCGCATGCTGTGGCACCCAGCAACGGCTCCAGATGCGCCCCGACGATTGCCCTCGGGCAGCGGCCCGACTGCGGCTGTAACAGATTGTTCGATGGGAGCCCGCCTGTTCAACTCCGCATCGCCGTTGGTTCGCATGCTGTGGCACCCAGCAACGGCTCCAGGTGCGCCCCGACGATTGCCCTCAGGCAGCGGCCCGACTGCGGTTGTAACAGATTGTTCGATGGGAGCCCGCCTGTTCAACTCCGCATCGCCGTTGGTTCGCATGCTGTGGCACCCAGCAACGGCTCCAGATGCGCCCCGACGATTGCCCTCGGGCAGCGGCCCTGGACGTAAACTTCTCGATCGTAGCTGCATAATTACTCTATAAGGGAAGAAGAAGAAAGGATAGGAAAGAGGGAGGGATGGGATCTTAGTTTGGGAAGGGTTGCCTAGCTGATATTGGCAAATGTTATAGTATCTCCCATACTGGGGTGTGGTCTAGATCTTTTGACCTTGGTAGTGTCACCAACCCGTAAGCCCCCCCACCACGGCAAGGTGATTATTATTATTATTATTGGCATAATTTTTTTTTGAATAATATAGTTTCGCATAATTGATTTGGCATAATTTATATTGGCATAATAATACTGTCGCATAATAATACTTTGGCCTACTACTTTTTTGGCATACTACGCTAATAGCATCATTTCAGTTGACCTAATCTTTATTGGCCGAATACACATTACGCATACTGTTGCGGCTTGCAACACTGTCGCTGAGTGCGCGCCCAATAAGATGCCAGCATTCCGCGCAAGCGCAGCCGCAGCGCCGGAGTCTATAAATACCGCCACGCGGGCGGCCATCTCTCTCTTTCATCATACACACGCGCGTCGCATACAATACAATTGAACTTGTAATTCTATAAATGCTTGCAGTAAAAATCAGAAATGGTAAAAACCAAGTTTCATTTAAAACTAATCCTTATGTCCTAGACATAAGTGGCGGCCGTGACAGGACGCGCGTGTGTGGATCACCCAATTTTTCTGTGGCAGAAGGTTTTGGTCGTCAGCCATTTTGAGGCCCTGTGTTGGCCGTGGTGGCGGCGGCATCGTCTGAAGAAAGGAAAGCAGCCACGCCAGCAACAGCCCAGGAGTGGAGCGCGCTGTTGGGCGGTGGAGCCGGGCCAGCGAAAAAGCGAGCTGCGTGAGGGACAAGACCCGGCAGGCAAGAGACGGCGTGTGGGGCGTCGGCAGCTGCTCGCCCAGGAAGGAAAGGCCACGAGGAAAGTGCCGTGATCCCAACCCGACCACCTAAAATATAACTTCTAACCCATTTTAGGGCACCAGCTCATCCTTTTATTTAACGTAACTTCACTTGTTTTAACTTAGACTTGACCTGACGCGACTTACATACTTACATAACTTAACTCTGCTTAAACTTATCCTAGTATTACATTTAGAGAGTGGTTGTGCTAATCTTGTTGTGCATTTATTTGTGTTTCACTTTTAGGACAGTTCGTCAAAAGTGACACGTCATCACGTCAAGTCGTCTAACCTACAATTTTATTCTAGCCACACTGGCTTGCATCCAATTTAAGTTTTATGCCTGCAAAGGCACTTAAATAGCTAAAATAGTGATTCTTTATTTCTTAGTGTACCTATTCTTTGTTTGAGCTCATTCCAAATACGTAAGTTTAACTTTAAAGGCGCATGAGCATATTTCGTGATAAGACTTTGTTATATGCACTCACGCTTTAAATCATCATTAACATTTTTCTTTGCCGTGCGTGTTTTTGTTAACTGTTGGATAAAACTCTTTTAATTTACTTCCGCTGACCTAACGCTAGTAATTTTACGAATAACTTCGCCCTATTGCACCGCATTTCTGTGTTCGCATATGCACTCTTCCTGCTTGTACATTTTCAGTTGCCACGTGTCAGCGTGTATAACGGGACAAACACGTGCCCGCCATCTACGCTTCGCGCTCTGTCTGACACGTAGCAACGTGCAACTCCACGGAAGCATCGAAGTTAAGGGGCGTGAGCGTTTTTTGCCAATTTAATTTACCGTGCGTTAAGTGAATAACTGAGTGTTTTAAGTATTGACCCGGCTTGCACAGTCAACAATATAATTCAATAATGGCTGAGGCAGCAAAGAAAGAGGCTTTATTGGCCGAATTGCGCACTAAGCGTAGTTCTATCAAAGGCCAAGTTACTAAATTTCATGCCTACTTGGGAACATTTGGTTCTCAAGAAATAGTGACTGGTGTCAAATTTAATGATTTAACTTTAAGGTTGAATAAAATAATTGAGTTATCCACTCGCTTTGATGAGCTGCAAACTGTGATTGAAGTGAACAATAGTGAACAATTGGAAAGTGAACTGTCTGTCCGGGAGACTATTGAGACACATTTGAGTCTAGCAATTGCAACGGCACAAAATATTTTGGAGCTGTCTCAAGCTCCAAAGGTAACTCCGGACACTTCAGTGAAGACTGTTCAGTGTTCCTCGGGCGGCTGTCATGCCGAGCCTCACGGTTTCCAGTTACCAACAATAAAAATAAATAAATTTGATGGATCCTATTATAAATGGATGGAGTTTAGGGATTTGTATGAGTCCTTAATCCATAATAATGACAAAATTCAGGCAATTTATAAATTCCATTACCTAAATTCATATCTGGAAGGCGAGGCGGCTCGGGTGATAGCCAACTTGGAAGTTTCAGCCGTCAACTATGCTGAAGCCTGGGCGCTACTATGCGACAGGTTCAGTAACAAAAGGCAATTGATTACTAATCATTTGAATGCGTTGTTTAACATTGATTCTTTACAGCGGGAGTCAGATAAGGCTCTAAGATTCTTAAGTGACCATGTTACAAAAAACCTCAGGGCGCTGAAAACATTAGGTCAGCCCACTGAGCACTGGGATACAATCCTGGTTCACTTACTATCATCAAAGTTAGATTCAAGCACTAACGCTAAATGGGAGGAACAAAGAAGCGCTCTTAAGGAGTGGCCTACACTTGAAGATTTCAAAACATTTTTAAAAAACCGTGCGGATATTTTAGAAAATCTGTACTGATCCAAACGGGATAAGCAAAACTTACCACATTCCAACCATAAACCAGAAATGGTATATAATAAGGCTTCATTTAAACATGATAAAAACATAAAAACTTTTGTAGTTTCAGAAAAACAAGATGAGCACAAAGGTCGGCCGTGCGTCGTGTGTCGCAGCGGCCACAGAGTGTACGACTGCCCCGTCTTCCAGCAGATGTCGGTGGACGAACGGTGGTCGCGCATCTCCAGCCTCCAGCTGTGCCATGTTTGTCTGCGTCCCGACCACGAGACTCGCCGATGCAAGTTGAGCGGCTGCCGGGTATGTAAGAGACAGCACAACACATACCTACACACAACACAAACAAACACACCTAATCAATCATCTAGTGGGGCTAGCATGGATCAGAGCGTCCAGCCTACCAGCAGCGGTACGGTGGAGCCTGCTTCCTCCTCCACTATGTTGACATCTGACAGTGCAGAGGTGCCACACACCTCCACTGCTAATTCTTCGCTGTCTAGTAGTGAAGTATTGCTGTCCACAGCACTAATAGAAGTTGTTAATCCTTGCAACAATAGGAAAGAAACTGTAAAATGTTTCTTGGACTGTGGGTCACAGTCTTCTTACATGAGTGAGGGATTGAGGCAGCGCCTACTGCTTGCATCTCGGCCCATAGTTGCCACAACCGTGTTAGGTATAGGTAACACTCCACTTAAATATAATCCAGGACGTTGTGCAGCTCTTATACAATCTATAACAAGTGATTATAGCGCTAATGTTGATTTTCTGGTCCTTAACCAAATAACCGACCACTTACCAAAAATATATTTTGACATAAGTCACTTAAAGATACCCGGGGCTATGAAACTTGCAGATCCAACATTTAATATTCCAGGCGATATAGATGTTTTGCTAGGTGCGGACATTTTTTGGCAGATTGTAAGCGGGGAACAGAAAACTCGGTCTCCCAATAGCCCGACCAAACTGATATCTTCCAGATTGGGATGGCTGCTGGCAGGACCATTCACTAGCGCAGCTATGCATGTAACCTCAGCAACCACGCGCAGCCATCTCTCTCTGTCTGATCTGTCTAACCAGATGACGAGGTTTTGGGAGACAGAGGAACTGCCCTCGGAGGCAGAGCCACATGGGGATGTGTTCGAGCCACACCCCATAGAAAAACATTTTGTTGAGCATACTTATCGCCAGGATGATGGTAGGTTTGTAGTAAGGTTACCTCTTAACGACACACCGGATTGTTTAGGTAATTCTTTCCATATGGCTAAAAGGCGCTTATTCAACTTGGAAAAACGGTTTAGTAAGCAGCCTGAACTTAAGTCAATGTACGTTGATTTTATTAATGAATACAGAGATCTAGGCCATCTAAGTGACTCAGTGGCACCATACAGAGCGAATCATCTGCCTCATCACCCAGTGATAAAAAATAGTGAGTCGACTCGCTGCCGGGTCGTCTTCGATGCTGCTAGTCCTACATCCTCTGGATACTCCATCAACGATATCCAGATGGTAGGCCCAAATATACAAGATTCCTTGTTTAATATATTGCTTAGATTTCGACATTATAAGTATGTGCTATCGGGGGATGTCGAAAAACAGTATAGGCAAATTCTAATGAATGACGCTGACCGTAACTTACAGGTCATTCTATGGCGTGAGGACGAGCACCTGCCTGTTCGTTCACTCACATTAAATACCGTTACGTACGGATTTGCTTCTGCAAGTTTTTTAGCCGCTAGGTGTCTGTGGCAGCTGGGGGCCGAGAGCAAGGATCCTTTAGTTAAGGCTATTATACAAAATGATTTTTACTGTGATGACTTATTGACAGGAGCAGATTCAGAATGCGAACTGCTTCGCATACAAGCAGGAGTCTCACAGGCCCTTGCCTCTGGTTGTTTTAACTTGCGGAAATACCGCTCAAACTCAACTATGTTGTTAAAATCTGATTTTATTAATTTTTAGCCGCTAGGTGTCTGTGGCAGCTGGGGGCCGAGAGCAAGGATCCTTTAATTAAGGCTATTATACAAAATGATTTTTACTGTGATGACTTATTGACAGGAGCAGATTCAGAATGCGAACTGCTTCGCATACAAGCAGGAGTCTCACAGGCCCTTGCCTCTGGTTGTTTTAACTTGCGGAAATACCGCTCAAACTCAACTATGTTGTTAAAATCTGATTTTATTAATCAACAAGATAATTTAGCGTTGAGTCAGGCCTGTCAAACACTTGGATTGGGTTGGAATCCTAGCCAAGATATATTAAATTTTGACATTAACATTGATGACACCAATGACGACACAGTTACCAAGAGAACAATACTGTCCAAAACTTTCCAAGTGTTTGACCCCTTAGGGCTGTTAAGCTTATGCACTGTTAAGCCTAAGATTCTTATTCAAAAATTGTGGGCGGCCAGTATGTCGTGGGACGAACCAGCTCCGTCTGAAATACGGCGAAGCTGGGCACGTTTCATAAAAAACTTGCATCATATAAAGAATTTGAAGATACCTAGATTAGTGTTATGCGACTCGCCGTCCACAATCGAGGCGCATTGCTTCTGTGACGCATCTTTGGCTGCCTATGCAACGTGCATTTATATTAAAACAATTTCAAGCTCAGGTGAGACTCAAGTCAACTTACTGTGTGCGAAGGACATGGTAGCGCCCATCCGTCCAGTTACCGTGCCCAGGTTAGAATTGGCCGGGGCTCTGTTAGCAACCAAGCTTCATGACACTGTAGTTAAAGGCCTGAGGCGACCTGTCTCTCGCACCATTTTTTGGACAGACTCAGCGGTTGTACTTGCCTGGCTTAAGGCCGACATTTCAAAATTAAAAACGTTTGTAGCTAACAGAGTTGCTGCCATAAATGAGCTGGCCCCTGGAGCGGACTGGAGACATGTGCCAACTACTCAGAACCCAGCTGACCTGGCAAGTCGAGGGGTGGACCCGCAACATGTCTCCAGCGCTGCTCTGTGGTGGCATGGCCCGGAGTTCTTACTTAAAGCTGAAAATGAATGGCCAAGGCTAGACTCGGTTGAACCTGAAGCTTTGCCTGAAGTCAGGCTGACAGCCTTAGTTGCAAAAATAGAGCCTGAACCTTGTATCATAGATTTTGATCAATTTTCCAAATATAAAAGATTACAACGCACTGTAGCGTACGTGCGTCGTTTTATAAATAACTGTAAAACTGGTCAGGCTAAGCTGACAGGCGAAATAACTTCACAAGAGCTCACAGACTCACTTCATGTGTTAGTGAAACTTGCACAACAGCAATTGTTCACTAATGAACTTGAAATATTGCGTAAAAATAAAACATTAAGCTCTAAATCAAACATCGCGTCTTTGACGCCCTTCACTGACCCGCAAGGCATCTTGCGAGTCGGGGGGAGGCTGGATGCTTCTGGTTATAGCTATGATAAGAAGCATCCCATGCTATTGCGTGCTAAACACCCACTCACCAAACTCATATTCAAACATGAACACACACGTCTCTTACATGCAGGGCCACAACTCCTCTTGTCTTCAATTCGCGACATTATATGGCCGGTTGGAGGCAGGAACCTTGCACGAAGCACGGCCCACAATTGTGTCACTTGTAGCCGCGCCTCTGGTAAAACGTTAAAAAATATAATGGGTAATTTGCCAGTGCAGCGCATAGAAGTTGATTTTCCGTTTGCGACCACAGCTATAGATATGGCGGGGCCTTATCTAATAACGGATCGCCGGGGCCGCGGCTGCAAGATTACTAAATGCTACATGTGTTTATTTATATGTTTAAGATATAAATGTGTTCATTTGGAAGCCGTTAGCGATTTATCTAAAGATGCATTCGTATTAGCGCTCCGCAGGTTTATCGCACGCCGCGGCAAGCCTGCGGAGATAATTTCCGATAATGGAAAAAACTTTGTATCGGCTGCAAAGGAAATAAAATATTTTTTTAAATTGTATCAAAATGAAATAACAGAGTTTGCAGCTGATCAAAACATACGTTTCATGTTCACACCCGCTTACGCTCCTAACTTCAATGGTTTTGTGGAGGCTGGAATTAAGAGTGCTAAATTCCATCTTAAACGAGTTTTAGGCAATAGTCACCTCACATTTGAGGAACTGTCCTCTTTGTTTAGCCAAGTAGAAGCCATTTTAAACAGCAGACCACTCTGTCCGCTCTCTCCCTCCCCCCATGATTTTATTCCCCTTTCTCCCGGGCACTTTCTCCTCGGCAGGCCGCTGACGTCCCCACCGGTCCCGCCGCTGCAAGACCACAACCCGAACCGCCTGGACCGCTACCGGAGGCTGGAGCAGCTGCGCCAACACTTCTGGACGCGCTAGTCGACCGAATACGTCTCCGAGCTTCAGCAACGGGGCAAATGGCGCGAGCGACGGCGCGACCTGCAGCTGGGAGCACTGTGTAACGATTCAACCTCATAAATGGCTGTCTTTTTATGTTTTCCTATTCTGAACTTAAATTAACCCCTACCTGAAAGCTGAAGCTCCTGAGAAGCTTCTAGTCGTCTGAAAATGGAATCCTACCTGAAGGAAAAGCTATTGAATAAAATTAAACAGATAGTAAGCGAGAAAATAAATCATTTATTTACCATAGAAATATCAAATAAATTTTGTTTGTTTTGAAGCTAAAGAACCTTTGATTAATTAATCCAGTAAAATCAAGACTCGATTGTACTAGATATCCACTTTGATCCTATAAATACTAACTCGTACCAAAGCGAATAGAAAAACCGAGTTAGTTCCGGCCGATCCTACTAGAAAGGTTGGGTTTTATTCTAGTCTAGGTAAATCTATCCTACAGCTACAGAATCTCTCGTTATTTATGTTAAAGTAATCGAGCTTGAGTACTTTAACAGACCAAATCATCTCCTAGGATATTGCCGGACGGAAAGAGATTCGGTCAAAATAAAAAACCGTCCGACTCCAGGCCTACAATGCCGTAATCTAACCTAGAATTTATTATCTCTGGAACCTAACCTCGAAGACCTATTTAGAACTAAGCTATACGTGATTCGCGCTGGTGAAGTGGCTTGGCGTGTGATTTCGTCTAGTGGCTAGGCCCCGCGTTGTGCGAGTAGACCCAGGCCTTTTCGAGAAGTATGAAGTTTGTATTTCTATAAAGGGAAAAGTTACACGTTAATTGAAGTTGTACATTAACCCCATTTTAGTAGAACCTATAACTTAAGTAAGACAATTATACCAGTTCCTTAGAATTAATTTACAATTCAGTAGTTTCATTAAGTGATGCACAACTATGGAGGCTAAAGTGGGCATAAATTCCTTGTTATACTAAGTTGTGGGAAGTGATAAATTACGCTATGTGGTAGGTGACGCCCTTTAAACAGACTCGCAATACAATAGTGATCAACTTGTGTTGGCCATGATGGGATCTCTATTGATGATGATGCGATGATATAATAATGAAAATAATCGTGAAGAAGTCAAGATATTGATGATGATGCGATGATATAATAATGAAAATAATCATGAAGAAGTCAAGATATTGATGATGATGCGATGATATAATAACGAAAATAATCGTAAGTCAAGATATTGATGATGATGCGATGATAGTCTATTGAAATAGAATATTAGTACATGTTTTACTTCCAGGTACATGACTGACGCAATGTCTAGTGTAAAATCGATTCTCCCTAACGATGAATCTTAGAGTTGTTAGCGAACTGTAGCGCTCGCCTCTCGCTCGCTCGCGGCTGCTCGTACTCGCTAGTAATCCCACCTCATCTGTTGATTCCGCCTACCCTATCGTTATTTCTATCAAATCTAATACCAATTAGTACTGACTTTTCCTAAGCTATTTATAATACAATTCACCCCCAAAATATCTCAATGGATGTAACACAATGTCTTAGCAACCAATCTCACCCAATCAACTCAAAGGCACTTTATAGTCGAAACAATGTTAAATATACGACAATGCACAGTTGAACTGACGAATGATAATTAATTACCAACCCACCGCGATACTTTTGTTGAGATCCCGATAATAACGACCCCACCTAAGAAGATACCTACTTAATTATTGCCGTTACTAAAGCGCAAGTGTTGGATTCCCTCGCAAAATCAATATAACAAAGGCCTCTAGATAAGAGGCCTTTGACTAAACCAAATCGATAGCTCAGCTACTGAGAACTCCCAATTTGCAAGATTGGGAACTCTAAATACCTTTGCCTAATCGATGACACATCCATGACGATGCTTAAGGTGCGGTCACATCTCACTTGACTAAGGAACCTCTTACGAGCGAATCCTCATTGGCCAAGGTCGTCAATGTGCCCTGAGAACAAGAGTCCTGACACCAAGCGACGCGATCACCGGCGTACATGAACTAAATTACCTTGCTACATTCATTCGGATAAGGAATCCCACACGGTATACCTATAGGTATATTTGATTCCTTCATAGATTAACGCAACCGCACCCCTTATTAAGAGGTTTGTTAAGACTAAGACGGAAGCTTGACTGGGGAAGATCCCCAATTTGCAAGATTGAGGACCCTCAGCCACTCGCTCCGACTACACATCCATGAAGAGCGCATAAAGTGCAGTCATACTTCTCTCGACACAGTCGAGGTCTTAAGTATGTCCAAGGGACGATAGTCCATCAACACCGGTGCGAGCACACCTCTTCTTGACGTAATCAAGGTCCACAATGCGCTCGTGGTGACAAGAGTCAGCGACACCGAGCACTCAATCATAGGTGTACATTGTTAAATTACTCAGCTACGTTCACCTATTAAGGAATCCCTCAACCATATATATAATTAACCACCGGGTCTAATATGTACTTGTAGTAACATTAGTCGCTTATCCGCACCTTAACAATTTATCCTCATAGTGTAACGCGTACCACGGACCGAGTCAATTGCTATAGCTAGGTTGTCGTATAATAATTGATCATTTTATCTCGTGAGGGTGCACGGAACCCAATCATATCGCAGTGACAAAACAACTAGTAATATATATGTAGAACAAAACAACATTCCTGTAATATCGTCAGTTATTTAACCAATGACCTAGATCCGTTCATAACCTATACATAAACCGCTCGTACTTTATCTAGCATATTCCCCAAACTATATACAGTAGAACTAGATTTTGACACACTAATACAAGTATGATAACGTTGAAATGGTTAGATAATAGTCCCCAAAAACAAATTAATAAGTTTCAGAATCATTCAATACAGTGATTATAAAGGTCACTCACCAGATTTTAATTTCTTAATAGTGGGACACGTACCCAACGCCTCTCTGGTTCCCAGGGCTCCCGCCCCTTCTCGCCGCTCGTAACCGGTCAGCTTCGCCGCCATAAATAAATTACAATATAATATTAGCACATATTTTAATAAAGATTTCCCTCATTTGTACCTAGAACTAACCACTAGTACTGGTATACAATTAAGAATTATTTACCATTGGACAGCTCCTTAGCAAACATTCATGTACTATAAATAGTCGTCGATTGCAATGACTAGACTATGATAAGTGTTCACTTCACTTCATGGGAGTATACGGAATCCTAATATGGTGATGTCTTAAGCGCATTTATTAGGTGATAAACCTATTATTCCGTCACATATTAAAAATACACACGTGATAATATAAGATCATATTAGTTCGTGAACAGAAAGATATTGCCTAAATATTAATCACTCAATTCAAGACAATGCGCGCACCAGATAATTACTCCCTAAGAAATTCTAGAATTCACTATGATTAGTCACACTTTAAAATAAAATATTCAATCTCACCAGACGATCGCAAAGGCATTTGCGACCTTACCAAACTCTAATTCCTCTCAGCAACAGCCGTAATGCAGCCCAGCAGTGACCAGCCTTGCTCCGCCTCGAAGTAGTACGCGCCCAGAGGTCAGCCTAGCCTGGCAGCCTTTGCCTTCTGCAGCGTGATCTCGCTTCGACGTCCCATAGGAAAGTGAAACGCTCCTCGGCCCGCCGGGGTATTTATAGCCAACACTAACACGATCACGCCACTAATCCGACTCCTCATCTGAAAATATACCTTAACAAAAAGGTATAAGGCCCGTTTTCCAGGGAGCGTTCCTCGCCCCACCGTGCCGATCGATGTCCACTTTTCTCGACTTCACGGGTAGAATGTTCCTGCAGGCCGCGCGTCCGTCCACGCGTTTTCTTGCTCGCCAGCGATCCATTCTAAAAAATCTAACCTAACTATTCTAATTTATGAATCTATAAATCTAGATCTAGCACACATTAAATGATACACTAATCCAACAATACTGAATTAGTATGCTGAAGTATGTTTTAAACCAATTATTTTGGACGAAACGCGAGTTTTCTACACTTTTAATTGTAGTCTTGATTTTAGCCTAGAATAGCATCTAACGCAATTTATATCTAACTTATTTACATACATAATTAACAGGATGATAACGAATGAAAGCTTCAATCCCTTCATATTTGGACCTGAAACCCACAACGCTAACATCTATCAATTTAAAAGAGTAATTCCGCCCTTAGATACTATTGAGTCTGAGAGCGAAGCTCTCGGATCGTCTCAACTGGTGCTTAAAAAAGACGAAGGCTTGATGCCGCTGCTCTGGCGAATGGGCCGCGTCACTAAATTGTATCCAGGCAAGGACGGCGTCCCACGAGTCGCAGACATAAACACTGCCAGAGGTGTAATCAAAAGGGCTCTGAACCGGATCTGCCCTCTGCCCACGGAGTAAAGGATTCCTGAAAGACAGGCTTTCAGCGGCCCGGAGTATGTTGCGGCTTGCAACACTGTCGCTGAGTGCGCGCCCAATAAGATGCCAGCATTCCGCGCAAGCGCAGCCGCAGCGCCGGAGTCTATAAATACCGCCACGCGGGCGGCCATCTCTCTCTTTCATCATACACACGCGCGTCGCATACTATACAATTGAACTTGTAATTCTATAAATACTTGCAGTAAAAATCAGAAATGGTAAAAACCAAGTTTCATTTAAAACTAATCCTTATGTCCTAGACATAAGCTCCGGGCCGTATTGTTTGGGCTAATAATTATTTGGTATATCTCTTATTATCTCATAATCCATAATTTCAGTTTTATAAATGAATAAAACTCAGTTTAGTTATTGTCATATTATTAGTTTTTCCGCTATTTTATAAAAAAAAATAACCTCGAAGACTCCCTTTTCTCTGAGATCAATCAATGAGAGTGATCGTAGCGTAAGTACTAGGGAACAGGGGCTTAGTGGCAAAACCGACTCGGATCGCAGATAGGTTAGAAGATGGAAGCGGGAGCCTTGCTCCCGCTTTCGTCTTCGAGGTATTTTTTTTATAAAAGAGCGGAAAAACCTTTTATTAAAACTTACTACTAATGAAAATTAGGCAATTTACTACTAAAAAAACCATAGGCTAAAATCTAAATTTCAGGGATTTTGAACGGGTAGATAGGTATCACTTTATATGAGCCATTTGTACATAACTTTTTCTTGTTATGCATTTTGATATGATGCCAATTGATTATTATGCCTATTTGTGTTTATGCTATTTGACATTAGTCTTCATGAAGATTATGCTTTTTAATGTTATGCGTATATAATTATGCGTAATGAGAATTATGCACATCACTATTTCGGCGAAAAGCAATAGATGATCAAACGAACTTCTCGAGCGAAGTTCGATCATTATTATATGAGTCGTTTCATTCGAAGATATAATACATAACCAGGTAGTCCTTTAAACCTACAGGCGACTCTGCACGATATTTAAGAGACATTCAATTGACTATTAAACGAATTTTAGTTCATTCATTCATTACCCATCCTGTCAATCCCACCTTCATATTCGCTCATTATGTTCAGAGAAAATGCAAAACTTTACAATATAGGGTTATTCTTGGGTGGGAGGGTTCTTATATCTTCGAATGAAACGACTCATATAATAATGATCGAACTTCGCTCGAGAAGTTCGTTTGATCATCTATTATATTTCGTCGTTTCATTCTTCAGATATAATACATAACCAGGTAGATGTTCAGAGTTATAAAGTTTTGCTTTATGTGGATTGAAACAGGAGGTAGATAAGAAAATATGTTTATTTCCTACTTGGAGGTACAATAGTCATCATTAACTTACGATCGGATGAGTAACAATAATCAACCTTGCTTACTTTACTAATCATTTGTTGGTAAGCAAATGGACCTTGCAAAAAGTTCTTCCTGCAATATTGGCCGATTATAAAAGCGGGCAAACGACGTAGACGTCGTGGTCCAGCCGGCTGTGCGCCGGATGGTGTCGATACTCACGCCGGCGCGGCTCGCGGCCGAAGTGGCGGCGTGCGCTAAACACCGCGACGTCTATGCCGCTTTCCTACAGAACTTGTTTAATCCATCTGCTGATGGTTTGAGAGGTTGCAGCTCTGTGAGGTGCTCTATATGTCAATAAAAGATTTCCTACACTATCAGCTCTCATATTTTTTGTTACAAAAATATAATCTCTGAGAGCTGTAGCAGGGCATATAGCTATATTTTCCCTAAATAATGGTAGAAAGAGAACGGGTTGTTCTCGCCCTGCGGCGGATGTCTTAATGATATCTGTAATGCCAATTTTGACACCCGCATTGGAAGTGACTATGTTTTCGATCTTAATAAGCGCTAAAGTCTGGACTCTATGGGCCGTACATATAGCCAGTAAAGTGACTAATTTCTTGGTAATTTTTTCCAGATTTAAACTTGTATTGGGATACCAATGGGAAATGTGATTTAAAACGATATGTGGGTCCCAAGTATGATTATACTTAGGGCCACTGGGTTTTTGTTTGTACGCTCCTTTGAGTAGGCGTTTTACGCAATCGTCCGAACCAACATTGTGTCCTAATAACAAGGACAAAGCTGAGCGGTGACTGTTAAGTGTACCATAAGCGCAGTTTTCACTAAACTGTTCAGTTAAAAAAGACAAAATTGTTGTTTTACAAGGATCATAGGTGTCTATGGCCTTTGTGCTGCAGAATTGCCACCAGAGCTTATACGTGACATCGTACTGTTTAATCGTACTATCGGAAAGCGATCCCAGCATAAGGTTGCTTCTGGTGGTGAGCCTCTTCGACTGAAGGACTGCTGCAGAGCCTCGCGACACCCAGGGTAAGTCCTTTGTGTAGGGGATGGAAGTCCCTGAAATGGGAATGGAGAAGAGTTTTATTGGGATTGAGGAACATTATTTCCGATTTAAGCAAGTTTTGTAATAACGGGAACCACGGCTGCGATGGCCAATAGGGGAACACTAAGATTCCATCTGCTTGATCGTCTATGATTTTCCTGAGGCTTTTTAATATTAAAGAAAAAGGGGGAAAAGCGTAGAAGTACTTAGTGCGCCAGCTAATTGTAAATGCATCTACAGCTATCGCATCGGAATCAGGTTTTTAAGATACGAAATTTGAACATTTGGCGTTGGAACGAGAAGCGAATAAATCTATCACGGGTTCTCCAAACCGTCTTAATATGGATTCAAATGCTCCGGCTGATAATTCCCATTCTGTGTCGGAGTTTGTTACTTTCCTGGATTCTACGTCTGCAATGTTTTCCTTTGTATTGATGTAGGAGGCAAATATCGATATTGTTGGATAGTGTGTAACCTCTCAAACCATAAATATTATCTATCTTTAAAACTGTTCGTTGCATGTCTATGGTACCTTCCCGTTTCCCTTCTTCTCTGCTATCCTACAATGGTGTGAACATGCATTTTTATAAATGTATTTTAAATAATTAATATTACCTGATAAAATGTGAGGCCTCATACAGCTGATTATATATGTGATGTGTTGTTAAAATATTTTTGCGTAGATCTTTATGAATAAAGGTTTGTACGTATATCGTTGTCTACTCATTCCATGTGGTACAGTCGGCCCATGAGCCCTAGTGCGATAGCAGCCGCTTTTCGCAAACCTAACAGGTTATGGAACCAGCATTTTATTCCAAGAAGGAATCGAGAAGGCAACGATCGGCCGCGGCGTATCGGGTATAACTTAACCTCAAACTTTTAACTACAACACAACGATGGTGACGACACCGGTCGACAACGAGAGTGCCCGAGCTTCATTCTCATTCGAGAAATTGGATGGCATCAGTAACTACTTAAACTGGAAGTTCTGCATGCGACATGCACTCATAATGGAGGGACTATGGGCATCTGTTGAAGGTACGGACACGGATCCAGTTCGAGGCCAGCGTGCTTTGGCTCGAATCTGTTTGTCTGTAAAACCACATTGCATACAGCACATTAGGACGGCGGACACGGCTAAGAAGGCCTGGAATAACCTTCAAGATATAAAGATATCTTGAAGGTTATTCCAGGCCAAAAAAAAAAAAGGACAAAGGTTTGTTCCGGCGTGTCGTGCTACTACGGCAGCTTCATAACGCTCGTTATGATGACTACGGCTTCATGCAGCAATACATCGAGGCCGTCACTACATTAGTAAGCCAGCTAGATGACATCGGTCGAAATATTGCTGATGAAGAGGTCGCAGAGCTCCTTCTATCCGGACTGCCACAGGAGTACGACGTTTTGGTGTCAAGTCTAGGAGCCGCTAACCTGTCTCAGTCGCTGACCAGTGAAATGGTGCGAGCACGTCTTCTACAAGAAGATTTTCGTCGCGGGAACAATGAAAGTGCCAACCGGAGCTCAGCACTGTTAACTCAGAATAGCTCAAAGAAATTTTGCCACTACTGCAAGAAAGCGGGTCATTTCAAGTCGAAGTGCTTCAAACTTAAAAATGACCAGAAGAAAAAGGCTGATGGTGACAAAATGCAGCAAACATTGTCCGTGTCAGCGCTCGCTGCTTACAACTCTGAAGACTGGGTAGTTGACTCAGGCTGTACGGCTAATTTATGTAAGCATTTACATTATTTTAAGACTCTTGACAGTAATTTTAGCAGTGTCATTACCGTAGCTAATAATGAAACCTTGCAATGCAAAGGTATAGGTTCCGTAGAAATTACCTTACCTAATAATACTGTAAGAATGATTGAAAATGTGATGTATGTCCCAAATCTCTCCACTAATTTGTTGTCTGTGGCTAAATTGACCCAAAAAAGCTATAAGGTTGTTTTTGATAACAGTAAATGTCATATTTATGACACTAAACAACAATGTTTAGCCACTGCTTCTAATAGGAAAGGTATTTATGTATTAGATGGTGTTACTAATTTGACTTCACAGAACAAGACTGCTTCAGCGTGTATACTGAGTCACAAGGACACAGTATGTACACAGGAGGGGTTCACTGGTGCGTCGTCGGATGCTACGAGGGAGCATCAATGTGCTCATACAACCTCTGATGTGCCTATGCACATCTGGCATCGACGGCTAGCACACCTTAGCAAAGCAGGTATGTGTGAACTTCGTAATATGTCCAATGGTTTAAATTTTAGTGGCCAGGACGGTCCGTTGGCTGATTGTGAAGCATGTATTAAAGGGAAGTTGACTGTTAAAAGTTTTCCCAAGGGTGAAGCAAAAAGAGCGCGAAAGCCTCTAGAATTAGTACATTCTGATGTTTGTGGTCCTATTGAAGAATGCACTTGGGGTGGTTCACGCTATCTAGTCACATATACCGATGATTTTACTCGTAAAACATTTGGCTATTTATTTAAATATAAAAGTGAGGTTATGTCTAAGTTTATTGAATTTAAAAACTTGGCAGAGAAGCAAACAGGTCAGAAGGTGTTATGTTTAAGGACAGATGGAGGCTTGGAATATTGTAATCGTAATTTTGATAAATATTTATCTGATTGTGGGATTATTCATCAGGTGACTGTACCCTATAGCCCGAGCCAAAACGGGGTTTCGGAACGTCTTGACAGGACTATTGTGGAGAAGGCGCGCTGCATGTTGATTGATGCAGGTTTAGGCGTGCGGTATTGGGGTGAAGCTGTTAAGACAGCAATTTATTTGAAAAACAGGTCCCCAACAGCTGCTGTGTCTCGTGCCACTCCAGAGGAACTGTGGTCAGGGTCCAAAGTTGACTTGAGCCACTTAAGGATATTCGGATGCAAAGCTTTTTGCCATGTGCCAGATTGCAAGCGTCGCAAATTTAGTCCAAAGGCTATAGAATGTATATTCACAGGCTATTCCGAGGAATCGAAAGCGTACAGATTTATAGATCCCAAAAATCCTACTAGGGTTATTAAAGCAAGATCTGTCCATTTTATTGAAACAACTGTGATAAATAATACTGATAAGAATTTTATTAATGAGAATAATAATATTTTAAATATTGACAATGTTATAAGAAATGATAATTTTATAGAATTGGAAAAAGGAAATCCTAACGATAAAAATAATATTGTTGCTTATGACTCATTTGGTATGTAGACTTTTTAATCTCATCCTTAAAACTAAATTGATACCGAACTCGTGGCGGCTCAGTCACTTGATCCCCTTCTACAAAAATAAGGGAGACGTAACAGAATGTGGCAACTATAGAGGCATCAAACTTACCTCACATACATTCAAAATTTGGGAACGTATTATAAATCACCGCATACAGTTGCTGTCAAAAATATCACCCAACCAATTTGGCTTCACACCGTCAAAATCCACTACCGATGCCATTCAGGCAGTCCGAATAATAACTGACAAATACCGTCTAAACAAAGAAGATCTGCATCTTGTATTTATTGATTTAGAAAAAGCGTTCGACCGGGTACCTCGGAGGCTTGTATGGCGAGCCCTTAGAGCACAACACCTGCCAGAAACGTACGTACAGCTCATACAAGATATGTACTTCAAAGCTTCCACCAAAGTGAAAAGTCCAGCAGGCCTCAGCGAAGCATTTGGGGTGGAAGTAGGGGTTCACCAAGGTTCAGCTCTTAGTCCGCTACTATTTAACCTCGTAATGGAACTTATCACTAAAGAAATTCAAGCCCCGCTCCCAATCAACCTCCTGTATGCGGACGATATAGTGCTCATTGCTAACACAGCAAGTGAACTGCAAGACACTTTACACCTTTGGGTCAACACTCTTGAACAATCAGGTCTGAAAGTGAGCAGATCCAAAACAGAATATCTGCAGTGTAGATTCAGCAAGAACAGCCAGCCCTCTGCTGTGTGCTACCCTGACTCGAAACCAGTGCCAAAAGTCACACGTTTTAAGTACCTGGGATCAGTGATCACAGAGGACGGAAATATAGAGGAAGATGTAGCGCAAAGACTTAAAGTGGGCTGGCAAAAGTGGCGTTCATTGACTGGAGTTTTGTGCGACACTCGTATGCCAGTGCGCACAAAAGGAAAGGTCTACAGAATGGCGATTAGACCAGCGCTACTCTACGGTTCTGAGTGCTGGCCTGTCAAAGAAAACAACGTGCAAAAACTCCACACGGCCGAAATGAAGATGCTTCGTTGGTCGGGAGGGGTTACAAGGCTGGACAAATTTAAAAATGAGCACATTCGTGGTAGTTTTAAGGTGGCCCCTATACCCGAAAAGCTAACAGAACACTGCCTAAGGTGGTACGGCCACGTGATGCGTAGGGATGAAGAGTACGTGGTCAAAAAAGCTCTAAACCTGCCGGAGAAAAAGAGAGGCAGAGGACGACCGCCGTCAACATGGTGGACCAGCATCACAAAACTAGCAAGTAGGCATCATTTACCCGACCCGACAACCCTCGACAGAGTGTCGTGGCGCAAAATAATTAGGAGAGCCGACCCTGCCTAAAGCGGGATAGAGCAAGGAAGAAGAAGAAGATGACTCATTTGGCAATTGTAATGTTTCAGAGACTCCAGTGTCGGAGCCCTGCCCTGGTGTTGAGACCACCAGATTGCGAAATGAGCCCCTGAGTGAGGAGCCAGCCTCATCTGAGCCTGTGCATGTGCAGCCCGAGCCGCAGAGCAGTGCTGATGAGCCAGAGGAGGCCATGAGTCCTCCAGACAGCCAGTACCAGTCGTGCAGTGACAGTGAAGACTCCAACGAGTTGCCAGTGACGTGTGAGGCTAACGTCCTTGTACAGGATGCTATGCCCAAAAGGTATGGTGAATATGATTTATCACTCATGACTCAAGTTGAGTCTGAGCCACTTTTCTATTATGAAGCAATGGCATCCGAACGTAGAGATAAATGGAAAGCTGCAATGCAAAAAGAGTATGATGCTCTTATTAATAATGAAGTTTGGAGACTAGTAGATCGTCCAAATAATACAAACATAGTAAAGTGTAAATGGGTCTTTAAAATTAAAGATGAAGCTTTGGGTAAAGATAGGTTCAAAGCTCGTTTAGTAGCTCGTGGTTTTTCACAGAAAAAGGGCGAGGATTTTAATGATGTTTTTGCTCCTGTAGTGAGACATTCGACTATGAGAATATTATTCTCATTAGCTAATGATCTTGACATGGATATGAATCACATTGATGTCGCTAATGCTTTTCTGAATAGCAAATTAAACGAGGTAATTTATATGGAACAACCTGAAGGTTTCATTAGGGACCCTAGCAAAGTTTGTCTATTAATAAAGAGCTTGTATGGTTTAAAACAAGCCAGTAGAATGTGGAATTTATGTGTGCATGAATTGTTAATTAAAAATGACTATGTGCAGAGTCGTTGTGAGCCTTGTGTATATGTAAGAACATCGAATGGCAAATTGTCAATAATAGCACTATATGTGGATGATTTTTATGTATTTTCTCAAGACCCAGAATGTGCAAATTCCTTAATTATTTTACTGGAAAAACAATTCAATGTTAAAAATCTTGGTGAATTGAGTAATTGTCTGGGTATGAAAGTAGAACGTGATAGAACAAAGGGCATTTTAAAATTGAACCAAAGTGACTATATAAAACGATTATTGGTGCGCTTTAACATGGAAAATTGTAAGTCTGTAAAGACACCCATGATGTTGAATTGTAAACTTGACAAATCTGATCCTACTGCTACAACTCTGCTTGATAGCGAAGTCTTTCGTTATAGAGAGTTGCTAGGCAGTTTGATGTACCTCTCAGTATGTAGTCGCCCAGACATAGCTTTCACTTGTAGTCAGTTAAGTCAGTTCAACCATGCTAATGATAAAAGTCACTGGTTAGCAGCTAAGCGCGTCTTAAGATATTTAGCGGGGACTTTAAGTCATTCACTATATTTCTATAGGAGTAATGACTTAAAAATTACCGCATTTGCAGATGCCGACTATGGCAATAATTTGCTAGATCGTAAGTCATATAGTGGTTTTATTGTAAAACTAGGCAATAATGTAATAAACTGGGAGTCTAGAAAGCAAAAATGCGTCGCGCTTTCAAGTACCGAGGCTGAGTACCTTTCTATTGGGGATGTATGTAAAGACTTATGTTTCATTAAGAATTTAATATGTGAACTTCTGAATAAAGATATCAAAATTGTAATATATAATGATAATCAGAGTGCACATAAGCTACTAGAATGTAAAGAATACTGTCATAAAAGAAGTAAACATATTGATATACGATTTCACTTTGTAAAAGATATGATAAAAGATAACTTTGCTCAAGTTAAATACCT
This sequence comes from Epinotia brunnichana, assembly GCA_963854355.1. Classification (NCBI taxonomy): domain Eukaryota; kingdom Metazoa; phylum Arthropoda; class Insecta; order Lepidoptera; family Tortricidae; genus Epinotia; species Epinotia brunnichana. The sequence goes on from CAWKZR010000018.1 coordinate 336,122, forward strand.
ACCAACAGAAAGCATGATCGCAGATGTTCTTACGAAGCCTTTAGGTAGAATAAAGCATGAAAACTTTACAAAGTTAATGAATGTTAAAGTATAATCTGTATAACTTTTAATAAATGTAGAGCTTATGGTTTGTAGAGCTTAAAGGGAAGTGTTGGATAGTGTGTAACCTCTCAAACCATAAATATTATCTATCTTTAAAACTGTTCGTTGCATGTCTATGGTACCTTCCCGTTTTCCCTTTCTTCTCTGCTATCCTACAATGGTGTGAACATGCATTTTTATAAATGTATTTTAAATAATTAATATTACCTGATAAAATGTGAGGCCTCATACAGCTGATTATATATGTGATGTGTTGTTAAAACATTTTTGCGTAGATCTTTATGAATAAAGGTTTGTACGTATATCGTTGTCTACTCATTCAATGTGGTACAGTCGGCCCATGAGCCCTAGTGCGATAGCAGCCGCTTTTCGCAAACCTAACAGATATATTTCGCTCCTCGCACCATTGCCAAATTGAACGAGCCAGATTATTTAAGTGTGGAAACTGTATACTCCCCATGCGATTCACGTAGCTTATGGCTGTCGTGTTATCTACACGCAACAAAATTGCACAGTTGGTCATATTACGGGCAAAACTCTTTAAACCTAGGAAAACGGCCAGTAATTCCAAATAATTAATGTGATTTTCCCGTTCTGAAGGTTTCCACATGCCGTTAACCTTATTTTCTCCGCAGACGGCTCCCCAACCTGAGTTAGACGCGTCACTGTAAATCTCGAGCTGGAAACAAGGATATCTCATACAATTATTTGATGTGTAAACATTGTTTATCCACCAGTTAAGATCTTCAAGTATAACTTCTGAAGGTTGCATTTTTGCTTCATAATTGTTAATTTTTTAGTAAATTTATACTGAGCAGAAACGTCCGCTAACGAAATTCTAAGTTTCGATCAAAGAGGAAAATTGAAAAATTATTCGCCACGGGCGGGATTTGAACCCACGACCTCTGGAATCCGTCCATTGCTCTTATCCAACTGAGCTACCGTGGGTCCCGTCAGTGGCAACGAATCTTTCAATCCCTTCACTCTTCTAATTAACCTTAAGGAGGCTCGTAGCGACATCTACCGTGAAGTTGTTACAAACTTCTGATACGGCACCAACGTCCCAAGTTACATTGAGAATCGTTAGTAACAATGCGCTACTCCATTTTAACAGTAAATTTATACTGAGCAGAAACGTCCGCTAACGAAATTCTACGTCCCAAGTTACATTGAGAATCGTTAGTAACAATGCGCTACTCCATTTTAACAGTAAATTTATACTGAGCAGAAACGTCCGCTAACGAAATTCTAAGTTTCGATCAAAGAGGAAAATTGAAAAATTATTCGCCACGGTCGCACAAATCCCGCCCGTGGCGAATAATTTTTCAATTTTCCTCTTTGATCGAAACTTAGAATTTCGTTAGCGGACGTTTCTGCTCAGTATAAATTTACTGTTAAAATGGAGTAGCGCATTGTTACTAACGATTCTCAATGTAACTTGGGACGTTGGTGCCGTATCAGAAGTTTGTAACAACTTCACGGTAGATGTCGCTACGAGCCTCCTTAAGGTTAATTAGAAGAGTGAAGGGATTGAAAGATTCGTTGCCACTGACGGGACCCACGGTAGCTCAGTTGGATAAGAGCAATGGACGGATTCCAGAGGTCGTGGGTTCAAATCCCGCCCGTGGCGAATAATTTTTCAATTTTCCTCTTTGATCGAAACTTAGAATTTCGTTAGCGGACGTTTCTGCTCAGTATAAATTTATTGTTAAAATGGAGTAGCGCATTGTTACTAACGATTCTCAATGTAACTTGGGACGTTGGTGCCGTATCAGAAGTTTGTAACAACTTCACGGTAGATGTCGCTACGAGCCTCCTTAAGGTTAATTAGAAGAGTGAAGGGATTGAAATATTCGTTGCCACTGACGGGACCCACGGTAGCTCAGTTGGATAAGAGCAATGGACGGATTCCAGAGGTCGTGGGTTCAAATCCCGCCCGTGGCGAATAATTTTTCAATTTTCCTCTTTGATCGAAACTTAATTCATAATTGTTATCGTTATTTAGCAGCTCGAGATATTTTTGTTTTTCTAAGGTTTTTGTATTGGCGATGCAAAGATTATCCGCGCGCCTCTAGCGGCGAAATTTGGAAGTTGTCTAAGAACGACACTTTGCCTTCAAGTTGAGGCTAAGTTTAGACATAATCAGATGGATCATGATTACATACAGAAACCTGTTGCTAATAAAAGCCGAAATACGAAATACTGTTGCGTTCCTCAATGTAGTACTTACGGAGATTCGGGAATAAGTTTTTATTTGTTTCCAAAAGACAAAATTATGAAGAAAAAATGGAAGATTGCTTTAAGAATAGGCAAGCCGATTACACCAGCAATGAGAGTTTGTTCTCATCATTTTCAAGCTTCAAACTATTTTCCAAACAGTAAGTACAATTAGTTTTAATTATTTTATTGTACTTATATTATATTCACATGTATTTTATAAGTTATTTATTTAGTTTAGGCTAAGGCGAGTTTCTCGTCAGATAATGAGATTATGTTTATTGTTCCAGATTCTAAAAGACAGAAGTTGTTTCCTAATGTCGTACCGTCTCAGAATATTCCTAAAAGAAGCTCTGATAAAGAAGTACCATTAGCCCACAAAATAAAATCAATTGCTCGAGAAAATAGGGGTGATATCAGACACAGGAAAATAGTTGTAGCAAAGAAAGATCTTGGACTGGCTATTGGGAATGAAAAAATTGGCGTAAAGGATGGATTTGACGTCAATAATATAACTGATAACAACAGCCATCATCATGTCATGACTTCATCGACACAAGTTAATTTTGTGGATTACAGAAATTATCGTCCTCGAGAAGATTGCAGTATAACTGACCTTCTTTGTGACAAAGAACCTTTGGAAAAGTGCACTCAAATAAATTTTCTTCCTATATGGAAAGAGGAAAGATCAGCTTTAAAGCAATTAACCCTCTCAGATTTACTCAGTAGTGATATGTATTTATTTACTTTTACGGGTATTCATTCAATTGAACTTTTAGAATCATTGGTGACTTGTGTTAGTGAATTGGCCTTAAATATTTCAACAAACAAAAAAAAATTATCTGTGAGAGACACAGTTATTTTAACAATGGTAAAAATTAAACAAAATATGTCATTTAGAGCCATTAGTGTTTTGTTTGGTATAAACAGGCAGACATGTTCTAATTATTTTAATAATATGTGCCCCATGCTGAGTAGAGTACTCCTACTATTTAGTATCCTCTTAAATGACCTACCGCAAGCGATAGCAGGTGCTAATATTTACATGTACGCCGACGACGTCACAGCAGTGGTGAGCACGCCAACGAAGAGCGAATTCGAAAGGGCTCTAAACAACGTTGTCAGGCAACTGCACGAGTGGTTCAGGGCTAATGGGCTGGCACTAAATAAAGATAAGACCAGCTACATGACAATAAAATTAAACGGTCATCAAACCGAGAGCCTGCAGGTGTGCGCAGGTGATGCCCCTATACAGCATGTGTCCTGCACACGCCTGCTCGGGTTCCACCTCGACAGTGCACTGACATGGGAAAAGCATATAGATGAGATATGTAGTCGGCTGGGGCGCGCATGCTTCGCGCTGCGCCGGCTGGCGCGCACCGCTGGGCGGGCCGCCGTGCGAGAGTGTTACTTCGCGACGGTCCACTCGGTGCTGACGTACGGCGTGGAGCTGTGGGCCCGGGCCGCCGACTGGTACCGCGTGTTCTCCATGCAGAAGAGGGCCGTGCGCGGCATGGCCGGCAAGCCGGCCGACGCCCCGGCACGGGACCTATTTGTAGAGTTCCGAATTCTGCCCCTGCCATGCATACTGATACACCAAGTGGCAGTCTTCACCCACGAAAACCTTGATCAGTTCAAACGCAAGGACACGAACTCAAGATATCCTTTACGGAGCAACAAGCATGGAGACAGGCTGGTGGCGGAGTACCATAGACTAGCGAAGTCAGCGAAGTCGGTCTATAGCCTTGGACCTTCCGTTTACAATCGTCTGCCAGATAGCATCAGAAGTGCACCTTCCACTGCAAGATTTAAATCCAGTTTAAAAAAGTGGCTTTTAGAAAATATGTTTTACCAATATGATGAATTTTTCAACATACCATTGGCCATATGACATTGAAATAATTTATTAATATAAATAGAACAATGTATAATATAATAAATAACAACCATTATGAATAAATGTATGTACATACCTAAAACCTAATTAGGTATTTATAATTAGAGCATATCTATTCTACTGTAGAAATGACCTATAACAATTGTTATCAATAAAATTTTCATTTCATTTCATTTCATTTCATTTCATTTCTCAAAGTTGTTATTCCTTGGCCTGATATTGAAATGATACGTAGCAATTTACCTAAATCATTCCAAAAATATAAAAATACAAGAATAATATTAGACTGTGCTGAAACTGTGATTGAAAAATGTAAATGTTTAAAATGTAGAATATTGACATACTCTCAATATAAAAAAAACAATACAGCGAAGTTTAATATTGGAATAACTCCTTCTGGCCTAATAACTGAAATAAGTGCATCTTATGGCGGTCGAGCATCAGATAAACATATTGTAAATGAATCAGGAATCTTAAATAAATGCGAGTTTAATGATGGAGTGATGGTGGATAAAGGATACAGGATTGAATCGGAGTGTAATGAAGTGAGTTAAAGATATTAATTGAATAGTTAGTATAACATTTGATTAATTTTGCAATGTACTTGAAATATTTATATTCTTGTTACAGCGTCTGCTTCAGCTTATCAGGCCTCCTTTCTTGAGTCAGAAAAAGCAGATGACCAAAGAAGACGCAATCTGCACTGCAGAGATTGCACGGGCAAGAGTGCATGTTGAGAGAGTGATCCAGAGATTACGACAATATAAACTTTTGTGTGGACCATTACCATGGTCATTGGCTCCTTATTTCGATGATATTTTAAATATTGTTGGTGGTCTTACAAATTTGGGTCCACCAATTATTCATATTGATAAATTTATGTAGTTATGTAAAAGTTATGTTAGTAGTTATGTTATTGTAAAAGCATAACAAGGGAAGCTTATGAATCGGAAGGGTATTGTACGTGGTAATAAATTTTTACAATCAATAAATAATTTAGTACACAACTGTATTTATTTTTATTGAAATTCTAGCCATAATTAGATCCATACTCGTTAACTATTCTAGGAAGAAATTTTTCAAAATATACATTAATAAGACATAAACAAATTTCCAAAATATGATTTTCGTCAAATGAAACTCTTCTTACTGCTAAATCTTTTCCTATTTCAGAATAAACTAAATAATCACATTCTGTAATACCTGACAATAACATACCTAATTGCATTTGAGTATAATGCTGAGTATTTTTTTTTAAATTTTGATTTTTATCTAAAATAGGAATTGCATTCATTTCTATAAGTTCATTTGCAGTTAAACGAGTTCCTTCCTTTAATGTCTTAATCTCGATATTTCGAAGAAAATTTCCTTCTATATCCATAGCAGTACCGTCTAGACTTGCCGAGAGCCATGGTAATTCTGGTCGAACCAGCAAACCGGACTCCAAAATCGTGCAGCTATAATGCTCTGCATATAAATCTCTTGCGACTGCCTCACAGCGAAGGCCTCTGATAGTATCTTCATTCCCAAGGAAATTACTGTGAAAAACCTCTTGATATCTTTTATCCCAATCAGCATTTTTATTAGAATAGTAAGTAAACTGGGCTCTCGCTTTCGAGGCTGTTTGTCTCACTTTTCTAGCTTTATGCCAATAAGGAGTACCCTGCTCAGCATTGATTATTTCTGTACTTTGTTCTAATGATACTGAATCGCGCAGGTCTTGGTGAAGGAAAACGCGCTTCTTCAATTTAAATATATCTGTATTTCCACTCTCCTATTCTCTAGTTCATTACAAGGATGCGTTGCGTGTGGCGGTTAACGATCAACTAATTTATTAACATTTTTATTTTCCTACCTACATTTCACATGTGTAGGTATATGTGCATGTACGGTATCGTACATATTCCCCAGCAAGGCAAATATGACAATATATATATATATAGCCTTTTATTTCAGACACACGTTATTAATTACTCTAATATATCACACTTTCTTATCTTCTGTGCGTCAGTTTGCCAATCGGCAAAGGCCTCCTCCAACCTTCTCCATTCCTTATATTGTTGTTTTCTAGGGGCTCACTATGGAGCATTTGCCTTGTGTTGTTTACTTTATGGTGGTTTTTCTTGGTTGGAGGGTTTTGGTCAGACATCCCACGGGGACCAGCCGGATTGGGACCTTTAGTTTCCAGTGTTGTGTTTGTAATATTTGTTGCATACGGTTTCCCCATAAGAGGATCTCGCTCTGCTGCTAGTTGTTGTGATGTTTTAGTTTTTGTATGTATTTTTGCTTGAGAAGGAGTATGATCTTTGAATATGACAATAAAGAAACTTATTCTAATAATATTTTGCCCTTTTTGACAATAAAGAAACTTATTCTAAGAGTATTTTGCCTTTTTGACAACCCTACTATCCTTTTAACATTAGCCTATAAGTTATACAAACAAACCATCATATTATTTTTTAATTAAGGTATTGAACTGCATCGTCAATCTAAAAACACCACCGACACCTGCTTTAATTGATGCAAACTAAAACCAATGTTTAGTCTGTCTCAATTGGGAGCACCGATATCTTATAAATACTAGTTTTAACTATAGAACCTTTACCACTTTGCCATCCGGGCCTGGAAACACTTCCGCTACCCAGGCCAATGGCCACCTCAGAGGACTCACATTATCCTCTCTGAATAGTACTAATGCACCAACTTTAATATTATTCTTCTCTAAGCGCCATTTTGGCCGATTCTGCAACTGAATGAGATATTGTTTGTGCCATTGCTTCCAAAAGCTTTGAACCATTTGGGTACATTGTTGCCAGAATTTCAATCTATTAGTTGGTACACGAGTACAATCATCTTCTGGGTATGAAATCAGTGAATCGCCCGTCAAAAAATGTGCTGGAGTCAAATAAGGCATTTCGGTGGGGTCAGTTGCAGGCAAAGCTGTTAGAGGACGCGAATTTAATATTCCTTCAATCTGTATAACAACAGTGTTTAGCTCCTCGTATGTCAAAACTGCTGTGCCAACAACTCGTTTCAAATGATGCTTGACGCTTTTGATTCCAGCCTCCCACAATCCACAAAAAACAGGGCTATAGCTTGGTATGAATTTGAAATCTATTCCCATTTCGGCCGCATGATTTATGACTGACTGCTGGTGGGTTGTCGCAGACTGTAATCTGTATAATTCAACTAATTGATTATTAGCGCCCCTAAACGTGCTCGCATTGTCGCAAAATACGACCGATGGCTTATTTCTACGCGAAATGAACCTCTTGAATGCGTTCAAGAAACACTCTGTTGTCAGATCCGATACCACCTCAATATGGACAGCCTTTGTGGTGAAACATACGAACAATGCGATGTACGCTTTATACAGGATAGGTTTCCTAACACGATACATTTTGACAGTATATGGACCCCCATAATCAATTCCTACCTTCTTAAATGCTCTACAGGCGTTAACCCTATCATAAGGGAGCGAACCCATTAGCTGCTGGGCTTGCTTCGCTTTCAACTTGAAACAAACAATACATTTATAAAGTACGTGTGTTACTTCTCTAATTCCATTCATTACATGGTATATTAAACGCAAGCTGTTTAATACAAGTTTCGCTCCAGCGTGCAATAACACTCTATGCTCATTCTCAATAATGTAGCGCGTGATATTTGAACCTTTTGATAAAATAATAGGGTGTTTCTGTGAGTATGGAAGCGTTGCATGCTGGAGCCTTCCACCTACGCGAAGCAGGTTCATCTGGTCCAAAAAGGGGTTTAACCCATCGAGCTTTGATTTTACAACCTTGTTTGCTTTTAAAGCTTTTATCTCATCACTAAAACATTTATGTTGCTCATATCTTATAATTATATTTAATGCATGTTTTAATTCTCGAGGTGTTAAACACCCCACATTCCTGTTATTAGGGTCCTGTGCAACACTGGCCTTACAATTATTTATGAACCTATAGCACCACGCTATGGTTCGTTTCATTTTTTTAATACTAGAACAGTCATTAAACACGGCTATCTCATCATTCTGAGCAGCACTCACTAGAGTAGCTTTTAACTCTGGTATTTCCCGTGGCATTATTTTTTCATCAGCCTTTGGCTTGAAATCAGGGTCGCTTAAAGGCGCGGGCCCCTGGAACCACAGTGAATTCCGCTGTAAAAGATGCGGCTCTATTCCGCGAGACAGACAATCAGCTGGGTTCACTGCGGTGTTTATGTAATGCCATGAGAAATCTCCAGTTAACTCGTGAATAGCCTTAATTCTATTTGCTACATAAACAGTCAGCTTAACTGGCTCTATTTTTAACCAGGCAAGTACTACTTGCGAGTCGAGATATAGATACACGTTTGCCGCAAATTTCGACTTTATTATATTACATACCTTGTGCGCCAGCATTGATAATAACAAAGCGCTATTAAGCTCTGCGCGAGGTGTAGAGAGTTTCTTAATCGGGTTTATACGTGATTTTGAACATAGCAAATTCACGCTAACCCTGCGATTCTTGTCGACGACTCTTAAATACAAGCAGCATCCATAAGCGACATTTGACCCGTCGGCAAATCCGAAAATATCTATGGAGTGCGCATTCCGTGTATCTATATTCCGTGGTACAAATATGTCTGACATTGTCAGTAAGCTGGTTGCAAAATCTCTGAATTCTCCGTTAAGCTTTTCAGGCAAGGTTGAATCCCACTGAACGTCTGCAAGCCACACTGCCTGCATTAATAACTTAGCCTTAACCACAATAGGGCCTGCCAAGCCAAGCGGATCAAAGATTTTGCTAACGAAGCTTAAAGCCGTTCGCTTTGTATAATTATGAATTATCTCCTGCTTAGGGCAGCTAATTATGAGAGTATCATCAGTTAGGTTACACTTAAGACCTAATGTTCTTACTAAATCTATGTCTTTATTCTCAGAGAAGTGGACTTCTTGTCCCTCCCTTTTACATTCAGATGCGATATCACACAAAATCGAGTTATCATTAGCACACCATTTGTGCAGGCTAAAACCGCCTAATTTTAATAAATTTATCAACTCATCGCGAGTTTTTATTACTTGTTCTCTATCATTACAAGCTATACTCGCGTCATCAACATATGTGTTGTGAAGCAATACGTCTGCAGCCAGGGGAAAATCGTCCTTATACCTATTAACTAACTCGAGCAAACATCGAGTAGCGAGGAATGAGCTATTTTTTAAACCATACGTAATTGTCTGAAGCTGCAGGCATTGTATTTCTTTATGGGGAGAATCCCTCCATAATATGTTTTGTAATGGCCGGTGTGATGGTTGCACTAAAACTTGTCGAAACATCTTTTGTATGTCACAATTTACAACATATTTAAATAATCGAAAGAGAATTAGGATGCTGAATAGATCATTTTGCACAACAGGACCATTGACTAATGCATCATTCAAAGAAACCTTGCTCAAACTTGGCATCACAAACTTTCTAAATTCTAAACTTTTAAAACCTTTTAAAGCACATGTGAGTGAATCACCCAATCTCAATTCCTTGATATCCTGCTTTAGCGGTAAAGCTACCTGAAATCTATTATTTTCAAGCACAACCGATTCCTTAAATATTTGTTCCGCTAACTCATGCTCGGAATTGGCTTCAATATACATTTGAGGCACCTTCTCCGTTTGCCAGAATCGTGAAATTGACACCTCTAATGGATTAAGATTTAAATCATTACCGACAGGCTTGCAGCAAAAGGCTGAGGTAAGATGAGAAGCAGCGCTGGAAGTGCTGCTCTTCACCTTTCCCGCTACAATGTAGCCGAAGCGTGTGTTGTGGAGATACAGCTCTCCGGGGGGCACCGGCAGCTGATCCCGGAGCAACACCTGAAAGAATATGTCACAACCTAAGAGGATGCTGATCTCCTCACATACATGAAAATCTTGGTCGGCTAATTTAATATAGGAAGGCAAATCAAGATCCTTTTTATTTACCACAAATTGTGGCATTTTGCTTGTAATGTTGTTAACTACATGGCATGTCACTGACATGTTGAAGTCACTGGCAGTTGAATTTAAGTTAAATGTAGCCTGTTGTGCTGTTTTAGCGAGACCATCACATACCCCGCTAATAATTGTGTCAGATTGCTGGAATGTACAGCTAATCTCCCTGGCCAAGTCTGCCCTTACAAAGGAAACCTGACTAGCCGAATCTAAAATTGCCCTAGCATAAATAGGATTGCCGTCCTTGTTAACTAACATTACCTTAACAGTAGGCAAGAGTATATTGTCGCTGACCTTTGATAACAAGCTCACATGGGCGGAACTTTTATTGGGGACACTGTCCTCATGTAATAGAGAATTATGTTTCTCTTTACAAACTGAACATTTGAAGCCGAAAAGGCATTTTTTACCGGGATGCTCATTTAAGCAAATGCTACATATTTTCTTGAATTAACAAAGTCCTGACGCTTCGCTACTTCTATCAGCTTAAATCCTGGGCACTGATGCAGCTTATGTAAATGAGAACTACAGTACTTACATCTCGTAGGTTTAGCAGTGGCTTTAGTAGGACTGCTAGTAGTTGCAGCCACTAAGCTGCTCCGCCGGACAGTACCTTGACACTGGCCAAGTGTTTCATATGCAGCCGCTCGATCCTCTAGAAATTTAAACAAATCATGCAATTGCACCGATTCCAAGCCTTGCTTTTCTAAGTGGAATGCCCTAAGCGTGTATTGGTCAAGTTTGCGCTGCAGCACCGTCAAGATAAGCAAGTCCCAATGCTGCACTGGCACATTCATATTCTTAAGCGCACCCAAATGTTGCTTTGTGGTCGTGACCAAGTCGCGAATGGCGGCTGCTGACATTTTATTTATGCATGGAAGGTCAAGCATTGTCGCGAATCATGGGAGTTGATGATATCGCGATGACTTTAACTCGTGGTCGGACCGTGTGGTGCCGCCTTAAGAGATTATTTGCGCTGGCAAGGTTATGATATATTTGTGACTGTGGGTAGAATAAGGTTGTAATCTTTGGAGCATTTAAGGGCTTGCTCTGTTGGAGAAGCCTCATTTTGTGATCTGAAATTGGCGAGTGACGAAGTAGTCTGAGGAGGTGTTCTCGCCAAGGAGCCGGGAGCTAAGCAGCTGATCTCTGAAAGCTAAGTGTCTTAGATTCTCAGCACTTTACTTTTTCTCCTATTTGCTTTATTGTTCTACTATAAATGTGTTATATAATTTATGTATTATGACGATGTTTCATATCATGAGAATAATTAGTTTTACGTAATGTTACTGGTATATGTCTCATGATAACTGAGGGTCTCAATATCCTGATATTTCGTCTATTCTTAATGTCTCAATTACGCTCATACTTACTGTAACTTTATAACTAGCTACCCAAGTGAAACTACCCCGTTTTTGCCGCCATTAGGGCGTTGTGTAAGGTAACGCTCTCTGTTAATGGTACTCGTTGATATTATGGATGTTAGTTCCCGTAGCTTTGTCCCCGAGGGTCTTACACGGAGGTGAGATCCCACCATGCAACGTCCGGAGCACTACGGTTCCGCGTTGTATGGTGTCTAAGAGGGAGTTCCAAGTTTCGCCAGTGTGCTGGTGTGAAACACCCCCGTACTAGCGTGAGCCTACGGCCTACTAGTACGGCGGTTGTGGAAAGGGGTAGTCGGGTATCGTTCAAACTGCCTCCCTGCGCGGCAGGGAGGTGTGTAGTAGCGCTGTAAGCCCTGTAGCGGTCAGGCCGTAAGGTGCGCGCCCTAGTGAGTGGCCGGCCACGCCAAGGTGCCTCATAGGTTGTGAAGGAGGACAACTCGAATGTAAGGCAGCCTTGACGGGCACCGATAGATTCGTGTCGAATCGCTTGATGGGAACTAGGCGGGCTATGTAATACCTCATAACGAGACTGACTGACTATACCTGTAGAGCCCGTATAGGATGACCTCTTTAATGTGATGACGCAATATATCCTAGTTACTAATATGAAATCATCTGAGACTGCTACTTGAGACTACTTGTATATAATCCTTTGTTTGTGAGAGCGAGTTCAGTATAAGAGGAGGTTCATAGTTGCTCGGCCGGTAGGCGAGAACATGAGAAAGTATACAGCGCACATAGTGTGTGGCTAACCTCCTATAGTGCAAGGTGCACCATGTCATCTTGCTTAGTAGGTAGAACTTGTATGTGCTAAGAGTTCTGGGGCATAAGTGACAGGTGTGTCATGGTTATATTTATAACCACAGGTGGTACAGGCGAGCGTCATCGTGTGGACACGCGAGCACCTTCGTGTCGCGTGTCGTGTCAGAAAGCGAAGCAGATATCCGTGGACTGCATTGGATGAAAGGTAGGATTCAGATTATCCCTCCTATGTTCATATATAAACCTTTCGCGGCGCCCTCTAATTTTGTGCAGTCTGACGGTATTTGTACCAGTTACATTCCTATATAACGAGAGGGCGTTCGCGACATGGTGGAGTGATGCTGGGATATTTGAATCCGTGCCTATCGGTTATATTGAGCTGATAGGCAGTCAGATTCGTTCAGTTCTGTCTGAACCTCTGTTATGGCAATTTAGTGTCGTTGAGGAGTTATGGTGTAGCATATATTAATTATTGGTCCGTGCACGCACAATTCCTTGATTGATTGAAATACAGAAACAACAGTATGATTTATTTGTCCCAATTTTACATTTGTTTGAGAATAATGTAAAAACTAAATTATGTATATCATATAGAATGTATTAAATACAATACCAGTCGAATAATGATACATTCTATTAAAGTTTATATGGAACACTAATGGTGATGTCAATTCAGCCGAGGCGCCCGGCTGGTTGTTTCTCGATCAGTGCTTCAGTGTTGTAGTGGAGATTCCCTTTCAAGTGCTTAGAGTTAATGTTGTTACGTTGCTATTTTTAACATCTTGAGAACATGTACAGTTTATAGAAACTAAGAAACAGTTACCGTGGATAAATAAAACGGAAAGCAACGGATTAACTGTTTCCATCATAAATTTGCGTATTATGTTGCATCACAGATCATGATTTCTTCAGACTAATATGATGTTAAAGTGAAAAATTGAAAATCTGTTCTATATTTATGTCGTATACCATATTTTAATATGTATCAAGGATTTGTGCTAGCATTGCCGGTAGATGGCGATTGAAGTACTTCTGATTATAAAATGTGATTGTGAAGTTAGTTGTATATTTCGTGGCGATGGGCCGAAATATTTCTAAAAGGTGAGATGAGTTTTCATAAGTGTTGGAAATTACCTGATTTGGAAGGAGCTGTTAATTTGAAAGAGATACAGTTAACGGTAAGAAAGTTGGCTTAAATAAGTACGAGGATCTCGGGTGCCAGACTCAGCTTGCAACGATTGTTATGAAGTATAAATTCAGTTCGAGACGATTATCTTGAAGTGTAGAATCTATTGTTTTTTTCCACAATGTTTGTAACAGCAATGGGACGAGATATGACCGGCATATGTACATACTGTTTTAGTGAAATGCTAGAACATTTTTTCCAGGAAATCCAGGATTTCATTGCTACAGGACCTGCAAAGTAACTAGTAGCACTACGTTGTAGCGCGTTGCAGCTTAATTTCTGTACGAGGTGAAATTTTTTAGTTTTATGTCGTCAAAGTATTTGAGTGTAAAGAAAGGATTTACTTGTGTGCAATGGTTTACTTGTTTTCAGTTACACGAAGTACCTACGTACGTTGGTGTTTGTAAGCAGACAACTTGACTTGCAGTAGTTGTGGTGTTAAAAGAGACATTATTACCTATTTATCGTGTCTAGGTAATTTATGTTCGTGGTAATTTATTTCCTGTCTAGCTCGTGGGAAACAAGTGCGGTAAAATTTTATTTGTTGTAGGTACTTAATGCAACAATAGCCGTGTAAAATATTAAAGGCGTGAGGTGAGACGCAGCATTTATTTACAGACAAAACAACAAACGCGAAGGAGGTGAATTTAACTAGGTCACACAACTTCAGTTTCATACGAACATTATTGTTATTCCAGGAGTGATGGACTTGCTGCTTATTGCGTAATTATGTTTTAATGTCGTTTCAGTTCTATGCGAGTCCTAACAATTAGAGAAATTAGTTTATGGCAAGTATATTTACAATCAACGTTAATATTTTGAGTCACTTAATGCAATATACATTCATGGTGAGCATTTCAGTACCTACAGTAAAGAGATTTCAATTAACTTAAGTCATTGGTGAAGTATTTTTGAGAAGGCTTAGAGGTAGCATATTTACATAAAACGAAACATGTTATTATTAATTAATTGGCCAGTATTTTTACTTTTGGATCATATGAGTCGGTTAACTTGGTAATGAGTATGAGATCTCCTAGGATTAACCAGTATTCTATTCTATAATCATGCGTACGAACGACTATACACAGGTGTATAATAGGAGTCTTTATATATGTATGTTGGGTATAAGTTAAAGTTAAAGCAAAATAACTTGCCAGATTTGTACTTCAGAGTGGTCAGTCATAATTTGTGTTAAAGCAATAGCTTTCGTGAAAATCATATCAGTCAAGATTTTATTTCATACGCAATTATAGTGGGATTCTCATGAATCATTTACGATTAAGGATTTTGTTCGAAATGTAGGACTAGTACCTTTATACATCATCAATTTAGGGTTTGCAATCCGGATCCGACTTGTATGAAAAGATCCGGATCCGCGGATCTGGATCCGGATCTTTCTATACAATTTGGATCCGGATTGCAAACCCTAATCATCATCAAATCATCATCAAATGGCAACAGAAAGTAAAAATACGTGTGAAAATTGAAAGAATCGCTATAGTTATGCATATAGAGTACGTTTAAACATGGAAATAATCAGACAGTGAGCGGATGAATATGGATTTGAAACGGAAAATTCATTTTTGTCTTTAAATTTTGTAGTCTTATTCTATGTGAGGTAATTGACTAGTGTTATTATTCATTGTAATAGTTAATTTAAAGGACGGGGACACATTAAGTTTCGAGATATTTATTCAGTTTCCTGTTTTCCTTTAGTGGCATAGTCTCGTAGTGACGAGTAACAATATTGTTTCTAGAAGGACAAATGTTTCATGCAGGTTCGAAATATAAAACGGCAATTTGTCAGAAAGTATGTGTATAGACTATACTTATTCTAAACTTAGAAAGTTTTTTAGCCTAGAAATTCTATTACAGGATGGACGTGTTATTGGAACAGCATATCACTCGTGATGCGGTTAAGGAATAATTCTAGTATTGAGGTTACGTTCTAATAGAGCAGTTTCTTTCACGCAGTTGGAACACATCTCTTTTTCTTTGTTTCGTCATGACTCGTGTATATATATCAGGAGATATAATATCGTAAAATTGATTTCAGGTTATTGCGTATTTGGATATAGAGTAACCGACGACGGCTCGAAAACTTGTTTCAGGCTTCTGAAAGCTGCTGCATTCTGAGTAAAAATAATATGATTTTCTAACGTGTGATAGTTTCTTCTACAACGATCAGAAAGTCTAAGTACTTAGTAATAATCGGGTCTGAAGTTTTCTGATACACTGGCGTAACAGTTGTCAATGTAGTAACGTATAGACGAATGAGATAATGATTGGGTAGTGTAATACGCGTAAGTACGAGATTCAATAGAAAGGAAAAATGTGGGTAATGTTTTGTGCGAATCTGATCGCAACCGATACAAGGTTATCCTATGTGGTGACCCTGGTTAATTTAAACTCTGACTCCAATTATATATAATATTTATTTCGATGTGTTTACTTGAAAATCGTTACAAGAACTGCGGGCGCTAGGTGGTCTCACAGCCCACCTCGTCCCGCGTCGGGGGGGAAGGAATTTGCAGCGTTGTGAGAACTATGTACAACTGTGTTCCCACAGTATTCCCCCCCTTTTCCAAAAAAAAAAATAATAAAATAAAAATTAAAAACAATACATTGGTCTCTCATTTGGGACCTTTACCTTACACAACATTACATAATCTAGTCATACACTTGTTAATCACTAATACACTGACGGTGCAGCTTGCATTTGCTGCGGCTGCACATTGTTGACTCGGATGGCAGTAGGCGGCGGCAGCGATTCGACTGTTTTACGTAACCAGCTGTTAACATGGCGCTTGCATTTGGCGCGCAGCACGTACATAAATGTGATCAATAGGACCACTCCGACAACTAGGATGACTTGCAGCGACAGCGAAGCGAACGGACGTGTTTACAGCTTAGCCCGCTCGCTTATCTTAGAAAGTGCGTCATCGTTTGTTTATTTTACGGTGCGGTGCAATATTAAAGCAAATTTTGTTGTTTTAATGAACTCGGACTTGATCGGGGGGCTAGTAAGCCCCCCAAGACATAAGGATTACGGACAGTGGTGATTCTAGTGTGAACAATGTTATCAACAATAGAAAATAAAAGTGAATTAAATATAATGGACACGGGCAGTGCGATGGAGTCGTCTCTCGAATCAGTGCAAAGAAATATAAAAATTACTATAATAGATATAAAGAAATTCAACGCTGGTGAATTGACCTGTTGGCACTGTGATGTCACTATTAAATTAGAACATAAACTAAGGTGGGAAAAGGGAAACCAGACCGTCACGGGTCGCGTACGGTGCACCGCTTGTATGAATTCTACCTGTTACAAATGTGTTATTGAATTCGACTGCCTAAAAACAACAGAAGGGGAATACGAACAAACAGTGACCACAGCGAAAATAGTCACATACGACTATGATATGTGCAGCACTCGAGACATGAAATGCAAAGAGTGTAAAAAAGTAAACAAGCGTCATATTATACCTCTTGATGGGCTTAAAAATATAGAATGGTTCCTATGCGAATGCGGGATAAACCAGGTAACGGAAATGGTGAGCATAATAAATAGGTCTAGATATCGGCATTCAAAATAGACGCATTAATAAGAGAAACGGCCGCAAAACAGGCCCAAAAAATATAACTATACCCTCAGCGCATTTTTATTCACGTACGCCTCAACGCACCAACAACGAAGGTAGATCGCAGAACATGATAAACATAGCAGGAGGGAGCAGGACAGACGCTGTTCATATAGTCGAACGGCCCGCGGCAGCCGAACACGCGGTAACAAGCCGAACAGACATGAATCTTCAAACCAAAAGTACTAGGAGCGCATACGACGTAGGCGATGATGGCAGCCGCGCGCGCAACGTCACGCGTAGCAGCGCTACACCGGGAGCGATCCACGTCACGCGTAGCGGCGCTACACCGGCCGCGACCCGTAGCAGATCGCCCGCTATCTCAAAGCTATCGACTACGCAGACACTCGGCGGTATTACAACTAGTAACAGATTTGAGCCATTGCCCGCTCAACCAATTGAAGAGACCGGTGATAGAGGATCGCGCTCGCCCCCACAAAAAAAGCAGCGCATCAACAACAAAAGGAACAGAGAAGAGAGTGAAATGCCGACGGTCACAAATCCTCCTAAAGGCAGCCCACATATTCCCAAAATTAGAATTACAAACCCCCAAGACCTAGACGAGGGTGACAAACTAAAGAAATTAAGAGACTGTGCGAAATTAAACGACGTACCATACAGTTTCTCAAAAAACAGAAGGGAACTAAGACTTTACCCTAGAACGAGTAAGTCTCGCCAGAACGTCAAAGAACTGCTGGACAGCTTTGAAGGAAAAATTATATATATTGCCCCCAAACCGCCTGCGGACAGAGAAAGTAATGTGTTAGTAGTAATTAGAAATGAAACATATGGAGAAACAGAACAAGAGCAGATCGAAGAAATGGAAAGATGCATCGACATCAAGCCATCGAAAATAATCAGACTAAACAACAACGGTAGTCTGCATCTTCTAATCTTCTCCGCAAAACGAGGTAACAAAACGTTTACGACTACTGAGATAATCTCCAGAATGAAATCGACGTCAGAAAGATTCTTCGGGGCCCCGAAAATTAATGCGGAGCCATTCCGCAGAAGTATGAACAGAATAGTACAATGCAAAAAGTGCTATAAATTCGATCACACAAAACAATCTTGCCACGGACCTCAACTATCGCCCAGAATACAAATAACCATTGAAGACAGGGAAGTGACAGTATGTCGGGCGTGTCGACAGGAGTCCGACCACGGCGCTAATAATGTGATCTGCCCGGTCTTCCAAAATGAACTAGACAAAAATGCCCAAAGACTACAGAAAAAGTTAGAAAAAGAAACAAGGAAAAATGAGAGACTTGCCAATTGTTATACACGCCCAGAAATCTCTTTCGCCGACAGAGTGAATGAATTCCCCTCGCTCGCTGCAGAGGGATCAAAAGAAGGAACAGTCACAGCCCAAACGATGCCACCAGTGCAACAGATCCAGCCGGCTCTACAACCCAACGTAGCAACAAGCAGACTCGTTATGACACAAGAAGACGCCATGAAACTAGCGCAATGCATATACGCCTTTTTCAATGGAAGTTAAGACTCAGTTCAAAAAACTTAGAATACTACACGTTAACGCCCAAGGTCTGGTAGATAAACATTTGCCTCACGTTATCATTATAAATGAGTGCAAAGTGAACTTCGATAAAGTAAAGTTTGACATACACAACTACGACAAACTAACGCATAGCAGAGCGACGCACCTGGGCACAGCAATTTACATTGCCAGGGGGCTCAGATGGACCCAAATTGCGCTCACACCGGGATGGGAAGAAGAAGATGGCAAGATCGAAGGAGTTGCAATAAAACTAGTATTTGACCACCGTTCTGGTGAATACATAAACATAAAAGGAGTCTACTTTCCAATCCCAGACCAGCACCACGCTAGAGAAGAATTAGAATACATGCTCATGGATGAACCTTCGCTGGTAATAGGAGACCTGAACCTACGAATGAGACAGCTGGGACACTCCAGGGATGCAGGCCTCGGCACCCTTGTGAAGAGACTACAACAGGAAGGAATATGTGAATTAAAACACACAGGACTTCCATCGCGACCAACGAACCAAGGTAACAATATACTCGATGCCGCAATCGTTACACATGAACTTCAACGAGTAGAGGATTTCAAAATGAAACAAATCTCGTCGATTGGTTCAGACCACCTCCCTTGGATCCTAGATATCAAACTTAACGTCGACCGCGAGGTAAAACTCACAAGAAATATGAAAAGGATCACCGAAAGCGAAAAGACCAGAAATGCTTTTATGACCACTTTGTGTGAAAAAACTTCCGATCTATTGACAATAACTGATAACGATTCGTGCGAAAAATACATAGAAAATTTCGAAAAGGCCATTACGGATACCTTGGATATTCATGCGCCGCTTAAGGAATATAACAGAAGAGACTTCCTCCCAGACGAAATAAATGACTTGATAGACCTAAGGAATCGAGCAAAGATACGAGCCTGGACGAAAAGAAACCACGCGAACCCCGAGGTAACTCGACACGCACGCTGCGAGTATAACAAACTCAAAAAAGCAACGAAGGACGCACTCACGAACCTCACTGAACAGAGTTAGTTGAAAGCTCTTTCAGACCCCTCGGATAGTAGAGCACAGATGTGGAAAATACAGAGAAACATGAAAGCACCAAACATGAAACTCCCCAATATCGACAGATGCACGAATGAAAAAGAAACAATAGATGCACTTGTCGACGCGGCTATAGTCAATGAAGCCCGGATAAACCCAACTGATGAGGGTTCAGAGAAGACTACCCCTTTCGAACCCCTAGACAGGACATCTACGAGAGAGATACATCTAGAACTGAGGAAATTTAAAAACAAAAAAGCTCCGGGGCCGGACCAGATCAGAGCAGATGCTTTGAAACTGGGTGGAGAAGTATTCATCGAAGCTTTTAAACCGATAGCAGACTATGTCCTTGTGACGGGTTATTTCCCGAGACGATGGAAGGTCGGTGAATGCATCTTCCTACACAAAAAAGGCAAAAATCACAAAGAACCGACCTCTTATAGACCAATTACGTTACTTAATATAATGGGGAAGCTATGTGAAAGGCTAATACTTTCAAGGATACAAGGTACAGTCGACAAGATGCAACCCCCATTTCAACATGGCTTCACCAGGTTCAGAGGGACCGCTACACAGATTGTCCGTACTGGTAAGATAATAACAGACGCACTCGCGCTTGGGGAAAGTGTATCTATGATATGCACGGACCTAAGCAAAGCATTCGACTCGATTAACCACAAAGGCCTAATTAAGAAACTGCAGAACGCTGACGCTCCTTCCAACGTTATAAAAATCATAGAAAACTACTTAGAACATCGATGGATAATAGGGAAATTTCGTACGATGAAAGGAGAATTAAAGAAGCTACCACACGGCGTGCCTCAGGGATCAATTCTCGGCCCCGTCATCTTCAATCTTTACGTCTACGACATATGGGATAGTCACGACAGGATTCGAGGTCTGAAACTATCTCAGTACGCGGATGACTTATGTATCCTAAATAGAGCTATGAAATCTGATCACGCCACATTGAGAGCGGAATGGGCGGCCGAAACCATTGTTAACTACTACGATAGATGGGGTTTAAAATGCAATGTAGACAAAACAGAATGTATCTTGTTCACAAAGAAGAAGAAATATAAACCGACAGTTAAAATAAAAAACCAGACGTTCACTTACAAAAAAGACATAAAGTACCTGGGTGTCATCTTTGACAAAACCCTCAAAATGAACCCACATACCGACAAAGTTGTTAAAAAATTAAAACAGGTAAGAGGTGCTCTGGGACCCATCATTGGCTTTTATGCCAAAACTGATGTCGAAGTCAAACTGGCAATCATCCAAGCTTGCATCCTCCCTATCATGGATTATGGAGTGGTACAGCTACTATCCAGGTATAGTTACTCGAATCTACTGAAAATAGAGAGACAATACAGAATGGCGCTCAAGAGCGCCGGTCAGTTCTCAAGACGTCTACCCACGGAAACGCTCTGGGAAATCGCGGATCTTGAAGCGTGGCACCTTCGAGCCGCTGACCTAAATCGCAAAATGCTTGACAAGGTAGCAACTCTGGGTATAGAAGATTTGGACACACCTGGGGACGCTTACCTGGCACACGGCGAATTTAACCCGCTATTAACAAATAATAGAATAGGTGAAATCACATATATACCAAATAAAGACATGAGGCGCTGGCCCCGAGGGACGGCGGCTCCACGTCCCCTTAGAATTAAATAAATGTAAAATATGAAACACAACCAACACTAACATCCTTAACTCAACACATGTGACATAACACCTACAGCTTACACAGATCTTTTAGACATAAGTTAGCTGACACAATCCTGCGGGAACTAAAGGATGTAAACCCTAATAGGTAATAAACGTTTTCTCATTCATTCTCATTCTCATTCTCATTCATTCTCATTCATTCCGACAACTAGCAGTCCTATTCCGATGCAATGTAGTTTAGCTTCAACTTGCCCGGAGTGCGACTGCACCTGGGCGATGGCGATGTTACTGTTTTGGGAACTATCATCTTTACTTGAACCCGATCCCATTTTGCACACGATACAAATGGTGAAAACTTAAACTGATGCAAGATAAAATAAAATATAAATACACTCGCGGTGTTTCCGCTGAACTCCGAGATTACTGGTTACGCAGCGTCGCTACCGCTATATTATATATTATAAAATCTGCTCATCCGACAACAATACAAATCGATATTACACTAAAATCTCATCATTAAAAGTAGGTTAAGTCTAAAGTACTACAAACTTACTAGGTTGCAACCTAAGCTATATTGTTAATCGTAAATAATTATTAATCACGGCCAGATGGTTACAATTACTGACATTGCATCTCGGTTTGGCCATACCGTATGATACAAGAGCAGTAATGCAACGCAGTGCCATGTTGCTAACATTTTTACAACTCGTTGAACTGAAACACACATAGTAATTTAATACCAAGAATAGACTAACACGGTCACTAATATTATTCAGTAAGGACGACTTAGTTATTTTTTCAAAAGATTGCCTAAGTTATCCTTCCGACACAGTAATATAACACACACACAATATATTATTGACGACCTTGACAATCATTCATGCTTAATAGTAGGCCTGTATTACCAACCTTCTGCGCAAAACAATAACTGACTTCCCTGCGGAAGTATACTGACACGTATTAGTTGCGCTACCGTTGTGCTATGAGACTGTGTACAACGAATGTTATGTTTATTCATCGATCAAAAACCTAACTGGCCTCTTAACAACCCTTCCGGTGCGCGTGGTCCGAGTTACCGGTGCAGGTGCGGGTGGTGGTGTCGCGGATGGCGATTCCTGATCCCCCACATCCTGAGACGTACCCTGGTTTCCTACTCTATCACGCGCTGGCGTATCGCTATTGTCCGCGTTTGCATTGAGTAAAAACGCTGGTTTTAATCTATCGATCGAGATGTGGGATTGCCTACCGGGGAGTTGGATTAAAAACACCTTAGCACCTCTCTCGATGACCCTGTAGGGTCCATCGTAAGGTGGTTTTAAAGATTTACGAACAGTATCGTCTCGAACAAAAACATGTGTACAACTTAATAACTCCTCGTGTATAAAAATTGATCTAGTTCTATATTCTCTTTTCGGCGCGGGCTTCAGGCTATTAATATTATCTCTAATTCTCTCTACTATGCTGTAAGGATCGATAGGGTCTCTTTCTGGCGGCGTTTCGTAGAACGCTCCTGGCAGTCGAAGCGTGCGACCGAATGTCATTTCCGCTGCGCTTATGCCACTATCACTTCTACCCGCGGTGCGTAGTCCGAGCATTACGCTGGGCAAGAGATCTACCCAAGAGGTACCATTGCCGAGTTTTGCCATAAGTGCGGCCTTAAGTCCACGATGGAATCTCTCAATTTTTCCATTAGAACTTGGATGGTAGGGTGTGGTCCTAATTTTGTTCACCCCCAACAACTTCATAAGCTCCACAAACAACCGACTTTCGAACTGACGTCCTTGATCGCTAGTTAGCCTTATCGGACAACCGTAGCGAACAATCCATCCTTCGTAAATAGTCTTAGCTATGATTTCAGCTGTTATTTCAGTTATCGGGAATGCTTCCGGCCATCGCGTATACCTATCTATGATGGTTAGCAGGTACCTATCCCCATTAGAAGTTGTTGGCAAGGGTCCGACAATATCGGTATGTATGTGCTGGAAGGCGGCTGCATCTGGAAACGTACCTAGATCAGACACAGTATGACGATTGACCTTCGCCTTTTGGCATGGAATACACGTCCGTGCCCAGTTGCCTACATCCTTGTTCATATCGGGCCAAAAATAATGTTTACTAACCATTTTCCTACTTGTCCTGATACCGGGATGACTCAACGAATGTATACTATCGAATACCTTACGACGAAATTCTAAAGGTAAATAAGGTCGAGCCTCGCGTGTCGACGTTTCGCATAGTATAGCTCTATTGCAAGTAGGTACCGTTATAAGCTTAAGTTGCAATTTGCTCGTGTTATTTATATGATCCGAATGCGACATTCGTAATGCATATTCGTCTTTATGTTGAGCACTGGCTAACTCTGAGAAATCTATTATAGTAGGACATTCTATAACTTCTACCCGTGAAAGCGTATCTGCGACTATATTATCTTTTCCGCTAATGTGCCGTAAGTCGGTCGTAAACTCACTAATAAACAAGAGTTGCCTTGCACGTCTAGGGCTTTCCTTGTTATCGTCGCCTATCTTGTTGAACACCGTACATAAGGGCTTATGATCGGTATACAAGGTCAACTGTCGACCTTCGAACGAGTTCCGAAAATATCTAATGGACAAATATAGTGCAAGAAGCTCACGATCGTAGGTGCTGTACTTAATCTGAGCCGGAGACAATTTTTTTGAGAAAAAGCCTAAGGGTTCCCAAGTGTTATTTACCTTTTGTTGAAGCGTACTGCCCACAGCCGTGTCACTTGCGTCACACATAAGGGCTAACACGGCGTCAGGTCTTGGATGTGCGAGTGTAGCGGCCTGTTGAAGGCCTGCCTTACACTGCGCAAATGCTTCTTCCGCCTTTGCCGTCCACGCGACCTTGGACTTGTCCCTTTTCTTGGCGTTAACCAAATACTTATCTAGTTCCGCTTGTCTCACGGCTGCATCCGAAATATGGCCCCTATAGAAATTAAGCATTCCTAAAAATCTGCGGAGCCCTTCGATCGTTTCCGGTTTCGGATAGTCGACTATGGCACTTACCTTGTCCTCGAGCGGCTTAATACCTGCCGTCGATACGTGATGGCCTAAAAATTCTACCGAAGGCTGTCCAAAGCGGCACTTGTCTAGATTGATCGTTATGCCGAAATTTGTGAATCTTTCGAACACTAGCGCTAGATGTCTTTCATGCTGCTCTAGATCTTCGCTAGCTATGATAACATCATCCAAATAATTAAATAAAAAATCTAGACCTTGAAGTACCGAATTGCTCATGAAGCGCTGGAAGGTCTGGGCAGCATTTCGGAGCCCAAACGACATCCTCGGGAATTCGAATAGGCCAAAAGGCGTGATCAGACTAGTTTTTTCGATGTCCCCCGGTGCTACACTTATACAGTGGTACGCGCGGTTAATGTCTAATTTGGTAAAAACTTTTTTTCCCGCCAAAATGTAGGTAAAGTCGTGCAATCTAGGAATGGGATACCTATCAGGCTTAGTAATAGCATTAAGTCGCCTGTAGTCTCCACAAGGTCGAATATCCCCGTTCTTTTTAACTACTACGTGCAATGGAGTAGCCCACGCACCTTTCGACGGTCTACAAATACCTAGTTCCTGCATTAATTCGAACTCTTTTTTGACCTTGAAATACCTATCCGGGGCAAGCGGCCTTGCGCGTGCAAAAACCGGCGGCCCCGTAGTCTCTATGTAATGTAACACGCTATGCGGTGTCGACTCTTTGAACGAAGCCGGTTTAGTTATTTCAGGGAACTCGGACAACAACTTGCGGAAGGGATGTTTTTCGTCAACAGTAAAAATAGAAGGTTGGTTCATACTCACGATTTCAGCAGCGACCTTGAGGTCGGTCGTCTGATCTACCAACCTACGTGCACTTAAATTAACGAGCAGCTTATGATGGGCCAGAAAATCGGCTGCTAAAATAGGCTGCTTCACCTCCGCCACCACGAATTCCCATCTATATTGTCTACGCAAATTAAGGTCCAACACCATGGTCTTCGTTCCATAAGTCTTTATTTCACTTCCGTTCGCGGCGTAAAGTTTATATTTCGTGCACTCGCGATTATAAAATCTGTTTTTGGGAGGCAAAATCGACACGTCAGCACCTGTGTCCACAAGGAACCTCAGTCCACTTTCTTTGTCCGTAACACACAAACGACGACTAAGTGATGTGGTGCAAACCTCCGCCGTAGATCGCACCACCGCGCCTAGTTTTCCGGAACGGATGATTCCCACGCACACGGTTGAAAGCATTTCTTCGCCTTCTCAGCGTACCGGAAGTGATAAAAGCAAAGCCAATTGGGGTTGTCCTTGGCACGGCTTTTCGAGCGATTCCGGGACGTATTTCTCGTGCGCGACGTTGACCTCTCGTAGCGTTGTCCTTGACGTCCGCGATTTGCTTGTCGCCCTCCTGACCGCTCCACATTCGCCAAACGGACGCTGAGCTTTGCGATCTCTGCCAGAATAACGGCAGTATCCTTGGAAGTGGATGGGGCGGTACTATCAGCCTGTGGTGTACTGTAGGGCTGCCTGACCTCGGACACGTATTTACGACGCGTTGCTTCGACGACATTGTCCGCGATGCTTGCCAGTCGGTCGAGGTCACTTGTTTCTGCGACGGCCAGGACTGCTCGAACATCGGCTGGTAAACGACCTTGCCACAGGATCCGTAGAGTTTCGTCTGGGAAGTTTTCACGAGCCAGGTCCTTCATTCGATTCAATAACTGGCTCGGCTTCATTTCTCCTAGCTCCATGTCACCAATTAATTTCTCTACTTGCCGAATTCTCGTATCTTCATACAAGGACAGAAGCTTGGCCTTGAGCGCGGCGAATTTACCTGTTGCCGGCGGTCGGGAAAGGAAATCCGTAAACTGTACTATAACTTCCTTCGGCAGCTTCGCAACCACGAGATCAAATCGGGCGTCGTCCCCTAACCTCTGTGGTGCCAGTATGGCCTCGATCCTTATGAACCACACTCGCGGCTGATCTACCCAAAATTCGGGTAACCTTGATGCCAGCGATATTGCCATAATATCTGGCTTCATCTCCGCTTCTGGTTGCGTAGGAGGCTGGGTGTTGTGGGGTGCCGCAGTAGGTTGACCCTGAAGTCCGCCTTGCGCCTGACCTTGTGGTCCTCCTTGTGCGCCAGGTACACCGTGGAGTACGCCGTTGGTCATGTTCGTGACCCTGAGTCTTGTAACTTTCTTCGAAATCACGTCGGGGTCACCACTGTGCGAATCTGATCGCAACCGATACAAGGTTATCCTATGTGGTGACCCTGGTTAATTTAAACTCTGACTACAATTATATATAATATTTATTTCGATGTGTTCACTTGAAAATCGTTACAAGAACTGCGGGCGCTAGGTGGTCTCACAGCCCACCTCGTCCCGCGTCGGGGGGGAAGGAATTTGCAGCGTTGTGAGAACTATGTACAACTGTGTTCCCACAGTTTCTTCTTTGTAACACAAAGTTCTTTATCTACATATTCTCATTTCTCGTTTCAGTTCGATTGTAGTGGTGTTGATAAAACGATTATGATCCAGGATTGTTCGTGCTATACCTACTGAATATTGACTTTATTAGTATTGAGATTGAACTGTGAGTTTTCTCGCGTTATAGCATAGTTACGTACTTATAGTACTCGCTTATTTTCATAGGCAGAAGTAAATACGTAAGGTATGAAGTTACAAACCTATATGTATGCATAGGCAAGTGGATAATGGAGTAATAATTACGAGTTATAATTCAGTGAACATACTGCGAGATGTAGGCATTATAACTAATCAAAGTCTTTGGTTACATTTGTCAGTCTAGGACCTATCTAACCAACTCATAATGTAGTCAGGTGAGGTTAATGTGGTTTTTCACTTATGTGTAGTCGTATCCTCAGGATAGTTACTTGAGTATCTTATTTATGAATTGGTAGGTAGTGTGTGCATTACCGTGTATAGTTTGCGAATCACCTGTGAGTCTTAAGTTTAATACCTACTCGACTAGTTATTTGAAATTATAGGTGTTGCTACTGTTATTATAATAGTTATGTACTGTATTGATCGAAATATCTACGCGAACTGTAGGTACAGTCTATCGTAGTTATTAAATGAACTGTAAGTAGGTACAGTAAAAGGTCCTTAAGCGTTTTCATCTTCTTACTTATTGAAATAAGTAGTCTAAGTACATCAAGTATGGTAATTATTTAAATAATAAAAGAAAGTGAGTATGTCGTTAGCTATGTTTGATTACAACCAGTTGAAGTAAATTAGTAATTGATATTTTATATACATAAACAGTTCAGTAGTGATAATTAAAGGATTGTTCGAATCAATCTAAATTTTACATGCGAAATGGACATAATTCCATAACCCTAAATATTAGGCATAGAGTACATCAATATGAAGATTTGTATATCTATAGATTCAAGTACCTAAGTAGACTTCGTTTAATTTATCAATGAGGTTTAATGCATAGTATTATAGATTATCTTGAATCGTGCTCAATACATAGGTATCCAAAGTATGGACATGGATGACTAAATAGTATCAATTTAACATATGGATAATGACGGGTCATTATTTGAGTAATACTTGTAGATGTAGACAGTACCATCACTTACGTAAATTTTCCTATTTTTGGTTAACATTAAATATTTCTTCTTGTCGATGCTTACTAGGTATAAAGTCAAAGATTAAAGCCAGCATTGATAAAGTCATGATAAAGATTTTGAATATGTTAAATATTAGTTGAACCGACTTAATTTAAATATTTGAATGAGTAGAACGTAATTACTTGTTTGCAAGATTTAGAAGTAAAGCTTACATTGCTTATCTAGTTTTCTCTGAGGGACATTGTATTGAAACTTGAAACGTCGGGTAACTAACAATCCAATGAAAAGATACTGTTACCTAATTGAGTATGATATTTTGGTCGCTGAAATAAGTAGTAGTAAGTATGTAGATACATGGTATCTAGTACTAGAAAGAATGGTGAAGCTATTAGTATAGTTATGTAATGATTGGTATAAAAGTTTTATCCAACACTTAGGTTTTGTAGATCGAATGATGTTCAGACAGGAACTTAGTCGAAGTTCGGCTCTTGCAGTAGAATTCTGCACTCACGACGAGAAATGGCTTCATAGATAGTGATTTCTAAGTAGAAGATCGTAACACTATTTATCCTTGTAGGAGTCCCGATTATCATTCAACCGATTTATGTCACTAATGAATAATGATACTGTATGAATTAAGTGCTCGGTAGCATCATTGCTAATTCATTCCAGCTATACATTCGAAGTCGATACTTGTGGATTCTAGTTTAGAACACTAGCAGAACATGGCCAGTTAAGTTAGTCATTTGGCATTCGGAGTATAGGAGACAAGTCTACATCCAAGTCACGCTACTAATGAACAGCATCTGGTGACACGCTGTTATAGGAGTTTTGAATATGACCTGTCCTGATAACATATTCGTAATTTGAAAACATACATGATATGTATTTAATTGTTGATAATGTGGTACCAGGTATTAGTAGTGTAGTGAGAAGGAGGAGTCATTAACTTGTTCGAAAGCTAGTGAGTAACTAGAAGGTGGTTATGAATTCCACTAAGAGTTGATACCAGCCCAGTCAGAGGCATATTTAAAGATTTGGCGCCCCGGGCCAGTAAGTTTTGGCGGCTCGCGCCGCCCCTCGGAGCGGCTCGGGCCGCCCCTCGGAGCCTGCCGCCCCGGGCCATGGTCCCCTTGGCCCTAGGATAAATAAGCCCCTGAGCACAGTATGTCGCAGTAAAGGTTGATGAACATTTGCAAAACCATCGAATGACTCGAGTAGTCGTCCTCAACGTCCGAATAAGCTTTATAGATCAACGTCAATCTACGTTGTAGATTCGATGCTTGTTGTCTGTACCGAATGTACACGTCGTCGTATAGACTTGTAGCTATTTTGACAATCCAGCCTAAAGTGAAATGCGTGGAAATACTTGTTGTCCGTTATACTAACAGGAGCAATGGAAGGATACTATTGTTTCAGAGTAGACAAGTCAACCTTTGTCGTCGATGAATAAGCCAATCTACAGAGTTTACAGTTTCTCGAAATTGTTACAGGTGTTTGTTATATCACAAGATTGTTTCAGGGGATGTAACTCAATTGATCAAGGTATCTAAGTCTTTGGTAACAATAGATAGAAATTGAAGGATGAAGGTTAGCTATATACCGCTAAAACTTGTTGATGTCTATAAGATCTTGTCAGTTATGGAAGGAATTAGAGATCAATAGCTGGTATAACCATCCTAACCTGTTGTGGTTATCGTCGGAAAAGGCAGTTTTCTTTCGGCTGGGGAGGGTCTGTCGAGTGTGTCGAGGGCATCCTTGCCAGAAATCGTAGAGATAGACTTACACTGATTTACCTACCCATGAAGGGATGCGGATGTGTAAAGATGTTGATACTATAGGAAGTAGTAGTATAGTATGAAGAGTGATCACTGTGTCAAGAGTGAGAGTGTGTAAGATTGTGAGAGTAATGCAGTAACAGTTTTGTTTTGGTCTGAATAACTTTCGAAGAATCGATACTGCAGATGTGGTTAGAGAAATGACTAGAGATGTTTACCTTCTTGGAGAAGTAGATATATACCCAATCAGGTAAAGTAAGCTAATACCTAACATTGATTTCAGGAATGCTAGAAAGGCACATAATAGCAGAATGGTTCCAGTATTTCAATGGCTGATTTTCTTTTGGCCATGTCATTCGGATCTACAGAATTTGAGATTTTAATTGTTGATTTGGACTGGAGCTGAGAAGAGTAATTTACAGATCGAGTTAAGAGTATTTCAAATTTGAAATGAAGGTTGTAATGATATGGATAACGTTATTGTTGGCGTACTAATGGCTTGCAAGCTCGAAATCTTTTCTGGTTTTAGTAAACAGATTGGAAGAAAATCGTGTGGTGAGCTGCGACAATAGGGTCAAGGAATAGGTGATGAGTCAGATGAGTATTCTAGACCTGTAGTAAAATTGTGCCAACTTGGGATTGTTGATTTGCCACGTCTTGTCTCTAATGGTCGTAAGGAGTATCGTAAAGGGTGACGTCGCGATGACTTCTCTTCTTTTGGCTTTCCAGTGTTGCGGCCAATCAATGGCGGTTGAT
Organism: Epinotia brunnichana; assembly: GCA_963854355.1. Classification (NCBI taxonomy): domain Eukaryota; kingdom Metazoa; phylum Arthropoda; class Insecta; order Lepidoptera; family Tortricidae; genus Epinotia; species Epinotia brunnichana. The sequence goes on from CAWKZR010000018.1 coordinate 366,651, forward strand.
AGTGTCTTGATGACTGTCGTGACCAAGCACTTCGCGATGACTTCACTTCTTTTGGTTGTTGGGAGTGTCGCGAATCATGGCAGTTGATGATGTCGCGATGACTTCACTTCTTTTGGTTGTTGGGAGTGTCGCGAATCATGGGAGTTGATGATATCGCGATGACTTTAACTCGTGGTCGGACCGTTATGATATATTTGTGACTGTGGGTAGAATAAGGTTGTAATCTTTGGAGCATTTAAGGGCTTGCTCTGTTGGAGAAGCCTCATTTTGTGATCTGAAATTGGCGAGTGACGAAGTAGTCTGAGGAGGTGTTCTCGCCAAGGAGCCGGGAGCTAAGCAGCTGATCTCTGAAAGCTAAGTGTCTTAGATTCTCAGCACTTTACTTTTTCTCCTATTTGCTTTATTGTTCTACTATAAATGTGTTATATAATTTATGTATTATGACGATGTTTCATATCATGAGAATAATTAGTTTTACGTAATGTTACTGGTATATGTCTCATGATAACTGAGGGTCTCAATATCCTGATATTTCGTCTATTCTTAATGTCTCAATTACGCTCATACTTACTGTAACTTTATAACTAGCTACCCAAGTGAAACTACCCCGTTTTTGCCGCCATTAGGGCGTTGTGTAAGGTAACGCTCTCTGTTAATGGTACTCGTTGATATTATGGATGTTAGTTCCCGTAGCTTTGTCCCCGAGGGTCTTACACGGAGGTGAGATCCCACCATGCAACGTCCGGAGCACTGGGGTTCCACGTTGTATGGTGTCTAAGAGGGAGTTCCAAGTTTCGCCAGTGTGCTGGTGTGAAACACCCCCGTACTAGCGTGAGCCTACGGCCTACTAGTACGGCGGTTGTGGAAAGGGGTAGTCGGGTATCGTTCAACCTGCCTCCCTGCGCGGCAGGGAGGTGTGTAGTAGCGCTGTAAGCCCTGTAGCGGTCAGGCCGTAAGGTGCGCGCCCTAGTGAGTGGCCGGCCACGCCAAGGTGCCTCATAGGTTGTGAAGGAGGACAACTCGAATGTAAGGCAGCCTTGACGGGCACCGATAGATTCGTGTCGAATCGCTTGATGGGAACTAGGCGGGCTATGTAATACCTCATAACGAGACCGACTGACTATACCTGTAGAGCCCGTATAGGATGACCTCTTTAATGTGATGACGCAATATATCCTAGTTACTAATATGAAATCATCTGAGACTGCTACTTGAGACTACTTGTATATAATCCTTTGTTTGTGAGAGCGAGTTCAGTATAAGAGGAGGTTCATAGTTGCTCGGCCGGTAGGCGAGAACATGAGAAAGTATACGGCGCACATAGTGTGTGGCTAACCTCCTATAGTGCAAGGTGCACCATGTCATCTTGCTTAGTAGGTAGAACTTGTATGTGCTAAGAGTTCTGGGGCATAAGTGACAGGTGTGTCATGGTTATATTTATAACCACAGGTGGTACAGGCGAGCGTCATCGTGTGGACACGCGAGCACCTTCGTGTCGCGTGTCGTGTCAGAAAGCGAAGCAGATATCCGTGGACTGCATTGGATGAAAGGTAGGATTCAGATTATCCCTCCTATGTTCATATATAAACCTTTCGCGGCGCCCTCTAATTTTGTGCAGTCTGACGGTATTTGTACCAGTTACATTCCTATATAAGGCGAGGGCGTTCGCGACAAGCATAGATGCTATGTGATAATTTATCACTTGTTTCTTGTTGTCGTAGCGCTCAGAAAGTAGCCTAAGAGCTATCTCGTAGTTGTCGTTATTTAAAGGCAAATGCTTAATAATATTTAATGCTTCACCATTTAAAAGCGATCTTAAATAATAGAACTTGTCACACTGTGACAAGTCAGGGTTTTTGTTTATGACACTTTCGTACAATGTAATGAAGTCTTGGTATTGACCTACCTCGCCACCGTACTTCTTTATTTTAATCCTTGGCAAACGTTGTGAGCTTATCCCTGACCCTGGCGCTGATGGCGCAGGTACTGGAGCCGCAACCGGCTCGGGAATTGGCGCAATTCTCGCGTGTAAGAACGCCGCCATCTCAAAGTATGCCTCCTCGACCGTCTCAACGCTTTCCTTATCGCTAGTATCTAACAAAGAAATTTCCAAATTTAACTCCATGTATTCTGTAAAAATCTTTTCTAATCTGTCTTTTTTCTCCCGGAATATTGATAAATCATAGCTACCTGGATCCAGTACCCTTATATAAGCCTTAAGCCTCGTCATAAACCCTTTGCATTGCCCCTTGGCCGCTATAAGACGCTTTAAATCCTCCGACATTTTTTGTTCTGACGATACACTTAAGTTTAAGTATAGACGGTATTTAATACCCGGCTCCAAATCTAATAATGCCGGAACAGCAAAGTATTAGCACTTTTATGCACTAACGCAACCAATGTTTATTATTTTACACAATACAATACAACGTCGGCAGAACAAAATCGATTGACCAACAAAATCTCGCTTATTTTTCTCAAGTCATGTACAATACAATAAATACACCAATCCCTGCGACCCGCTAAAGCGCCGCGCGATGCAACCACCAATCACGGCTTCCCGACGTGACGTTCCGATTGGCTCCGCCAAACTGCTCGCCGTAGACTGCGTTTCGTTTGTGCACAACGAAATGGTACACTATGGATTTGTTGTATTGCTTTTTTTTTATATATGTGGGCACTACCTATGACGTGGAATGTTCTGGAGGTTCCAAAGTAGGTACGTTAAATGTTAACAGACTATCACTTGATACTAACGACAAGGTTTAAAGTTCACTTTGATTAAGTCTTTGCAAAAATGCAAACTATGTACGCAAACTGCACTAAATGTTCGAACAAAGTCGATGTAAAATGTTTATGATTAAAGATGTTGGTACTTACGAGCACTGCACGTTGGTAAATTTACCGTTTGAGTACGAACGTTAAATAGTTATTCCGAAGCAATGTTTAGTTCGGTTAAAGTCATGCCCACTGTACACAGAAAAATGCTCGAGCGTCGAAACTACGCCGCCTGACGAAAATAGTGAGCACTGCTCACCACAACCAATCTATGATGGTCTCTGCACTGCAGAAATGATTCCCGTTCGTAACTAGGCTCGCCTGACTGTTCCTTGGACGCCGTCGCGATGAAATCGGGTGCACTGCACGCCGACCTTTGTTTGTCCCCTGGTGACGTTGCGTTGCTTGGACTCTGCAAACAGCTCCCAAACTACGTCCCGAACGCCGGAAAACTATGAAAAGCTTCACTGGATGAACGCACTGCGTTGTCGTGTCACTTTTTTATTTGAGTTGGACGTTCACGGATGCCGACAACTTGCCGGCCACGAGCCTCACCGAGGTCCGTTATCCGTGTTAGCGCACTGCACTAAAACTCGCCCGCGCAATGATCCTCAACACTTTCTTTGTTTTCGAAGGACCAATGAATCGCGCAGGTCTTGGTGAAGGAAAACGCGCTTCTTCAATTTAAATATATCTGTATTTCCACTCTCCTATTCTCTAGTTCATTACAAGGATGCGTTGCGTGTGGCGGTTAACGATCAACTAATTTATTAACATTTTTATTTTCCTACCTACATTTCACATGTGTAGGTATATGTGCATGTACGGTATCGTACAGATACAGCAACATGTCTTTTGTAAAATTCAATTTCATTTACTTCACATCTCTTCAATTTTTCTTCAGTCAGTCTTCTTAACACATTCATTACCCGCCACGAATTAAAAGTCAATAGTTTTTCAGGAAATTTTGTCTTGTCTACACTTCTACTAATTACCCTTTCACCATGATCAACAAGTCCATCACCTCTTCGCAAAAAACTTGTAAAAATAAAATATTCACTATTTGGTGTGCCTGAAATAAACAATGATCATTTTTTAAAACTCCATTAGGTGCGTCCACACCAAACGCACGCTCACCCGAGTGGCTCGCCCGAGCCCTCCGTGTCTGTGAGCGTGCGGAGGGCTCGGGCGAGCCGCTCGGGTGAGCGTGCGTTCAGTGTGGACGCACCTATTCTAGTTTATAACTGTACTTTTAGTCTGCCAATATAAAATGTTTTATCAAATTGATGTTTTCCAGAATGGTGCCTATCCTCTGATGCTTTACAAGTATTTACTTTGCATTAATTTTATTCTCCAACGACTTTCCATCTCTTCAGTGACTTCTGGCATTGTTTTGACATAGATGTCCCTTTGTCCTTTCACATGACACATCTCTGACAATGATTTTGCCTCATATTCCTTCAATGCTGTAGTTTTAAGTGTACCCCATTGTTTTTCAATATCCGTACAACTCAGATCCTCCAGATCTACCTCCTCGATTCTGAAAAAGAGAAAAATTGCTGATTATTTACAATATTATGGTCAAAAAATTTAGTACTTATATAAGTACTTGACATTATCTATTACCTAGCTGTAAAAGTGTTACATACAGCCAGAGTTAAATACTTTAACATTTTTACTATTCATAGTATAGACTCGGAGCAAAGAATAATAATAATAATATTTTTTACTTGGTCTGAGAGTATAGATTAGAAAAGATACAAATGGATATAAGAGTAATTGATCAATTCACAAACCTTGAGAGATAAAGCATGACAGCTAATATGTGTTTACATTTCTCTGAAGCTCCAGCAGGGCAATCGCAGACTTTTGTGACTTCTTGTTCATTATCACCAACTAACCTATTTCCATATTCTTGAGATACATCTATCCACAGTTTTATAATAGCTGGATGTTTGGAATTTAATCCCGACGTGCGCAGTACCAGTGCTTGTACATGAATTATGTTATTATTTTTTTCTTTTTTTCCTACAGATATCACCATTCCACTCCGTAATAATTCTTCTCCAGAACGCATTGGTTTTGTGTATCCTGCAGACGCTTTAATTACATCGACTATTGACAACATAATTATTGTCTCGTCCAACAAGAAACCACATAAATCTGATTTATATTCAATAAATAAATTTTTCCGTGACGTAAATTGTATCGAAAACTGTCAAAGTGTCGTTCTTACACAGTTTCACAATTTGGTCACTTGAGGCGCTGGTGAGAATCTTTGCATCGCCAATAAACCCAACCATATTTTACAGCGGGACAAGCTGACACTAAAACACCAATGAGTTGTGCAAATTCCCGAATGGTACATCTAGGGAGACGTACAAATTTGTGGACGGGGGCTAGCACGCTAGGTTTTATGTCGCGTTTTACGTGACGTTTCAGTACATTTTCGCTGACATAAAACCTAGTGTGCTAGCTAGGCAGCTGTGCAATTTTATGTCGTTTTTCCGCGGGTAAACCCAGAGTCAAATTTTGAGTGTTAAATTTAAAGCCTAAAAATTTACAAGTCTGCTCTGGGTGTAATGAACTTTTGTCGTAATTGACAATAAACCCTAAACATAGCAAAAGTTTAAGAGTTTCATTAACATTATGAAGACATTCCTGGAAACTATCTCCTATGCATAAAATGTCATCCAAATAAATGACAGATTTGAGACCCCTGGATCTCAAATTAGATATCACTTCTTTCATTATCTTAGTGAATACTCTAGGAGCTATGGATAAACCATACGGGATAGCCCTAAACTCGTAGGTCAGGTTATCGAATTGGAACCGTAAGTACTCTCTGTCACATTTGTTAATGGGTATAAGAAGATAGGCTTCTTTCAAGTCTATTGTGGCTAAATAGCCATTTTTAGGAATGAGTTTTGAGGCTGTGCGATGATCCTCCATCTTAAAATGACAGGGCGCAATAAACTTATTGAGACTTTTTAAATTCAGGATAAAGCGCTTTCCCCCATTAGTTTTTGATGCTAGAAAAATCTTAGATATATATTGTGTTTTGGTTTGGGCGCACTCAGATACGGCTCCTAAATCCACTAATTTTTGAATAGCTAACTTCATGTCGGCCACTTCACTATGTGAAAAGGTATTTTTTGGAACAGATGTTTGTTTTACTTCTGTAGTAAATGAGATTCAAAAACCATATCTGACCCAATCCAAGACTACTCGATTCGATGTAATTTTTAACCAGCAGTCATAAAATTTTGAGATTCGACCAGCATGTACCTGGCTCACGGTGCCTGGGCACGTGTCTTCGTTGTGGTGGAGATGTTGGCCGCTTGTGGTGCTGGGAACGTCCGGCGGGTATAGTTGCCTGCTGTTGTCTTGATGCGAGCACTCCTGCGCCCCCCCCTGTTCGACGTGTAACGAGGGGGCGCTGACCAGTTTCCCGAGTAGGACGCTCGACTGCTCGCCGGTTGTGCCGCAGTACCGGCCTTGGGGACTGCTTTCTTGATTTGAAGGCCTTGTTTTTCTATAGTTTTCGCGGCCTTAATTTTATCGGACAATTTGGTACCGAATACTGTTTCGTCACGTTCTGCGTCCTGAATTACCTGCAAGAACGTTTTGTCCAGGCTAGGCGTGATCAGTTTTATGCGACTCTGAGTGGATGATGCATGAAGATCGCACAATATACGACAGCTGTTGCTGAGATGTTTCATAGCTTGGACTTTGTCTGCTTCGGCTCCTTTTATGAGAATATTCATGGCCCTGTTAATGGCCGAGATTCCACAGCCTAGCTGCTGTTGCGAAGCTGCTAAATTCTTGTCTCGGTTACGAACCATATCGGGAACCGCCGCTGATATCTCCACGTTCAATTTCGGTGATTGTAATAAGCGACAATTATCGGGAACGAGATATTCCTTTTGGAGTTTATCTTTAGTTTCCTTAATCATACCTTTTTTTAGCAGTGGTAACCAAAGTTTGGTTAAATTGTCATGAATATTTTCGCCAAACTCTGGGGTATCGTCTGTCGATTCCCCGAGTGCCAGTAACATGTCCGGGTCGAGTTCAGGCTGACCCGCCGTTGTCGTCTGATTTTCAGCGACGGAAACATCGTTAATCAGTTCTGGCGCCGGTACGTCGCCAGAATGTTCGGGCGCCGGGATTTCGCTGTTTAAATGCAATTCCGGTATTATAGGGTCATGAGCCGGTGATGAACAATGTACATTTCGTTCAATTTCGTCATCTAAAACAATAAAGAAGTGGTTATGAAATTTTCATTTGAGGGTATCTAATCTTTGAGAAAAAAATTCTGTCGCAGAGAAACATGTATTTCTACTTAAGAATGCACGTATGTTCTGCTTTTTTAACATCGTTGGAGACTCGCAGTCAACCCCGATGTGTATTTGATCATAGTTAATGACTCGCGGTCAATCCCTATGTCGGCTCATTGTAACCACTTCTCATCGTAATTTATAAAATAATTTCACTTACCTTCATCTTCCGATGACGACGATGAGTAAATTATTCTCGACCATCGTCTACGATCGTCTTGCAGTTTTTTAATCTTTTCTTCATAATTATGTATCTTCTCTTGCACCTTGCGTTTTGACATAATGGCGCGTAACGAGAGAGATGTGGCGCGTGCGCTCGTCGCCGTGCACGAAAAAAGAATGAGCGAATATGAAGGTGGGATTGACAGGATAGGTAATGAATGAATGAACTAAAATTCGTTTAATAGTCAATTGAATGTCTCTTAAATATCGTGCAGAGTCGCCTGTAGGTTTAAATGACTACCTGGTTATGTATTATATCTGAAGAATGAAACGACGAAATATAATTATGCGTAACAATAATAGTACAAATGACTTTATGCCTTCCAATAGAGAACCGTTAAATAATTGTTTGTTGTTCTAATACGATTATTTAAGTAAAAGTTGTTAAAATACCGAGTGATAATGCTTGATTGCTTGGGGCTTATTCAATTGTGATTCGTATATTTGGGGTTTTTACTTTCAGTTACTTGAAACCAAACCAGTTATTTAGGTAATAAAAGTCGTTTACTCGTAGCGTAGTCAATTAAAATTTTAAGACAATCGGTAACATAAACGGCATAACAAAATATTTTATTAGTAATTATTCCCAGTTGGTTTCGAAATGCAAAAAAGACATGTTAACAATAAAAGAAAAAAATGTCAGACCATGCTTTTCCCGGTTTTAATTTAATACTACGAAAAATCGTTGTCTATGTATAAAAAACGAAAGCAAAAACAAACATCCCCTGGTCCACAATTAGTTTGACAAAGAATCAGTAAACATACATAAAAAAAGTACACATACAGTGGATTATAGATACTCCTTGATATCAGTTGAAAGACGAGCCCTTCGCTGTATAGGGGCGATAGGCTTTTCAAAAATAGCGTTGTACGTAGTACACCGCGGTTCAACTCAACTTTGATATTAATTGTAGTCCATCCTACCAAATTAAGAAAAATCTTAACAGTGCGATGCAGGAAATCACCCAAGCGTTACAGGGAAGGGACATCTAGCGGATTTTTCAGTAACTAATTTCTCACTAAATTGCTGCACGAGTTTTCGTTTCTTGAAACCAAACCAGTTATTTAGGTGATAAAAGTTGTTTCCTCGTAGTCACTTAAAATTTTTATCTATCCAAATATCATAAACCCTCCATGATGCGTTCAAGAACCGCACATTACGAACACCATAAAAATAGACTGTTTTGTCAGAACAAATTTCTTATCTGTTAAATGTTATTATTGCTAAATAATAACATCGATTTCGATAATATTATTTCATTCAAATTTCGAACGTCTCAAAAACAAAGAAATTTGATTTAACCTCTAAGTTCGAAATGAATTGTCAATTTGCATACAAATTTGACAAATGTCGCACGTAAGTAAGATATCGAACGATATGACAGTTGGATACGACTCTAGTTTGTCTCTGAAAATAACTATGACAGCTGCCAGAAAACAACGCCGCGATGCCGGTCATAATATGCGGCTCCTGAGGGCCTACCGCGAACGGCATTCGAAGTTTTCCCTCTCTGTTGCACTTATGTACGAACTCGTAAGTATGACAGAGAGGGGAAACTTCGAATGCCGTTCGCGGTAGGCCCTCTGAATGCATCATGGAGGCTTATGATATGTGGATAGATAAAAGTAGTGTATGTAACTATACATAATTGGGCATTAAAACACTCGTATTTAATTCCCTTCATTGTGTACAGTCACATAAACTACTATAAGACAGTTATCTTTAAAATAGTTATCTTTATATACATTTGTCAATTTCTGATTGAGTATATAGGTGAGGTGCGTACGTACTTGCGAGTAAGTTTGGTGCTACTTACGTACAGATGGCGCAGGCTGTACCGTTTTCCTCAATTTAACCGATGTGCTACTCAACAATAGACATCGTTAGTAATCTCGTACATGTTTAAAGTTGCCCCCGGGATATATATTGTATATCATAACTCGAATAATATGAGCTTTCAGAGTCCGCAGTAAGCTCGATTCTCCATACAACTCTCATTTAAAAATGACTAGATAGTTCCCTCTGAAACTTTGTACTTAGAATAAGTTAAGGTCATTAAAATACAGCGAATTTAAGTTTTTCATATAAAACTTGTTTTTGCTGTAATTCGTTTGTTTTATACCACATGTCACTGTATATGCAAATGTCACGCACGGCCACCTCATCGTTGATTTTAAGGTACCGCTAACGCCATCTACCGCCAGATAGAGTAACTTTTCCCAATCTCGGATGATACTTTGATTACTGTAATAATATTAGGTTGATTTCGATCACGTAAGTTCAGCTTTCAAATTAATCATCTTTATTTACATGTGTCAATTTCTGATTCAGTATATAGGTGAGGTGCGTACTTGCGAGGAAGTTTGGTGCTACTTACGTACAGATGGCGCAGGCTGTACCGTTTTCCTCAATTTAACCGATGTGCTACCCAACAATAGATATCGTTAGAAATCTCGTACATGTTTAAAGTTGCCACTGGGAAATATACCCTGAAAACTTTACGGTTTCGCTATATGAAAACACAACAATATATCGATATCAGCCATATTTTTACACCAAGAAATAGGTTGGGTAATTTGACTAAATATTCATTAATAATCCACCTAAATTTAATCCCGATACGGTAAAAAATAATGAAAAGTACCTAATCTTCATAAATTCCGTAAAAATCAGGCGAAAATGGTATTAACTTTCGTTACTTTATAATTGACTACGTCTATATACGTTTTTTGGGATACGCGCATAATCCACTTATTTTTGTTAATGAATAAACCTTTCTATAGGCCAGATGAAATTCAATATTATCTCAAGGTCGTAAATATTTAATTAAAATGCCGTTATTTCCTGATGCATATATTTTTGGATTCAGGTAGTAAGACTAGTAAGTCTCCAAATTTGTGTACTTCATTATAAAAATACTGATAGCACTTTTGCTTGCGGGTTATTTTTTTTCCTAACTTCCGGTCCATAGAATTATTAATTTCAGTAGAAAAAGTTGTTTAAAATAACATATAAAAGCCGTGTATACAAATAAATAGCCTGATATTTAATTATTTCCAAAAAAAACCGTAATTTTCTCAGGGTAATATTTTTTTCATCTCTCCTGTTCTGAAAGTTGACTTTTCATGGGCATATAGCCGGGTGGAAAATAGCGTTTTCTCCCCTAGGGTGGAAAGTAATTTTCGCGTATTGTAAAAATACCATAAAATCTAGTAAATATTTTTTTGAGGTGAATAACAAAGCAAATAAGTAAGTACCGTACTATCCATACTAGTAAATATTTTTTTTGTTTTTTTTTTTTTTGTCAAACGTTTTTTTCTTGTTTTTTTGATTTTTTTTTGTTTGTGTTTTGTTGTTTCGTTTGTTTTTTTCGTTTCTTGTTTTTCTGTCATTTTTTGTTTGTTTTTTTTTTATTTTTTGTTTTTTTTAAAGTTATTTTTCGTTTGTTTTTTTTTTTTTGTTCGTGTTTTGTTGTTTCGTTTGTTTTTTTTGTTTTTGTAATTTTTTTTTCTTTTTTTTTTGTCGTTTTTTTTTGTTTTTTGTAAGTTTTGTTTTTTTGTTCGTTTTTTTTGTTTTTTTTTTACGTTTGTTATTTTTGTTTGATTTTGTTTTGATTTCTTTAGTTTTTTTGTTTTTTTTGTTGTTTGTTTGTTTGTTTTTGTTTGTTTGTTTCAGTTTTTTTGTAAGTTTGTTTTGTTTTTTGTTCGTTTTTTTTTTTTTGTTTTTTGTTCTGTTTGTTTTTGTTTTGTTTGTTTTTTCACGTGTCGGCATGGCCCTCTAGATTAGTTGCGTCGCCGTGGGCCGTGGTAAGTGGCCAGTGCAAAGAGGTTAGAGGTTGGATATATTTTTAATTATTTTACTTAGGTATATCTAAAATCGAATAATTAATTTTTCATCTCTCCTGTTCTGAAAGTTGACTTTTCATGGGCATATAGCCGGGTGGAAAATAGCGTTTTCTCCCCTAGGGTGGAAAGTATTTTTTACTTAGGTATATTTAAAATCGAATAATTAATATATTTCATATTAAGCAAATAATTATTTATTTTTTTATTTTTTTTGAATTTTATTAAATTTAATTACAACATATATTTATAACAATATCGTTCACAATAACGATTTATAATATACAAACTAAAATGACTAAAACTAACTTAATCTATACACAAAAATAAGTAAATCAAAAAAAACTAAAATAAAAGTAGATGCGGGTGTTTAACCCGCGTTTGGGGACGCGGGTCGCGCATTGGGGGAAAGGACCCCAAAATGCTGGCGGCGTTTCCACGCTGCACAGCAATGATTCTTTGGCCGAGAAACGCGCCAGCTCTGGGATCACCGGAGATACGGATGATCTTTTTTTTTTATTAGGCTAAACAATTGGTGAGCCTCTGGTCCCCAAGGGCCTAGCAAATAATTCTATACATTTATTTATAGAATTATATAAATACAAGAAATAAGATTAAAACTATTAGATCAGATACGTTTTTTAAACTTTTCTAAAGTTGGCAGTATGTGTATTTTAACTGATTACTCTTAATATACCTGTTTTATAAAATGTACGTGTAGTATTTTACTTTCCTCACAGTCGAAATGAAAAGTAGAGTGTTTAACTCGGGTGAAATTACCCATTTCACCCTCGAACTGTTGGCGCTCTCACTTCGTTCGAGCGCCAGAAATATCTCGGGTGCATTGGGTCACTTTCAACCCTTTGTTAACAATCTACTATTCCTCACAGTCGAAATGAAAAGTAGAGTGTTTAACTCGGGTGAAATTACCCATTTCACCCTCGAACTATTGGTGCTCTCACTTCGTTCGAGCGCCAGAAATATCTCCGGTGTAATGGGTCACTTTCAACCCTTGGTTAACAATCTACTATTACAATGCACCTGCTCTGAATGTGCCCCTTTATATGGTTCAAAATAAACACGGGAAGTGGCCCATGCCAGCATGCTGCAGCACGGCGTTGCGGAAGGTGGACAGCCCGTTCGGGAATGGATTTCAGTACAATATTCCCGCATACTGTGCGATCATGAGATTTCGTGATAATTAAAATTTCACCTTTTATGCATATTTTTTTATTTCCTCGCATGATGCATTGTAAAATGTTGTATGATACACGTGTGGATAGGTAATTCCCAACGAATGGCGATGACCAAAAACACGACCGTCAGGGATAGAGATACGAGGCCGGGAATCCGTTTTGACGCCGAGGCATGTATAGTGCCACAAATAGTGGAATGAAAATTAAAAAGTTACTTTGCAGTCCTAGGCCTGAAATGTTGTATGAAATCCCATTTCAGGCCGCTTCGAGATGCTGCGCCCGAAAATGGATACTTCCGAGTATATTATAAGGAACGTAAAGAGAATATTTCATTGCATGTTTGAGAAATAGTACCTTACTGCAGACGCCGTATTATTTCGTATCACTATCCGGGCTCCCTACGGTCGGCCGTCTATACCTACTGTGATACTTTGAAGCCTGATATAACCCACGTAATGACGACATTTCAATGCATGTTTGAGAAAAATAAGGCTAGTTCTCAGAAGCTGGTAAAGGTCGCGGGAGTCCGCTGGATGCGGGTGGCGCAGGACCGGCCGTTGTGGCACTCTTTGAGGGAGGCATATGTCCAGCAGTGGACGTCTTTCGGCTGATATGATGATGATGAAGTCTCAGAACTGTAGATGTCTGCGGTGCGGCGCCGCAGGAATTCAGTTTTGCGGCGCCGCGCTGCACCATGTTTTCCTAGGGTGCTGTGTCGTGCGTAATAATATCACGATCAGTTTTCAAACAGATATTGACCATACGAGTATCACACGTATTCTACTCTTGTCGGTATATCTTTTAAGATCACCTGACCCGATCACCCGGGTGATCGTATTGGACGAATATGGCATATGAGATCACCCAGGTGATCCTGTTGTACGCCATATCCAGCACGATCCCGTGGGTGATTTTAGTGGACCGAATTATATTAAGAAGGAAACCCCAGAAAATGATATTATTTCAAAAGCTATTCTATTGAATGAACTTATCCAGTAAGATCACCCAGGTGATCCTGTTGTACGCCATATCCAGCACGATCCCCTGGGTGATTTTAGTGGACCGAATTATATTAAGAAGGAAACCCCAGAAAATGATATTATTTCAAAAGTGATTCTAATGGATGAACTTATCCAGTAAGATCACCCAGGTGATCCTGTTGTATGCCATATCCAGCACGATCCCCTGGGTGATTTTAGTGGACAAAATTATATCCATTAGGATACCCCTCTTTTCGACATAACACAAAGTTGGTCCCATAGTAAAAAGTTGCTCAGAATCATGGATAGATTCACATTTTGCTATTATATATCATCAATTTCATGTCATCATGTATAGAGACGCTTTCGGCACGCTATTCATAATGAGGTCGGCATATCAAACACGATGCGCTGGCGTGATCCTTGGGACTGGTATAGTCGACGAGCCAGGCGCGGTGTAGCCGGACCGGGGACGGTGTAGCCGCACTACTCACCACTCGGTACTGGCTCTTGCGGGTGAACATGCGGTGCGGGCAGCGCACGTGGTGGTGCTGCGAGACCCAGGACCTCATGTTGAGCCAGTGGACAGCTCCGCTGGGGTTGGGGCCTCCCTCGCGGTGTAACAGCACAAGCTCCTTCTGTGTGCGTATGGCGAGGCGCTCGATTTCCTTTTCAATCTGTGGGCGTTATAATATATTTCACAAAACCTCTTACGAATGAAAGTGATCACCATTATTATAATTCGATAGAAAGAAATACGTTTATTTAGCATATTATATATAAATAATAAATTACATTATTACATAATCATAACATGCTAAAATGGTCACGAATTAGCTTTGTGCCACGAAATGGTGATATTTCGCAGCGCTGATTTTCAATGGCGCCTGGCTACCGGGGTAATAGGGATGATGACTAAGATTTTTTTACGATGCCATTCGTACCAGTTTTTGGAGAGGAACAAATGTTTGTATGGAAGCAACTACAATTACAGAACATAAATACCCAAAAATGTAGACAAAGATTGTTCCCGCTAGGGGCAGCCATAAACGCTTCATACTAATTGACCAAATTGACCTTGATTGTTTGGTTTGTGGTATGACGTCACACCTACTAAATTAAACCTAAATTTACTCTTGGACAATAAAAAAAAATGCATATTTCTTCTAAACTTTCAAGATCCATATCGTTTTTATGATTTTAATGATATTTTATAATTATAATGTATACTTAATTACAATAATTTGATGGTTTATTATCCATTTAGCAGGTTTATCAATTTTAACATGAGGCACCCATGCCTTTTCATGCCATTTGTAAATCATTCTTAAGCTTTTTGGGGAGATTTTTTGAATGAATCCAAATAATAGCAGCTATGTTAGGAAGATAAATACAGTTTTATTGCTGTTAACTGGTTACTTCAGTATATTCTTTTTTTTCGGAATGAACTCTTTGATTATTTCATATACATATTATTATCATTGACTGTACTTAGCTACTTACCTTTATATAAAGCAAAGTATTATTACTAACAATAATGATCCATGTTGGTCCCTGAATAAATAGAATAGAATAAGAATAATTTATTGAAAAATCCTTATTGCTAATGTTACATTGTGCTTGAAACTGTTACATGTTAGGGAAATTTGTTAAATGCGCCTGAACTTATCCTGTATCTCAGGCAAAGAGATATATACTAATTTAAAAGCAATTATACAAATTAACCCTGAAATCCTCTAGGTGAAATGTACTAACGTAAACACTTTCTATGAGTCCTTAGGACTCATATATTTTTGTATGTGTGGTTTTCCGAAATAACACAATGTTTTTTAATATTTTTTTTAATGTTCTTATTACGTACTTATTAAGGCACTAGAAAAGGATAACAAAACTGCAAAGACATATTCGATCCTCTTAAAACTTAAAGCAACTCATTTTACCAGTCTCAAAAAAGAGATATTTTCAAACCTCTACAAAAACAACAAAAACTCGTAACAAATATACGTTTTTAACCTCTCAAAGGTATACAAAGTAGAATAAAAAAAACCAAAATGTATGCTTCTTTATAAGAAAAATGCACGTGCAATGGGTGCACGTTATTTTGCGTGCATTTGTATGAGTCCATGGGACTCACTTGACGCAATAACTCACCAAATACGCAGCGCAGGCGCAAGTCCACTCGCCAACGCGGTGCCCGCGTCACTGAAGGAAGGTCTGTACCTTCCTTTAGGGACGGAGGGGAAACTATTCGCTAAAACGTTAGAATTACAGTAGTTTGAAATTTTGATGTGAGTCCAGTGGACTCAGGAAGTGAATTGAGGGTTAAAATCATACATATCAAAGACATAAATAGCTAATTATCTTTCAACATATTTAATTTACGTAGGGCAGTGTTTCTCAACCTTTTTCATGGCGCGACCCCCCTAGAGTAAGAATCCAAGCAGTGGCGACCCCCCTGGGGGTCGCGACCCACAGGTTGAAAAACACTGACGTAGGGTATTGCAGTGTCAGCGTCGACAATAACTGCAGACTAGGTCATCAAGTTTATTTCATTACAAAGTGGACTTTTACCTTAGCGCATAATATAATAATTAAAAATCAAATAGAAAACGAATTATCTGATACTTAGGGCCCTTCATAATCAATAGAATTTTCACCTTACTAGCTCGGAAAGCCCATTTTTATTCTTTAAAAACAGATAGCAAAACTGCATTTTATCCACAAGAGTGCAAAGAATATTTGAAATCCGAACGTGTTATTAGTTAAACATAATAAATAACATGTAAAGGCCAGTCCAGACAGGACATTTTTCGCCCATCAGATTTATTTTATTTAGGTACCTTTTTTTGAATGTTTTATTCTTTTTTTTAATGTTTTTAATTCTTTTTTTCTTTTTTAAATGTTTTTTTGTTTTATAAATCTTTTTTCTTTTTCTCCTTTTTGAAAATTTTGTTTCTTTTTAAATGTTTTGTTTGTTTTTGAATGTTTTTCTTTATTTTTTTTCTCTTTTTAATGTTTTTTTAGTCTTTTTATACGTTTTTTTCCTTTTTTTTTAATTCTTTTCTTCTTTTTTTAATGTTTTCTGAAATTCTATTTATTTTTTTGATGTTTTCGTCTACATTTTAATGTTTTTTTTTTATATTTTATTGATTTAAATGTGTTAATTCAAGGTTTTTTTATATTCTTTCCACTTTAAAAAAAATATTTTTTTTTGTTTTTTTTCTTTTTGATTTATTTTTGTTGTTTTTTCTCTTTTTGAATGTTTTTTTTTTAAGTTTTTTTTCTTATTATATCTTTTTTAAAAGTTTTTTCTCTTATTTTAATGTTATTTGTAACTTTTTTTCTTTTATTATGTTTTTGTCTCTATTTTATTGCTTTGTTTATCTTTTTTCAATGATTTTTGCTTTTTTCTCCTTTTTATAGATGTTTTGTTTCTTTTTGAATGTTTTTTTTTCTTTTTTTGTTTTTTTGTTTTATAAATCTTTTTTCTTTTTCTCCTTTTTAAAAAAATTGTTTCTCTTTTTAAATGTTTTGTTTCTTTTTTTAATGTTTTTCTGTATTTTTTTTCTCTTTTTAATGTTTTTTTAGTCTTTTTATACGTTTTTTTTCCTTTTTTTTTAATTCTTTTCTTCTTATTTTAATGTTTTTTGAAATTCTATTTATTTTTTTGATGTTTTCGTCACATTTTAATGTTTTTTTTTATATTTTATTGATTTAAATGTGTTAATTCAAGGTTTTTTTATATTTTTTCCACTTTCAAAAAAAAAATTTTTTTTGTTTTTTTCTTTTTGATTTATTTTTGTTGTTTTTTCACTTTTTTCTCTTTTTGAATGTTTTTTTAAAGTTTTTTTTCTTTTTATCTTTTTTTTATTTTTTTTCTCTTATTTTAATGTTATTTGTAACTTTTTTTCTTTTATTATGTTTTTGTCTCTATTTTATTGCTTTGTTTATCTTTTTTCAATGATTTTTGCTTTTTTTCTCCTTTTTATAGATGTTTTGTTTCTTTTTGAATGTTTTTTTTCTTTTTTTGTTTTTTTGTTTTATAATTTTTTTTTCTTTTTCTCCTTTTTAAAAATTTTGTTTCTGTTTTGTTTCTTTTTGAATGTTTTTCTGTATTTTTTTTCTCTTTTTAATGTTTTTTTAGTCTTTTTATACGTTTTTTTCCTCCACTTTTTTCTCTTTTTAAATGTTTTTTTTAAAGTTTTTTTCTTTTTATATCTTTTTTTTAAGTTTTTTCTCTTATTTTAATGTTATTTGTAACTTTTTTTCTTTTATTATGTTTTTGTCTCTATTTTATTGCTATGTTTATCTTTTTGCAATGATTTTTTGCTTTTTTCTCCTTTTTATAGATGTTTTGTTTCTTTTTGAATGTTTTTTTTTCTTTTTTTATGTTTTTTTGTTTTATAAATCTTTTTTCTTTTTCTCCTTTTTAAAAATTTTGTTTCTCTTTTTAAATGTTTTGTTTCTTTTTTAATGTTTTTCTGTATTTTTTTTCTCTTTTTTAAGTTTTTTTTTAAGTTTTTTTTTCTTTTTATATCTTTTTTTTAAGTTTTTTCTCTTATTTTAATGTTATTTGTAACTTTTTTCTTTTATTATGTTTTTGTCTCTATTTTATTGCTTTGTTTATCTTTTTTCAATGATATTTGCTTTTTTCTCCTTTTTATAGATAAACATCTATAAAAAGGAGAAAAAAGCAAAAATCATTGAAAAAAGATAAACAAAGCAATAAAATAGAGACAAAAACATAATAAAAGAAAAAAGTTTTTAAATGTTTTGTTTCTTTTTGAATGTTTTTCTGTATTTTTTTTCTCTTTTTTATGTTTTTTTTAGTCTTTTTATACGTTTTTTTTCCTTTTTTTTTAATTCTTTTCTTCTTATTTTAATGTTTTTTGAAATTCTATTTATTTTTTTGATGTTTTCGTCACATTTGAATGTTTTTTTTTGTATTTTATTGATTTAAATGTGTTTATTCAAGGTTTTTTATATTTTTTCCACTTAAAAAAAAAAAAAAAAAATTATGTTTTTTTCTTTTTGATTTATTTTTGTTGTTTTTTCCACTTTTTTTCTCTTTTTGAATGTTTTTTTTAAAAGTTTTTTTTCTTTTTATATCTTTTTTTAAAGTTTTTTCTCTTATTTTAATGTTATTTGTAACTTTTTTTCTTTTATTATGTTTTTGTCTCTATTTTATTGCTTTGTTTATCTTTTTTCAATGATTTTTTGCTTTTTTCTCCTTTTTATAGATGTTTTGTTTCTTTTTGAATGTTTTTTTTTTCTTTTTTTATGTTTTTTTGGTCTTTTTTCTCTTTTTTATACGTTTTTTTCCTTTTTTTAAATGTTTATTTTTTATTATTTCAGGGTTTTTTGAAATTCTCTTATATTTTTTTGATATTTTTGCCATATTTTAATGTTTTTTTTTTATTTTTTATTGATTTATATGTGTTTTTCAAGGTTTTTTTCTTTTTCCTATATTTTAAATTTTTTTGTTTTTTTGTCTTTTTTTACCTTTTTTCTCTTAATATAATGTTTTTTGTAAATATTTTCTTTTTACGTTTTTTTTTGTTTTTTTGTCTTTTTTTACATTTTTTTTCTTAATGATATGTTTTTGTCTGTATTTTATTGCTTCGTTTTTCTTTTATCAGTCTTTTTTAATGTTTTTTTTAATTATGTTTGCCTTTTTTTAAAGTTTTTCTTTATTTTAATGTAATTTTTTTTGTTTCTCAATGTTTTTTCTCTTTTCCTCTTTATTAAATGTTTTTTTTAATTTTGTAATATTTTGTTTCTTTTTTCATGTTTTTATTTTTTTTTTCTCATTTTTAATGTTTTTTTCCCCCTTTTTAATATTTTTTTTTTAATTTTTTCGTTACTTTACTTTTTTGTTTTTTTTC